>OZ023265.1:112693083-113293083 GCA_964006375.1 Tillus elongatus
TGGAGTATGAGGCACTGCTCTTACATTAATCGATAGTTACCAATCTGATAGGATACACTGTGTACTTATAGGTCGTAAAATAAGTAGGGTGAAAAGTGTACGTTTTGGAGTGCCACAGGCGACAGTGTCAATTCATTATTCGAACTACCAATATCCGGTGAACTTCCCAGTTTCGCCAATGATAACGTTGTCTTTTTAAAGCGGTAGTAGTTGGACAACCTTAAGAGAGACAATACAACGCTAACTTCCTATTTTGATGGATTATTTCAGTGAAGAGCTTTTAACAATAAACACGAATAAAACAAAATTTCCACCATATGCTAGTTACAGATCTCATCTGCCGGACTTTACAGACATAACATTTAGATACAATGGCTGTGACATGACGCTGTCCTCCCGTTCATCTACTAAATACCTTGGGATTGTCATAGACAGCCATCTGAAATGGGATGTCTATGTTAACGAGTTAGTCGGTAAGTTTAGACATTTGACTTACAAATTTAAATACTTAAAAAAGTTTCTTGACTTAGATCATCTGAGGAGTGAATGCTTTGCATTAGTGCATAGTAGTGTTAACTATGGGATTATTGCTTGGAGTGGTGTGGCGGACTGCTTTTATAAGAGGTTGGAAGTGATCGAGAAGTGGATATTGAAAATTGTCTAAAACAGGTGTTATATGTACCCTAGTGATACACTCTTTAGGGAGTCAGGGATTATGGATCCTATACAAACTTACATCCTGGTACTTTTGATCGAGACTCGAAACAATGACAACGCTTGCATCCGCATAAAACATGCATACGGAACGAGACATAAAGAAAATTGTGTGGATGTTTTCACTATGCAGAAGGCTATTGGACAACGATCATATACTTACCTTTCTCCAAATATATACAATGTTCTGCCAGAATCTAAAAAAAAATAAGTTTATTTCTCTTTTCGATGGTAGAATTAAATTATGTATTATCCAAATGGCCAGACAAAAAGCGCACAGATTTGTAGGTGCTGTATTTTATTTCATTTTTTTAGTGAAATTTTCTAGTTGTAGTAAACACGTATGTGGGTCAGTAGGTGTGTGCTTTTAATCTGTATTGTTTGTATACTTACTGTGTTCACTACTGCTTTTGTTTCAAATGTGTGTGCTTGTGGGTACTTGTGGATTGGTCCGCTTTGATAGACAAGTCTAAGTGAATGTATGAGCACACACTTAATTGTTTGGCTGAAAGATGTTCATGCAAAAAAATGTGTTGGTGTAAGCGTATACTTGTGGTGATGTAGGTTAAAACAGTAATTCTGAGTGCATTTTTGTGTAGGTTACTTAAAATTTAGTGCACCATTATATAGTACTTTTATGTATAGGTTTTTTCATGGCACATTTTGTGCATAAAGTTTTGTCTAGAAAAGTCTAAATGAGATATTATAGCCCGCATGCAGGTTCGCCTTTGCGGATCTTTCTTTCTCTTATGTTTAATTTGCCTTCGGATGTCAACAGTTAGCAGTTTACATAATCAGTGTAAGACCTTATGTAAATATTTAAATTGTAATTGTTATTACTGAAACTCTATTTTGCGTAAATAAACATTTTATTATTATTCTTATTTTATTATTACTTGTGTTTAGGAAGACAATTTTCTCCGACTGAAGCAAGAGGTAGGTATGCGACCCGCGTCCAGCGCAAAGCTTTAAAAAATGGTCTGCTGACCTGAACACTTGGGAATGTTCTATTTCATACTAAAAAATAGCAGGTTCGTCAGGATTATTTTGATTGATGGAATGCGAATGACTACGCTGGAGGAGATATGCTTCAGACTAAGGCTTGGTGTTCGATATGTAACATTTCAATCAAAAGTCAGAAGCTCTGTGGCTGCTCAGAGACCCACAACTGAAGCAGGGTCTCCGTGAGCGAAGAAAAAAAAAACATTCTTCTGCTAATTTCTTTAAGAGCGGCCCCTCAGGAAGGAGTAATTCATTAGAAGTGGTTTTATTCTTTGTATATTCTGCACACACGCGTAGTTGCCCCTAATTCGCATATATTCTGTCTATATTTCTGTTTCATAAGCAATATTGCCATGACAATAAGGGAAGTAGGTTTTTCCTTCCGTACGAAATGTGTTGTTCATGTTGCAATTTACTACTTTATCACAATTATATGTACAGAGCAATATTATTTTGTTATACACACTTAAAAATTTTTAGGATCCAAAGTTTTTAAGCGTTGATGCCTCTAATGTCCAGCAGGTCATTGGTCACCGATTACTTTACATTTGTGTGATGTACTCTTTTGTCAATTTATCTGCGGTTTTCACTGCACCCTTTATTTTATTGTAGTGTAGGACAATGTGTGATTTAAAATCAGCTTACGCTTGTGTAATTTTGTCATTGTTGTATGTCTATAACAAGAAAGGAACAAAATTTTACTTGGGTAAACAAGGTACTAAGGTCTTGTTTTTCATTAAAGCCGTGCAAAGAGCAATTTTTTGGAATATATAAATTATATCTATGCACAATATCACATAAAGTAATATATTTTTTTAAAACTTTATCGGCTAAATTAGTGGGGGTTATTATATATGCTGGTTGTTTTGTATTCTGTAGATCCTTGACATTTGCTCTGTGGTTTCCTTGTTTTTACAAAATTATAAATAAATATTTGTATCTTTCTTGTTCGTTTATAAAATAACCACTTACGAAACTACAACCATCTCAATTCCAAATGTTAAAATCATACTTGTCAAGCTTACTCTTGGGTGTGAACCAAAGAGTAAGTTTTAGGGAGGATCAACTGCTTATCAACACACAAGAGTTAAGATATATTTAAATATTTCTTGCAATTTAATACAAAACTATAAAAAAGTCAGTGTTTGGTGATAACTTATCAATGCGATTTCTCTGTTTCCTTGTTTCAAAATTGTCAAATCTTATAAAGCACATACATCATTGGAATATATTGCAGGCGATTGTAACTGACACTACGGATTAACACCTGCACAGCTGCATCTTGACTGCCTGGCAGGTCTATAGGGATCGAAAGATAATCAACCAACCAATTAATAATTTTAGTTCCTCTTGTATAAGAGAAGGTAACTCCTTACTATTTCTTGCGTAATAAAACTGACTATTGTTTGGCCTACGTGAAGATTAGAACCTGCAATCGGCACCGGTAAGTTCACTTGTAAAACTACAACACATTTAAGAAAACCCTGACGATCTTTTGGCATCCAAGTCAAATCGGGCTACGTAATTAATACTTATTTAAACTTTATTATTTATCCCATTATGCGGTCATTGTGAGTACTGCTACGTAACTGTTGTGCAATTTGATAATCAAGGTACATTAGGCAGGGCGCGACGAGCAAGAACTAACATGTACGAACCATGTATATGTACAAACACGAGCCGACCAATCAGAACCCGCGACTCTGCCGCTGCTTACCACAGACCGCAGTTGTTTACAATTTAGCTTAGAATTGAAAACTAATAAATACGGACAGCTTCTGTTATTTTCTTGAGTCTAGAATTGAAAACTAATACGAAAGTACACTCAAGTGTGTTATAATTAGTGATCACTTATTTCAACATGGATGAATCAAACTTAATTAACATTAATCGTGATTTGATGAAAGATTAGATGAGCAAATATCGTTGCAAGGTCAGAATACTCAGTTTTTCACTAGCACAAGTTATAGAGAGATAAGTCAAAAAGTCAGATCTTATAAGTCTATAGTGTCAAAAAACGAAAGATTATCAGCGGTTACGACGATTTGACGTTATGTCTATTGGAGACAGAAAAACGAATTGTTCCAGTTAAAGAAGATAGTGCCGTTAGGTCTTACGTACGTCAAGCTGAAATATTTCAGATTCTACATTACACCGATCTACCAATTAGACATGACGAAAGAAACAGAATGGCGAAGGAGTTGAATTTTCGCTACAAGAATATTACGAGAGAAACGATTATCATTTATTTAAATTTATGTGACGATTGCGAAAAAAAAGGCAGCGTTCCAAAAAAAGGTGTATTGGTCAAACCCATGTAGCGAAATGAATGCTAGGTGTCAAGTCGACCAAATCGACATGGAGTCTTAGGGGATGATTAGTATAAACTAATATTTGTTTATCAAGATCATCTCACCAAATGTGTACAACTCCGTCCGCTGAAGAGCAAAATAGCCGAAGAAGTTGCATATGTATTGCTTGATATTTTTACCATATTCGGTGCACCAAGCATTCTTCAAAGCGATATTGGCGGTAAATTCGCCAACAAAATTGTTGAGGAAGTTTGTGACATGTGGCCTGACTCAAAAATACTACATGGAAAACCATGTACCAACTCAGAGTTAAGGGTTAGTAGAACGCGCAAATCAAGGTTTCGAAAACATGCTTAGTTCGTCGTTGGATGATAACAATACACAAAAAATGATCAGAAGGATTACGCTTCCTGCAGTTAATGAAAAATAGAGCTCATCACACGGGTACAAACTGTAGTCAATATGAAGCCGTGTTCGGGACGCAGTTAAAAATTGGACTGACAAGTTTCTCTGTACCCCAAGAAGCTCTAACTGATATCAATTCATAGGAATATCTAAAAAAACTATTGACCAACGAAAGGAACGCCACAAATAAAGACCAAAAAAGGACCACCGAAAAAAAAAAGACAGATTCACATTTACCCGACACAAGCCAAGTTTTCAATAAGCAACAGGTGAAACAACTGCTAAACATTTATCTCCATCTGAAAGTCAAGATCCTAAAAAAAAACGAGAATATACAGTGCAAAGAATCGGTAACAACTTTAGGTGCAAATACAAATGAAATGGCTTCAAGAGGACAAAATATGTTATGTTTGCTAGAAAAATGGCTTTAACCAATTTACAAAAACACGCCAGGTAAATGATTGATGCGTCTGACGTTAAACATCCTGTGGCTGAAATAGGGGATACCGTAAGATTTCGCGTTCCGGGCGTTGATCGACATCTAAGCGACGGAAGAAATGTACTTACTACTGTTAGTGAAATAACTGGCTCAAACCTTTACAAGCTGTAAACATATATGGTACTCGAAATTAATTTTATTTAAGAAACCAATTTACAGTATACAAGATACTATATGTATCACACCGATAACTCAAAAAATAATAGGCTAATTTTGATAAATTCAAGAAAATCGGACTGGTTCTTCGGAAAAATTTTAGGTTTTATCTTATGGACAAAATTCATATCTCCGGAAATAACAAATCTATGGCAAACAAATTTGATGTAGAGGTTTACATTGTAGAAGCCAACCTACACCAGCTTTGTGTTAGGAGAAAAAAGGTTATAGGCATTTAGTGAAGCATAATTTTAGTGCCACTAAAAGTCAGAAAAGACGCAATACCAAAATATTGTGCGTTAAACAAAATCTATTGAACACCACAGACAACGTTTCTTTTTTCATGGTGCAAACAGGCCAAGAAGTGCGAGAAAAATTACTTTGAAAACATTATAATTTTTACTCCTCTAAATGTCAACCTGGAGATGTGAAACGTGAAAAGTATAACTATTGCGGTTTATATTGTGTAAGTATTACATAAAATGTATATTAGAATGTTCTAGATTTACGTTACTCTTCCCATTTGGTAAAATAGTCGCAAAAATGCCACTTTCATATTACAATTAAATAACCGAAGACCATAATGGGTGATCTACCTTTTATTGCACTTTCATTGCCAAGCCTTACGGTGGTCGAGGGGTTAGACCGCTGCCTCATGAGTGAAGGGACGTGGATTCAAATCTCACTGTTGACTGAATTTCTCTCAACTTTTTTTTACTTTTTTCAACTTTGATTAAATTTTAACGTTATCGGATCAAATTGTGTAATCTCAATAATTTTTAGCGACTTTTTGTTGAAAAAATGCTAATGACAGATAAGAACTTTTAAGACTTTTAATTCAAGTTTAATAGCAGCTGTTGTTGACCTTAGTTCGTAAAACCGTTCCACAGTTAACACAGACGTAGAGATTTGTGACTTCAGATTTCTTCGGATTCAATTTTTACAGCATCGACAGGCAAGAGAATTTCCTCTGCGAAGCCACAGAAAATATATCTTCCTCTGTAACCAAATCAGGTTTTGAATATTTTTAATTTATTTCATTTATTTTTATTAGCAAATTTTTGAACAAAATGTTCTTTGAATAAATGAATTTAATTGATTTTCTTTAAAGAAGCATTTGTACGAAAAACTATGCAATTGATGGAACATTTTTTAAACGAAATTCGCCGAAAAGAAGGTTATATTTGTTGATGTTAGTGACAATGACTCATTTACAATTAATGTAACATCACTTAAGTATAAATATAATTTGTTAAACCATAAGTAACATTGATACAGCCACTGTCACTGCTTTTGAGAATTTTTATAATAGTTACCTCATTTATAAATGAGAAATGATCGATTGATCAATATCAGCCCTCAGCCATCAGATGAAAGTTAGATTTTTCTAACAACGGGCAGTGTTCCATAATTATTTCTAGAGACATCTAGCCAGATAACAATTACAGAAAATCAATAATGAAATTTAAATCGTAACTAAGCTAAGCACATTATTTTTGATTATCGATAACACTTTGCTTTAGCTAAGATTATTCTACCATTCTTCTAATTCTGCAAGAATTTCCACACAATGTATTCTTAATAGTATGCTTAATAATAAAATCTGTTATTTGTGTTTAACTCCTGTTTTTAATTGAATAACCAATTCCTTATGAGTTTTTATCTAGAAATTCGAAGTAATCAATTCCAGCGCCTTAAGTCGGGGGATTTATAAATACGAGACCTTGGATAAGACGAAGCGATTGTACAGTAAGTATTTATCACATATCTTTATTAATTAATTGACCTGAGACATTTTGTATCGTACCTCTGCTAATGTGAGATAAGTAATCGGTTAGGGTGTGTGAATATTAGTGTTGACCTCTCTAATGTCGAGATTTGTATTCAATTGAAATTCATAGAGAAAGATCAGCCCAAGAGACGAACAAAGGGTTTTTGTGAATATTTATATTTTGCTAGGTGATTTAATAACTTAAAGAGGTTCGTTGGCCAGAAAAATCGTACCAGTTTTTTCGGAAACATTTATCTTCATTTTCAAACTATAAAGTTATTTTGATGAAATATTGTACATTGTTTCTACTATATGGGCAACCAACTTTGATGGCTGCTTTCGTAAAAAAAACATATTTTCTATACATTTTAATGAAAACTCACTACCATAACGCACTTGCTGTGTCAAGACTTTTTATTACTCTGTCCAATAGGTGACGGACATTAGTCATGAAGCCCGATCAATTTAATTATTTCAATAGCTTTTATCATACTGCCTCCTTATATTGGGCATTTTTCTAACTGTCTGGACATTATGAATAATGCCCTATTAATCACTTGGTACATGAAATATATACTCTTCAAAGCGTTTAGCTCGCCTGGTAGTCTAATATGTTTCATTAGTTTTAGGTTCTCTTAATCTATGTGGTGGTTATTATCGCAAAAATGTCGGGCCAGGCATGCGTGGCCCGTGGTACTCTAGATAGGTCATGACCTATCTACAGTACCGTATCTTCGTTGTGCTGAATTTTATTTAGATCTAATTTTAATAGATCTTTTAGTTTGTCCGACGTATTCAAGATCACAATCTTGACAACTTCTTTCATCGATTCCTGGCATGTTAGTCGTGCTATTCTTGTCTTTTGGGTTTCCTAACCATCTAACGATAACTTCTGACATCACGCGCATGTGTAATAGGATGCAGGCTGGCCCAAAACCGGCTATATGTACCCACCAAAATGAACTTAATCGGAGTATGAAGTAGATTATTTATTCTCTGATAAGCCTAACGTGTTACCGAAATAAGCGCCAATGGCAAGAACAAGGTAATGCCATAGTTGATGTCACCTATATTTGTTTATATTTAGATATATAACGCTTAATTTGAGCTACAAAAATGCAGGCAAACTTTATATAATCTGAATTGTTTTAAGCTTTAAAGTAAAGTTTGTCACTTTAAAATACATCTTACAAAGTGGTATATTTTATAGCAGATGTCTCGTTACTCAGACAACCGAAACTTTTATGATTTAACACAAACTTGTATACACTTTGAAACAATATAATTAATTATATAATCCCAGTGTTCCTGTCAACTCAGCGTCCAATAAATAAATCTTGACAGCGCTGAAGTGATCCAAGAATGCTGCAGGAGTTCATATCGAAAAGTGTAAGACCTCGATACGGCAAACTTGGCAACATTCTATGCGGCTATGAAATTTGACGGAGCCCTTTATTGTATTTACTATAAAAGGACACTCATATGTAATATAGTCTTTTTACTTACTAAGTGAAGATTGGAACCTGTGATGAGCACTGATAAGTACACTTGGAGAACCAAAATCACCATAGCACATCTTTTAAAGCCTGACCATCGTTTTATCAACAAAGCTAACGTCATCAGAGGCTAATTCTAAACTACCTAACTATTACACAGTATATTTATACTAGGTGTTAGGTATACGACCGATAACCTCGAGAGGGAGGAATTATAGATACACTTTCTGCGTTCATATTTTAGTTGCCCGACTACCTTTTTAAAATACCGGTATAACTGTACCTGCCGAGCTTCAGAATATCTTTACATCAAAGAGGCAGTGTGAACCATTAGCTATTATTCAGTGACGGAACATGGTGTGGGGAAATTTTACTGCTTATGGCTTTAGAGATATAAAGACTCTAACATAGGCATCTAATTACACCGGTTGCCTAACATTTTTGAAGCTTCAGGTTTTTATATCTCCGGAAATAACAAGGCTGGGCAACCAGATTTGGTGCGCAGATTTGTATCATAAAAAATAACTACGTGCCAAAATTTAGTTCTGTAAGTTTAAAGACAAAAAAATATAGGCATTTGAAAAAATGTAAAGTTTTGCTCCCAAAATGTCAAGTTCGCGAGTTGGAAAGTTAAAATTGGCAACATTTAGGCAAAAAAACTAAAACGATTACGGGTTATGTAGAGAAAATATCGCAAGGAACGTGTTTTACAAACTCTTAAGTTTCAGCTTTAACCGTCATTATCCTCCATTTTAGTGGAATGTTTTCAGAAAATTAATTTCAAATAAACCCAATCTCTGGTGCTTTGACATTACTTTTTGTTAAAAAGTTTGTCGTGAAATAGTCTATAATTTTTAGCTAATTTCGGTAGAAAAAATTCGCTTTTAAGGAGACCGCCACCTTTAAATTTTGACACGATTTTTCAAAATGACCGTAAACTAGGCTTCTAGAAATTACTTGGTTTCAGTTTTAGTGAATTTTCGTAGAAAAAATTCACTAATGGGGAGATCCCAACTTTTGAATTTTGAAAAAAAATTTGCAAATGAGCGCGAACTAGGACCCCTAGAACCCATATCCAAGGTCAGTTTCAATTTTTATATGTTTATATATATATATATATATATATATATATATATATATATATATATATATATATATATATATATATATATATATATATATATATATATATATATATATATATATAGGGTGTTTCTGAATTGATGCGAAAAATTTCACAGAGTGATTATTTGGCGAAAAATAAGGGGTGTCTTTTCTATAAAGTTTTTCTTGAAACCCCTTCTCCTCCAAGTAACAGCCCTTTGAAATTTTGGCAAAAAAAAGTTTTCATTAAATTTCTCCGTTATGGAATAAATTTAAAAAAAAAAACGAAATTTTGCAGATGCATGAGGCTAACAAAATGACAGTTTTAAAAGGAGTTTATAACCCTATAATGTTATCACAAGAGGGTGAAAAAAAACTACCCTTACATTATTTTTTATCGGTACTTTTTATTGTGTACCCTTTTCTATTAAAGAAAAATGATTTAGAAATAAGGATTCGTTTAGCAATTTTTTATGTCTTGTCTCATAAAATTGTTAGTTTCATAATAAAAAAATTATATATTACTCAGATCGATGTCACATGAATTTACAGAGTTATTTTATGTTTTTGTGATGAAACTAACAATTTTATGAGAAAATGTCAAGTTATAAAAAAGTTTCTAAATGAATCCTTCTTTGTGAGTCATTTCTTTTCATAGAAAACGGTACACACAATAAAAAGTACTGATAAAAATAATGTAAGGGTAGGTTTTTTCACCCTCTTGTGATAACATTATAGGGTTATAAAATCCTTTTCAAACTGTCATTTTCTTAGCCTTATGCATCTGCAAAATTTTGTTTTTTAAAATTATTCCATAACGGAGAAATTTAATGAAAACTTTTTTTTTTGGCAAAATTTCAAAGGGCTGTAACTTGGAGGAGAAAGGGTTTCAAGAAAAACTTTATAGGAAAGACACCCCTTATTTTTTCCATAGAATCACCCTGTATATATATATATATATATATATATATATATATATATATATATATATATATATATATATATATATATATATATATATATATATATATGTGTGTGTGTGTGTGTGTGTGTGTGTGTGTGTGTGTGTGTGTCACACCGATAACTCAAAAAATAATGGGCCGATTTTGATAAAATTTGGCACTTACCTTCCTTTTGTAAATGGCTTGGATTAGTTAGTTATTCAGGAAAATCGGACGAGGTTTTCCGGGAAAATTTTGAGTTTACATTAGAAAAAAAAAATATCTCCGGAATTAAGAAAGTAAGGGAAACCAAAGTACACCGGTTCATATCATCATGGGTAAGCTAACTACTTAAATTTAGCTTTGTAGATTAAAGGACAAAAAAGTAACAGGCGTTTAAAAAAAAATTTGGGTTTTCCTCAAAACGTCAACACGCCCTGTTATTGCATTTTTGCATTTTTCATCGAAATATAATACATCTTTGTAGGAAAAGAAATTCTGGGCGCAGCAAGTGCGTTATGGTAGCGAATTTTGATTAAATGCTTCATATTTGAAAAGCTCAATTTGCTATTAACCTATAAGGTTGACCAGAAAACCAGTTTTTTCGGGAACAATTTAAGTTTACTTTCGGAAAATTTTGTACATTTTCAACCAATAAAGTTATTTTGATGAAACATGGCACATTGTTTCTAATATATAGATTATACTGGTAACCAAATTGGATGCCTGCTTTCTTAAAAACACATATCTGCTATTAAAAACATTTTTGTGAAAATTCACTACCATAACGCACTTCCTGCGTCCAGAGTTTTTTATATATTCTCATATATACAGAATGACGCATTACTACGATAAGGCTCAGTATATCCGTTATCATACAATTGTATAGGTTAATTATAGGGTCTCTTGAGCTGCATCTTATATAATTATTTTTACAATTACAGGATGGCCCATAAATCGCTGGTGAAACAAACGTTCTTTTTTTATGGAACACAGCATTTTTGCATTTTCCATCGAAATCTAATAAATGCTTGTAAGAAAAGAAATTCTATGGTAGCGAGCTTTTGCTAAATGCTTTACAGTTTAACGGCTCAGTCTACTATTTACCTAAGGTGCGTTGTCCAGGAAACTAGTTCTTTTCTGGAAGATTTCAAGTTGATTATGGCAAATTTTTGTATATTTTCAAACAATAAAGTTATTTTAATGAGAATGGTCCATTCTTTCTACTATATAGGTTACGATGTGAAAACTTTAACCTTCGATGAGCACTGATAAGTACGCTTGGAGAAGCCAAATCACCACAAACACATTTTAAAGATCTTACAATCGTTTCACTTTTTTTTTTAAATTGTAGTCGGCGACCCATCGTTTGTCTTTAGAGAAACGATTGGTCGCCGACTACAATTTGTACTTCGGATTAGTTCGTCTACCTAGGTGCGATATAAATACACTGTACCGATTGATTTAGTTTTAGAATTTTTCATCCTCTGATGACGCTGACGTTGTCAGTGAAACGATCGTACGGTCTTTAAAGTATGTGTTGTTGTGATTTGGGTTTTCCAAGTGTACTTATGTAGGTTATACGGGTAATCCATTTTGATGCCTCATTTCTTTGAAATATGTACAATAATTGAGATACTGAAATTACTCCATTTGGCTGTACCACACTATATATATATATATATATATATATATATATATATATATATATATATATATATATATATATTTACAAAGTCTAAAACTGACTTCGGATATGGGTTCAAGGGGCTCTAAATCCCGGTTACTTAAAAACATTTTTTGATAAACACACATAAAAAAAGTTTAATCGGCTTTAAAATAGGCACTAAAAAGCGAAAAGTAACAGGATCACAGGTTTAATTTAAAAGACAAAAATCAATTTAAATGAAATTTTATTATATGCGCTACCTACGTATCTGTTTAAAATCCATGCCAAACCAACTAGGTAGTAGGTAGATAGGCTAGGTCCACTCCCGTCACATCGTAAGCTTCTTTGCGCACGTGACGGAATGCGTGAGCGTGGGTTGATCTTTGATCATTAGCAACATATTTAGCTTTTTCATTAGAATTATAATCCGCTATCAATTAGGCTGTCTATGTCGCTAAGTATTATTGTGTTTCAGGCTGGGCACCTCCTGGTTGAAGTCGGTGAAAAATATCGGTGAACATACATAAAAAAATACATACAGGCGAACATAGAACCTCCTCCCTTTTTGAAGTCGGTTAAAAATTCGAAATTGGTTCTGGTCGTTTGTAGATAATAGTGACAAATAATTAAAAAAAATTCTTCAGGAAAGAAAGGAATAAGAATCGTGTGTTTTTTCATAATCATTAGGGCAATTAGAATTAATTTTATTAATCTACATTTATGACATTATCCGCTTTATGTTTTGAAATTTGCACGTAGTTGGCGCTGTTGCACTTTAATTAACGAAGCTTTGAGCACAACCTAGTCATAAGTAAATTGCACTAATTATACTGCTTGCGTTTTAAAATTTCCTTTATAATTATGCTTGTATCACAAAGCTTTGAGGATGTTACTGCATATTATTATGAACGATTTAATAATTGGTTGACCTAATCAGCTATTTTATACCATGAAATATATTTACGCAAGTTGTTCTTCTTTTTTTTTTGTCGAGCATTTTGTTATATCAAAATTTGAATTAATTTTTAATTTATAGACTTAGTAAGTTAGTGAAGTTCTTAGATTAAGATAAAAAAATGTGTGTGTGGTATTGTTGTCGGCATTGAGACTGTTTCTCATTAGCCACAAATTGTAAATTAAAAAATCTCGTTTCATTCCCGCCAATCTTTGTTTCTGTTCGAACACGACGTCACCCATATCAAGCAATATGTACAGCAGGTAATTACTACATAACTAAATACATAACTATTATTTTTTTATTATTATTTTTTTGTTTTTTTTTTAATTAAATTATTTTTTTTCAGTAATTATATATATATATATATATATATATATATATATATATATATATATATATATATATATATATATATATATATATATATATATATATCTTTTTTTATTTTGTTTATTTTTTTTTAAATTATTTTATTTTATTTTTTTTCAATTAAAAGACATGGGGATTGAAACTACGACACTTGGCGCCAAGGGGTCCGTCATGGCTCACTAGACATACATGAATTTGACCACGGTTTGGTAGGTACTTCACAAGAGGGGTGGCTCTACTTACATCGAGTTCACAATTTGTTTCTTAATACTAAAATACTAACCTAATTATAACTAATCATTATTTAAATTTTTAGTTTGCATTCCTTTAAAAACTTAAATATTACTTTGTATACAAATTAATCTAACAATGCTATGACGTGACTTAGGTTTAAGGGTAAATATATATGTTTTGCAAAGAGTTGCTCGAGCATTTTTTTACGGGCGATAAAAAAATGTCGTATGATGTTTGCTAGCTGCAACTAAATATTCAAACATAAATTTAAAATAATTGGAAAGTCCAACTCTTAGTTATGTAAGACGGATTTTCAATTTTTTTACGAATAATGTTTCCATTTCCGTGCTTTACTTCACTAAAATCGTCCTTTAAAGTTCACGTATTTTTTTTTTAGTTTTTTATTTAATTCTATTAGCCGATCAGATTATGAGATTATTTAGCGAATTCTCGACGAAAAATATTGAACGATTTAAATTATCTTTGGTACAAAAAGGTAGGAAATATTTAATTTGATAAAATCATCTATGTTTACATTTACATACATATACCTATAGGTAAGTAATTGATAAATTGTTTTCACGAATATTAAATGGGACTTCAAAGTGACAGACCTAAATACCGTTCGCATATCTGACAGCTGGTGACATGAAAATATGAGTATTTTCCTCTTTTATTTTTCATTACTTCTACTGGTTCAAATTACCGTGACAAGTTAAAAAAAGTTGTTTACATTTCCTTTTTCAATTTTAATTACAGATAAGGTATCTATACAATTTAGATTTTATGTCTTTTGCAGCAAACTTTCGCATAGAAAATATCTAGTCGGTTGTTCCCAGTAATTTTACTTCCACGTTGTAACAACGTGTGGAAGTATCGCATCGGCGACAAACATTTAAAATTTTTTCTTCGCTTAATCGTCGTAAAAGCTATCAAAACATATAGAAAACATAATTTGAGAACATTTTTTTTCTCTGTCGGTTTGTATGCCTATCTGTTTGTAGCCACGTTCACTTTAGAACGAATTGATATGTCGTCTTCAAATTTGGTATACAGTTGGCACTCAACAAACGAACGGTTCTGATTGTTTTTGGGTAACATCGCTTTAGCGGGTAGGGGATCACTGGCGGGTGATTTGGTGAAAATTGAGATTTTTTTGTTAAAACTTGAGTAATGTAACGTTTTAGAGTTTATTAATTAGAAAACTTTTAATTTCATCAAACATCTGGTTTTATTGGCTGAAATTATATTAGGGGTTGAGTGTGTGGGGGTGGAATATTAATAACAAAAATTTAGAAATTTTTTTTTACTAAAAAAAGCGGCGTCGAAGTCTCAAAACATATAGATAACTTCATTCTGGAACAAACATTTTGTGTGTCGGTCTATCGGTCGGTCGGTTTGTCGGCATGTATCTCTGTCTGTTAATAGGCGCAACAACTTTCGAACGATATGAGATATCATCTTCAAATTTGGTATCCAGTTAGCACTCGACAAAGGAACACCCTGAATTGTTTTTGGGTAAGATCGCTACAGGGGTTAGGAGATAAATAATGGGTGATTTGGTGAAAATTGACATTTTTTCAATACAACTCGAGTAACGTAACGTCTCAAAAACTTATGGGTATAAGGAATACAAATATTTTCTTTTTGGTCAAGTCACGGGCTCTAAATTCATTCCATGAGGATGTATTTCTGAAAGGAATAAATTATCACAGCTATGTGGAAATTATGATTCAATTTGCAGCACTATTTTTCAGTGTTTTTGCCATTTTTTTGTAAAATTTATGAAATGCTATCAATTAACATTTGTTTATCTAGGAACATTTTTCCGGATGCCTTGAAACTGTCTAGGGTCATCCCGGTGTTTAAAAAGGGAGATTGGGAGTCATTGGAAAATTACAGACCAATTTCTATTAGTCCATTGTTTCCAAAATATTTGAAGTTGTGTTGTACAACCAAATTAGTTCATACCTAGAGGATAACAACTTACTGTCACACTCACAATTTGGTTTTAGGAAAAATCGATCTACATCTCTAGCAGTAAGTAGCCTGGTGGATAATATTTGCATGGGCTTCGAGAGGGGTAAGCATGCACAGTTTCTCGACCCGTCTAATGCATTTGACTGTGTCTCTCATGATATTCTAATAAACAAAGTTCAGTTCCACGGCTTCGATACCGACAGTGTCACTTTTTTAAAATCATACCTGGAAGACCGATCTCAGTTTGTATCAGCTAATGGTGAAAAATCACCTACATTAGATATAAAATACGGTGTGCCACAGGGATCGGTCCTTGGGCCTATTTTTTTTCTTGATATACATCAACGACCTACCAAAATCAATTAACTTAGGTAATTTTGTTCTATTTGCTGATGATACGACTTTTGTTTTCTCAGATCCAAACATCAATACAGTACACTCTACCGTTATTAGAATAAAATATGTCTGTCAGGATTGGTTCTCGGCAAATCAGCTCAGATTGAACAGCCTAAAATCGGAGTCTTTATTGTTTTCGTTAAATAACAATCTAGTCAATGGCGCTAACACCGAGCCTGTGAAGTTCCTTGGAGTTATGGTCGACAGCAAGCTGATTTGGGACTCACATTGCATCTATGCGTGTCAGAGGGCATCCCGTGGCATGTTTCTCCTGCGGAGTCTTTCGGTCCAAGTCTCTACTCCCACCTTAAAAAGTGCATACTATGGATGTGTGCATAGTATCTTAACTTATGCCATTCTGGTATGGGGGCACTCACCACACTCTGAATTTGTTTTCGCAACCCAACGTAAGGCAATCCGAATCCTGGGCGGTTTGGGGTATAGAGATGACTGTCGTGGCCACTTTAGAAGCTTTCAGATACTTACAATACTTTGTGTCTATATTTTGCAGTGTCTTTTATATGTTAAGTGCCACGAATCAGACTTCACTAGGCACAGTACCATTCACAGTCATCTTACTCGCGGTAAATATAAGTTCGCAGTCGATTTCACGCGCTTAAAAAGAACAAGGAACGGAAACAACCACTATGGAATGAAATTTTATAACAAACTCCCTCATAATATAAGAAGTTTACATTACAACAAATTCAAGTCTGCCATTAAGAACATTTTGATGAGCAATGCTTTTTATTCATATGATGAATATTTTGCTTATCGTATAAAATAAACGCTCCCACGCCATGCATCGATATTGTTGTATGGCGGGACTTTTGTTGACTTGTTCTGTTTTGTGCTGGTTTTTTTTGTTTTGTTTTTTGTTTGGATGTTAATCCACATTTTTATGTTTCTGTATATTCATGCAGGCTTTAATTGTGTGTTTTGACCTATGCTGGTGATTTGTATGTATATTTGTGAATAAGATGTATGTTATCACTTTTGTGATTTTGTTTGTACGCATAAGTACATGACCTGTGTGATGCACAACTGTGCAAAGACAAAAATAAGCAATTATTATTATTATTATTAATTAATAATTTAGTAAGTTATTGGAAATTCACACGCAAAAATTGTTTTCGAATTTTTGTGAAAAAACTTTCTTTAACAAATTTTCGTCTAAAAAAGCTTTTTTCTAATTGTCGTAAAAATATTGTTACATAATTTTCTGGTAATATTACTTAGCCAATCATTGAAAAAAAAAGGGTAATTTTTGTAAAGCCAACTGTTTGCAAATTTTAATGTACTTTTTTTATATATGTCAAAAAGCTTTTTGTTGATAATTATAACGTACCCAGAGAGGTAGATCAAAAAGAAAAATTCTGGAAAACTTGGGAAAACTAATCAAGTGCGGAAGTTATAATAAAATGAAGAGAGCTGGAGACAAAGAATCATGGTTCCGACTACAGGGCGACATAACCCTAAGATTGTAATCATGTCTAATGATAAATAATGGGCAGTATTTTTACTGAATAATGTTACTCGCTTATAGAAACGATATTTTTGTCAAAAGCTTTCATGATGCCTCTAGATAATACAATACATTGTTCTTGCAGAACTATTCACCGAGCTGATATTTTCATGAATATATTCCATGCAATTAAGGAAGTTCACTGAAAGATTTTTCTTTTGTTCCAACTAATAGTTTCGCATCAGCTAGTTGGTTAGAAGTTCCCATTATAATAACGTTGTCTTTGGCTTTGGTAATTCATGTCGACGACAATAAGCAAGTTTGGAGTTATTTACGTCTACTATGTGAATGCCAAGCTTTGTGCGAGTTTCTGATTTACGATGTTTGCTTCTGCACAACGTGAGTAACCCCATAAGCGTTTGTGTTAAAAGCATATTGAAAACTTATATCCCCCATTTAGGTTAACGCATTATTTCGATTATGGCTTTAATCAATGAAAACTAACCATAATATTGAAGCACGATGTGCTCTAAGCATTAACTTTTTTTCGTCTGAGGATATACACGGCACAGTCGGGTAGGATAGAAGTAAATTCAAGCAAAAAAAAAGTCTGGACGAGGCAAGCGCATTATGCTAGTGAACGTTTATAAAAATATTTTTAATAGCAAATATGTCTTTTCTCAATGTGAGCAGATATCACATTTGGTTACCACCATACACCTGTGTAGTAGAACCAATGTACCATATTTAATCAAAATAATTTTCTTGTGCAAAATACAAAAGCTTTCCAAAAATAAACACAAAATGTTCCCGAAGGAACTGGTCCGTGTGTCCTAGCTAACGAACTTCTTCAAGCTATTTACCCACTTGCCAAGATTTATTTACAGAAAGAATATCGACGAAACATCTACAAAAACGTAATGGAACTCCATGTAAATTTGCAACCAATTTTTTTCGCGAAGGCATGAAAACATTTTTTTCACAACTTCCTAAAAATGTATTAATAATTAACAAAATTTAAAGAAAAACATCTAACAAAAAATGATTTCTACATAAGCACAAAAAAATCTCTGCGCAAACTGACTAAATATTTTGTACACAAAAATTTGCTAAAAGAATAGACAAAATTCAGATTATATAGGTACACAATCTGTAATTAGGATTTAAAAAAGCCTGGACGCAGCAAGTGCGTTATGGTAGTGAATTTTCATAGAAATGATGTGGCACAAAATGTTTTATTATAACTTTTTTTTCTTATAACATAGAAATCTTGGTGTATGGTTTACTTTTTATATCGTAAACCCAAGCAACATTTAAAGTCAAATTGACGTAAAATCGCCCTACCAATAGGTCGGCGACCAAATCACCACAGGTCATTTTCAAGTAAAATTTAAGAGTATATTACCAATGTGGAGAATAAAGTCAAAGTAATATGGAAGTCGATAATAGGTCCAGCAAGGCGTTTTGACCAAGGCGTTTTAGTTATATTTAGGGCATTTTCATTCAACATTGTGCCAATGGACCTAATATATTGGTAAATATGTGCTACGCTTTACTTGAATCTGACATCTAGGCGCCGAGTGCTGTGACGTTCTTAACAACGAACTACGCATGTGACATTCGGTTCTGCAGGATCTGTGGTTATGTATGTATAAACAAACAGTAGAGTAGTAGAGATATTTCCATCTTTGTTCAAAAATGACATCTTCAATGATCAAAGAACTTACTTCAAATATTTGCAACAATGATAAAGGTGATTCGCACTGTATAAAGAAAAAAACCACTGCGGTTATGTTTTTTTCTGTTAACATGATGATGATACTTCGATAAAATTCGAGCGCCCGTGAAAAAGATAAAATTAGTGAAAATAAAAAATTATTCAAATTTCTTGAAATTCTGATTTTGGAGAATTGCTGATGTAAACAACACAAAACTATCTTGTCGTCATGGTATACAATCATTATTTAATGTTTTTTCGAACTAAAATTTGATTACACTATATTCAACAAAATATTATTTTTCATTTTCCAATACAATCAAGATGGATACCGCAAAATTAATTTAATATGGCTGCCCTTCTAACATTATTGACCTGAAAGTTAATTTTGCCCTATTTTTTTACCTATAAGTCACAATTCCTAATGACAGGGCAAACGAACCAAACTTTGAAGGCATTTTGTCCTATTATGGGAATTTCAACTATATGGTAAACGAATTTTGTTTGAATTTATTAGAAATGAAACATTTTCGTGTATAGAAATATATATTACTTATATCCGTGCACAGCCGAGAGACATATAGGAATGATTATACAGCGCTTTTGGTCTTTGATTCCATAATATATAAACATTAATAGAAAATAGAAACAAAATAAAATAAGTAAAAAAACATAAACATGACAGCTGACCGTGTTGCCAATACTTCACTCCATTTGGCATGAAAAGGGATGTATTATATTGAAGAGGGAAACGTGCTGATTTGATACCAGCATAGAATTGAAATTCAGTTTTACTTTCATATACCTAGTAGTAGTAACCGATAAAGTTGTCACACTTTTTTAGGATTGAAAAATGAGTTCTTCATTTGATGTAAGCCACTTTGAATGATCAGCATCTATCACTGTTTTTCTGTGAGCATTCTTTACTACTCTATAATAGTTTGTAGTATCTCTGTAAACTTTTATTGGTTTCAAATGGGGCATTGTAACACTATATTTGTTACAGGTGCACGCACATTAACAACAAGAATAAACATTTATTGATGAAGTTTATCAACTGACACACCTTTAAGATTCACAAGTGTATTTAACTGCTGTACACTTTGAACTTTGAGGACAATTTTTATTTCAAGTCAGATTTTATGGGTATTTTCAACTTGAAGGTAGGCAATTTGACTTGGAAGACCATTTCTGCAGTAATTATGACTTTGTAGCCGATCAGAAAGCCAATTTGGGTTAGCTCAGTGCCTAAAATATTTCCTGTGCTGTATTGCAATGAAATTGGTAATATATATGTAAGCTGGACTTCATAAGAAGACCCCCAATTTACTATACCACAAAGACATATTGCAGGTTAATATTAGGTAATAAATTACCTTGAAGTAGGTGTTTCAGGTATCTGGGCTTGGTAATCGATTTTCAGTCCAATTCAGGGCACACTTCGACCTAAAAATTACCATCTCTGGAATTGAAACACAAAAGTAGATTCAAGTATATTTTATGAGTAAAATTAAGCCACTTTTTTCCCAATTTAGTTACTTGTAAGTTACTGACTTTGGAGTAATTTTAATAGTCAAAAATAAGCTAGTTCGGAGCCGCATTTCCAAATTTGTAGTCATTATCACAATTAACGCAACATTTTGGTTAATTATTACTAAACTACAACTTGGTTAGGTTATTTGGACTCGAGTTCTGGTTAACATGCCTTAATTTGTTGCTTGGGAACCTACCTATCAAATTTAATTATCATAGGTTTTTTATTTTTTGAGACCAAAATTTTTTTCGAATGAAAACTCAAAATTTTTCCAGAAAATCTCGTCCGATTTTCCTGACTAACAAAATTTTTTTACAATTTTTTTTTACAAAAGGAAGGTACCTGCCAAATTTTATCAAAATCGGCTCATTAGTTTTTGAGTTATCAATGTGATGTGAATTTTTCAAAATTCAAAAGTCGGGATCTCCCGATTAGTGAATTTTTTCTACGAAAATTCACTAAAATGAAATGTAAACTTTTTTTTTAACTTTTCACGGAAATTTGAACCAGTGGAAGTAAAAAAAAACATGTAACCGAAAAAATACGTATGTTTCATGTCACAAGCTACCAGTTATAAAAACGTTATTAAGTGTGTCACTTTGAAGTTTCATTTAACATTTGTGAAAACAATTGATCAACTACTTATATATTATCAAAATGTAAACATTGATGTAAGGCTAGATTCATTCTCACCACAATTAGAACCGTAGACCCGTTTCGCGCTAATTAGAGCTCGTCAGTACAGCATACTAATTGCAGCGAAAATACACCTATAGAGTAATACGGCTATGGTAGCCAGACTTCCAACACTAAGTCAGATGTAAGACACGAAGCACGTGCCGCCACATCGTTGCGGAACCAAGTAGTATGTTGTCACGGTAGCTAGAAATAACACCGAATGTTAAAGTATAGAGACTGTATACAACCAACTAACAATTTAGTAAATTCTCAGCTCTGGCCCATTTCTACCCTAATATATGGACAAAGTATGTGAGGCTAGATGCATTCTCACCACAATTAGAACCATAGACCGGTTTCGCTCTAACTAGAGCTCGCCAGTACGGCATATTAATTGCAGCGAAAATACACTTATAACGTAAGGGGCCTATATCGCGCTCATTTTGAGAATTTCTTCAAAATACATAAGTTTCCATCTAAATTGTGATTTTTGTCTACGAGAATTCACTAAAATAGAAAGGGTTTTTGAAAAGGAGGTCCATTCCCTTGAAAAAATAATTTTCAGTTCAAACGCCAGGTGCAATTAAAAATTTAAGTCTTGGTATTTACTAATCTCTAGAAAGGCAGCTTTTGTTCAGTCTTACCCAAATAACTGTGCTATTTCCGATAATTCAAAAATTATCTGGAAACGTAAGAATTTTTCCAGAAACAGCTTGTTTGACGTGCTGGCAACCGAATTTTTATAAGCTATTTACAAACCTGAAAATACCCGACCACTTTTTATTTTCTGATCCGTTAGTAGCTTGAGTAAGTGGATTATCTAACCCCATCTAAACGGTTTTTCCGGATTAAAGTTTTTTCTCAAAAATCTGCATTTCCTAAAGTAATACTTTTCTTATTTTCCCTGACTTCAAAAATTTTTATAAAACTTTGATACTATAACGCGCTTAGTGTGTCGAGAAATCATTTAATTCAATTTTATTAACATCAGTATATCCTGATATGTGGACGATGCCAAGTGTGTGTCCCTTGTCAAAAATGGGCGATTCCCGAATTATTTCAAATTATGGACAGGTTTCCATATTATGCAGGGGAAGAGTGCCTAAAATGGAACTCTGCTAAAACGACATACGTTCGTTTCACGGTAAGTTCCCGATAGAGAAGCCTCCTGTCGCCATCTACTGATCAACAATTTCGGCTCTAATATGCCTGTCGAAGTCTCATAGCACTACCCGTTAGTTTCCCCACTAAAGTTTTTCTAAAATTCCTTCGAACCACTCTAGAATATCTCACAATTTGTGTAATAGTGATTGCTATCTTATTGACTGCTTAATATACTGTTACTAAAACAATTATCTTTACTATCTATTGAATAATTTGTTCAATAACATTCATAACCTATACGAAAATCGGCAGCAAATCTAACAAGGTATATCAGCCTAAAATAACATAGTAATAACCGTGCTAAAATCACTAAGTATGCCTACTTTATCCTAAATAGTTAATGCGGCAGACTTGGGGTATGTAAGACTAGATGCATTCTCGCAACAATTAGAACCGTAGACCGGTTTCGCTCTCATTAGAGCTCTTCAGCACGGCATACTAATTGTAGCAAAAATGCACTAGAAATAACACAGCTATCGTACAGCCAGTCCTAAAACACTAAGTGAGTAGCGAACGTGTCGCCACCTAGTTCGGAACCAAGTACTATGTTGTCACGCCCGCTCCAAATAATACAGAGTATTAAAAATAGAGACGGTATACAACTAACTAACAATTTAAAAAATTGTTAGCCCTGGCCCATTTCTACCCCAATAT
Organism: Tillus elongatus; assembly: GCA_964006375.1. Lineage (NCBI taxonomy): Eukaryota > Metazoa > Arthropoda > Insecta > Coleoptera > Cleridae > Tillus > Tillus elongatus. Next base: position 112,716,302 of record OZ023265.1, read on the forward strand.
GGGGACAAAGTATGTAAGACTAGATGCATTCTTCAGTAATAATATATTTCTAGATTGATTGGCCGTTATAAAAGAACTACACAGAGACATTCCGGGGATAAAAATAGTATGAGAAGAGCAATTGATGTCATAAAAACTCGGAAAATCGGCTGGCTGAAAGCTTCCAAGGCTTTGGAATAGCTGAAGCCACCTGGACGCGCCACGCAGAAGATAAAATAAGAATCCTAGTTCAGGATTGAAAGGTTTAGGGCGATTCGTGACTACTTCTTCTGCGGTCTTTGTGAAACAATTTGTAGATCTCATTACAAAACTAGAAAGCATGCTTTTTGGAATTACATGAAATGAGTCGTGCCGCTTGGATCATTAATTTGTGGAAGCCTATAGATTACCACAACGCTTTTCTGATGTTAATAGTATTGAACTAAAATATTTCTCGACACAATAAGTGCGTTATAGTATCAAAGTTTTATAAAAATATTTGAAGTCAGGGAAAATAACAAAAGTATTACTTTAGGAAATGCGGATTTTTGAGTTAAAAAACTTGACTTGGGAAAAAGGGTTTAGATGGGGTTGGCTAATTAACTCAGTCAAGAGACTAACGAATCAGCAAATAAAAAGTGGTGAGGTACCTTCAGTTTTGTGAATAGCTTATAAAAATTCAGTTGCTAGCACGTCAAACCAGCCATTTCTGAAAAAAAGTTTACGTTTTCCAGACAATTTTCGAATCATCGAAAAAAGCAAAGCTATATAAATACTAAGACTGAACACAGGCTGCCTTTCCAGAGATTAGTAAATACCAAGTCTTAAATGTTTAACTTTCACCTGCTGTTTGAACTGTACTCAAGGTTATAACCGCGTACAAATAGATAATAAGTTTTTAGTGAATTTTCTTAGAAAAAGTTTCCCACTTTTAGATTTTGACAAACATTCTTTTACCCTTTCGCGCCGACTTTTTTAATCTATGATACAAACTGCTTTTTAGTTGCAACCTTTTAAAATGATACTAATAAATGTAAGTTTACATGATCAACCAAGGGTTGCGGTGCTATCGGGGCGGCAAGGCCGCGGACGAGCCCTGAGGGAACAAAAAAAAAGTTAACATGATGTAGTTTCAATTATTCATATTAAAAAAAAAACATCATGGGAGATATAGGTCCCACTAGTCTTTTAGACATAACCTCGGCGGTTCAGGGGTAAGAACGTGTGCCTCTGAACCCAAGGGTACTGTGGGTTCGATCCCAGGGTACTCCTTTCACTTTTTCAATACAAACTGTAACATTAACATCAACCGAAGTTCTGGCATTATATTTGAGCAAGTTGAATGTCTGAACGTTCCGCTCTTCGGAGGGGGCGTAAAGCCGTCGGTCCCGTGTCCATGCGATGTTGGGCACGTCAAAGATCTCTACCCTCCTTACAGAACGGCAGGGGTTGGGCAAAATTTCCAGGATAGTGAGGAGAAACTGCTCCCTGGCGTCGGTGATTGGCCATAGTCGCGGAAATAGGCCGACGTTAAATAAACAAAACACACACACAGTCTTTTAGACTGGAACATATTATATGTCCCACCAGGCAATAAAATACCCTGTTTGAAAAAAGAAGTATTTATTTATTTATTTCCATACAAGCCTTATTTATGGCACTTTGGAGAGCAGTCAACACAGAAAGCAAGGTTACATTGTTCTCAAAAAAGTTGTCCTCTTTTATATTTTATTACTGTTATAACATCTGTGGCATATTTGCCTAGTAGCACCTCGAACAGCAGATGATCGGTAAGATTTTGAAAATTTTGGGAACTGGACCTCCATATGACTTATGCCGCTTTACACGTGCATCTTTGCTGCCTAGAGACATTAACTGTTCTGCCAGTGGCACCATAAATTTTATTAGTGGTAAATTTTTGTAATGCTGAGTTTTCTTGAACAAAATTCATGCATTCACTATTGACGTCAAAAGTAACCTTCTTCCACTATTTTGAGGACTTTCTGTCAATGTAATACATACGTACCATTTGATCGGATAAGTCAACACGGCCCAGGTATTTATTGTAAAAAGTTATTGATTGTGGACATGGAATCTTTAGTTTTCGAACATCCTTTTGCTTTCTTGTAGCTTCTATTGCTGAAGGAGTATGACAATTGCTCAATACTAGTATTTCTTTAGTGTCTTTCCAGCGAGCAGCCAGGAGTCCTGAATTGCTACAGTAAAATTGGTATTCACCTTTATTACTAAGTTAATCCGACATTTTTTGGTAAATCTCTTCTCCTCGCCATACATGTACCTACAGCTGCATAGGGTAGCTGTCTCAAAAGGGTTACTGATGTGAATAGACGGCCGAAGCATAAAGTCACATGGAAATTTCTTATGGTAGCAACTAATTTAGTAACCACTCTTTAACCCAACGTCTCTTCTGTGATCTCGGTTTCATTTCCAGCATATATATTGAAGTCGTACACATAGCCACTCAAAGAGTCACATCTTTGCCAAATCTTTATTTCCCTTTTGATTGGCTTTAGGGTATGTATTGTTTGAGGGCCGAACTCTCCTTGAGTTTAGTCATGGACTCATCAATAGATCGATGGACACTTTCTGATCTTGATTTTTGAAATGTAAATAATAATGTAAATAATAAGTTCTGCTACTACCTTCTGGTTGGACAGGATGATTGAAATGCATTTAGGAAATTAATAACAGTAGTCTATCTATCGATACTGCTGACTTATGGCTCCATTTCGGAGTGACTTATTTGACGACCAATAATCATGTAAGTTTGGAACATGATTATAACTCATGACAATCAAGCATCCAACTCCAATCATGATTTCTGGTGGATAAGTTTTAAAAAATAATTCTATTTTTGTTTTTTGTCCCAGCTGGTCAAGTCGTTTATTTATGCAATCTGAAATGAACATAAACAGGCTTCGGGAAACACTTTTAAAAATATGTCCATCTCAGAACTGCCTCTATTACATGATATCAATGGAGTACAGATATCAACGCTTTTTGTGCCTTGTATTTTATTGGTTGCTTGTGTTTCTGTTGCGTCGTCTCGTGGCATTTCTATTTCGACGTCATTTGTTTTCAGGAGTTCGTTTTTATTTTGACTAACAGATGAATAATGGAGAGTTTCTTGTAATAGGGTGTTTTCAGTATCTAAATCGCTTTCTGAGTCGCTATTGGCCTCACTCGAGGGCTCATAATCTGATCCATTGTTGCGGTATGGTTCCCTGTCCCAAAGAATTTCATCCAAATGATCAGCATAATATTGCAGCTGTGCTTGACTTAGTTTGCGTTTTCTGGAATAAAACACGCAGTTTAAGAAACAGTCCTGGAGGGACGTATATGTCCCATGTAAAACCACTGGTGGGACATATATGACCCAATGCTATTTTGTTATAGTTACTGATGAAAAAAGGTCTGGACACAGCAAGCGCGTTATGGTAGTGAATTTTCATATAATTGATCTGGCACCAAATTTTTTTTTTAACTTTTTTTCTTGTAACATAGAAATATACATTTTGGTAAAGTCGTAAACTCACCTATTTGGTTACCATATCTTTTCTATTTTTTGAGATAAACATTTTTTTCCAAAAGAAAACCAAGTATTATCCCGAAAAACTTGGTTCGATTTTCCTGGCTAACAAACTTATCCAAGCCATTTACAGAAGGAAGGTACGCGTGCAAATTTTATCAAAATCGGACTATTATTTTTTGAGTTATCGGTGTGATACAGACACACATACACAAATATATATATATATATATATATATATATATATATATATATATATATATCACTAATAATGAAAATATTATTATATTATTATGAGGATATATAAGTATTTTACATATCTGTTCATTATAAAGTCGCAAGGGTAGCTTCTAAATTGCTTATTTATTCGTGTAACAGCTTCTACAGTGAAAAAACACGGTGCACCACGGGTTCAAACTGCACAGTTACAAAACAACGCCTCATATATTTACTAAATAACCTCTCATTTTTAACTGTTAGCGATACGATACTGGTGGGACAAAACTGCGCTATATTTGAATGCATATCCAACCACTAGACATCTTCAAAAGATTGACAGGACAGATATGTCCCGTTAGGCACGAAAGGGCTAAATGAGAGCGAACTAGGACCTTTGGAACCCATATCCGGTGTCAGTTTAAATTTATATATATATATATATATATATATATATATATATATATATATATATATATATATATATATATATATATATATATATATATATATATATATATATTTATTTAAACTGACACCGGATATGGGTTCTAAAGGTCCTAGTTTGCTCTCGTTTAGCCCTTTCGTGCCTAATATATATATATATATATATATATATATATATATATATATATATATATATATATATATATATATTTGATAATTTGACGAATATCAAACAACTGCCAAAATATCTTCTCTTTCGATCGTTGTCATTATTTTTTTTTGGATTGAAACATATTTATTTCTTTATCGCCTTGTGAAACTGAACAAATTATTTTGGCTTTCACTGTATTTGTATTTTTAGCTTACCGTGTTTCTGTTTAACTGTCAAAGACCTCTTTGGCTTTATAATTTGTTTTTAAAATATTTTGTTATGTATGCCTTGTATTGTCGTACGTTTTCTGTAATTAGATGTTACATATAAAGTTCTTCAATATTATTATTCTTCATTATTTATTTAGGGCGTATTTTCTTAAGTGAAATACATTTTTTATGACGTTTTACTACAGCATACTTACAACTTTACGCTGAACGTATTCTAGGTCTGCGACTCTATCCAATTAAAAAAAATTTGGATTACTATTAACCTGCCTCTGTTATATTTCGAACATCCTGGGGCAGCTAATAGACGAAGAATCATTCACTGAAGGTAATGGTGGCAACACTAACGAAGCCAACGCTAAAGCTAAAACAATGAAGTCTGGAAGTGGAAAAGAGCGGGTTGTTCAGCGGTCTAATGAATAGGGGCATACATTTTTACTCTCTTACATTATTTATTCTCCTGCTTGGCTATAACAATAGGTGTGAATCACAGGATTCTCCTCTAGACTTTGTAACATCCACATTGTTTGCTTATTGCTTTGATCTTTTCTTTTAGGTGCCTTCTCGAGGGTCGTTCACTTGTTCCGATTATAGTCAACTGGCATTAAGTGTGTTTCTGTAATTTATTTATCCATTTATTGGTAATCATTGTAAAGGAAGCCATTTATTAAATGAGTTTTGAGTCTGCAAAGTCAATGGTGTGGTCCTGTAACTGTCCAATTTTCATCTCTTCGTGTTATTTCCCTTGTGGTATTATGTGAAAATGTGTGAGGGTAACGCTAATTTCTAATACAACATATATTTAAAGACTTACAAGAAGTCTTTTGACTCGTGTGCAGTGGCGGCGCGTTGATATAGATAAGGAAAATTTTCGAAATCTGCGTGTAAAAACACAAAATTTGACTAAAAAAAATATTTCGCTGACAACCTAAACAAGAATATAATACACGAACGTATCACGTAGGTACCTACATATTAAATGTAACTATATTAAAAAAAGTAAAACAGATTTCCAATTATTATTTTAGCTATTTGATTGTTTAATTTCTTTAAGTGAGCTAACGTAGAGCAATCACCTCCATCGTACCCTACCGTGCTCATTATTAATTATGACTGCCCTTGCGCATAATAATAATAATAATAATAATAATAATAATAATAATAATAATAATAATAATAATAATAATAATAATAATAATAGTAATAATAGTAATAATAATAATAATAATAGAAAAACACCTTTCAGCCTCTACCGTTGTCATTGGGATTGTTATTATTATTTCCAGCAACTTAGTTGTCTCTCTAAACGGTTACACAAAATTGCTCGTTCTTAACATCTTCAAAAATGATACGGTTCCATTATTTCGTCTAAAGTTTAGTCTGGTATAAATTGTTGACAATTCGCTTTTCAGTCTTTCTACGTCAAACACATGATAGGCCGCAACTGCAGTTTTAAATAAATCTTCCGGAAAAATTCGCGATTAATTCTCGAAGCGTTCAGAAGAAAACAATGTTGAAGCAACTAAGTGACTGTTATATTGAAACCTTGTTTTTGCAGTTTCTATTATAACATCACAAACTTCTAGTGCTGATGCGCGTATATTTTCATTTGAAACGCGTATTCGTTTCGTGGAAGGTTTGGATTTGTCTCTGAATAGTTCTTCGCCTTGATTAAGAATTGACTGAATATCTTTTCTGATATTATTAATACACCTTTCGAGTGTCCTGGTTGCATCTATAATTACTATGGCGTGAGTTTTCCTAGTCTGAAGCTCATTGTACAAAACATCAACATGCGGCATAATATCATGGAAAATATTTAACCAAAATATAAATACTTTATCACAAAGCATTCGTTCTATAGAGCTTGCTTGGTTTCTAACTTTTGGGTTCGAAAATCGCGCTTGAATTTGTTACATCCATCCAATTAAAGAAATACAAATAGCATTCACTGCTCTACTCTTGAAGTTCCAGCGTGTTTGTACCGCGCGAGGTATCCTTTTTCCTACTATTTAATTTAGCACATCCAATCTTTGGGGCGAATTCGAAATGAAATTAACAACATCGTCTAGATTTGAAAAGAATACTCCAACTTGTCCATTTTGTGAACCTGCTTGGGATATAATCAAATTCAGCTGATGTGCATAACAATGACCGAAATAAGCCAACAAATATATTTCTTCAATTTTTGTATGGACACCGCCATGCTTCCACTCATTACTGGTGCACCATCGTAAGCCTGAGCGATTAATTTACTGCAATTGTTTTTTAACAGAACGAAGAAAATCATTTAAAGACTGAGCAGCGTGCGTTGCGAAATTTATGAATTCCACAATCGCTCAACGGTATTTCATTTATGTACGCACCGTAAAATAAGAACCATATGATATTTTGAGGCCACGTCTGTAGTTTCATCTGCCATAACAGCTAAGTAATTTGACTGATCGATTTCTTTAGTTATTTTGTCCCTATATATTTCAAGCATGCACTCCAAAAGATCCTTCTGTGTCTTTTGAGGTACCTTTAAAAACAGTAGAATGCTTCATATGTCCAGATCAGCACTGAAATTTATGAGCCCACGGAATACACCAGGATTATTCGATTCTTCAGTTTCATGTCCGCGGAGGACAAGCTCAGAAGCACCACTTTATGCAGTCTATAATTGTCTAAAAAATATACCGATTTTTAGCAACTTGTTCATTATGCTTTTCTATATATGTCCAGTGAGCAGAATCAAATTGATTTCTGATATATACATTTCCTAAGAACGCTAGACTCACCTCAGACAAGAAAAGTTTTTTTTAAATTTCGTGTCGCTTAATGCTTTGTCGTAAATGACTTAAATCTTTTACACCATTCACTGTCCATAATTTATCGCAATGAAACAGCAGGCACAGAAAACAGAACAGTGCATTTTTCACATTGCACCCGCATATCCACCTTGATCTAACGTACAGATTGTCATTAAATTGTTTCTTATTGCTTTTATTACCGCTCGACCCACTGATTTCAACATTGTCTTGGTCTACCCAGATCTTTTGTTTTAATTTTATTTTCGTAGGACATTAAAGAAAATTTATTTTGCAGTAAATACGACACACTCTTTATTGTTAAAATTTTTTTACGGTTTGACACACTGATTTGAACATTTAGTTCGGGTGTTGGTCTCCCCAGCTCTTTTTTTTAATTTTGTCTTCGTAGGACATTAAAGAAAATATATTTTGCAGTAAATGCGAAACACTGCCCATTTTCAAAGCTTATCAAAAACCGAAAATACCCTGAAAAGTTTCCGCATCCGAATACGCTCTGTCGTACAGTATACACCGACCGTCAGTGAACACTAAATCACAACACTAACACTGCATGTGGCTGCTCGAATTGCAGCCAGATTTTCCCGTATCTTCGTGTATACGATCACGTGGTGGATCAGCCAATACAAGCAGAGTATTTTAAATGTTATCCGCTGTTAACACAATTTGCTCGCTTGCACTACGGTTAAAATTTTTAGCAACTTGTTGGTTATGCTTTTGTATATATGTCCGATAAGCAGAATATAATTGATTTCTGATATTTACATTTCCTAAGAATGCTAGACTCACTTCATTCGAGAAATGTTTTTTGTTATTTCATATCGCTTAATGCTTTGTGGTAAATGATTTAAATCTTTCACACCAGTCACTGTCCATGATTTATCGCTATCAAATAGCAGGCATGGAAAACAGAACAGTGCATTTTTCACATTACACCTGCACACCCACCTTGATTTAACATACAGACTGTCATTAAATTGTCTCTTATTACTTTTATTACGGCTCGACCCATTCATTTCAACATTTAGTTCGGGCGTTGGTCTACCCAGGTCTTTTATTTTTATTTTATCTTCGTAAGGCATTAAAGAAAATTTATTTTGCAATAAATGCGAAACACTGTTCATTTTGAAAGCTGATCAAAAACCGAAAATACCATGAAAAGATTCCGCATCCGAATACGCTCTGTCGGACAGTATACCCCGACCGTCTGTGAAGATGACAAGCACAACACTAACACTACATGTGGCTGCTCGAGTTGCAGCCACATTTTCCCGTATCTTCATGTATACGATCACGTGTTCGATCAGCCAATACAAGCAGAGTATTTTAAATGTTATATGCTGTTAAGATAATTTGCTCGCTTGCAGTACTTTTTGAAATGAGAGCGAGATGCAAAGCTGTTATCCCACCCTAGCAGGACCGGCTTGGCACACGGCTACGCAATAGATAGAACAAGAACACATTTTGTTTCAATTTTGGATATCTATTATTTATTTATTTACTACTTTCACATCGTCAGAAGGTGTGGAAGTATCGAATTGGCGACAACAGTTTTCTTTTTTCGCTTAAACGTCGTGAAAACTATCAAAACATATAGAAAACAAGATTTTTCCTAGAGGTATGGTTGGTGTGCTTTATATAAAGAGGTGTTGTAGTTCTTGAAGTTCAACTCTGCTGGATGGAGACTTATATGCGTTGATTATAGTTACATTGAACAAGGTGAGTGTCTGTATATCCATGGTCGTGTTTGTGTGGTATGAAGCTATTTCAAGTGAAAGTGTATTTTTGTAATATGTCACCAGGCCTCTAGTTCGTCCGTTGGAAGTATTCTAAGAGCCATAACCTGCAAGGCGTGGGGGGGCTTTGTTGTTTAGTTTTATTACCGAGATTAACGCTATGTATATGTGCGTGAATGAAGTCGTGTAGTTGGAGTATGATGTTGCATATGCCACGGGAGTTCCAGTATATGATTTTTATAGTGATTGTATTTTGCATTATAGAGTGATTAATTGTGTTAATGTGGCCTTCATAGCCTGCATTTGGTTTAGCATATTAGAAAACATTGTAAAAAGTTGCTGTGTTTGGTCTGGTTGGGCATTGCTTTTGATTACCTGTGAGTAAGACATTATATTTATTTGAGGGGGTGTGTATGTGTGTGGGGTGTATGTGTTGGGTGTGGTTTGATTATTATGCGTTGATGTTTGGTTTGAGAGGTGTTTTAAAGCGCGGAAAGCGTTTAGTGTTAATATTGGTGTTGGCTCTCTTACCTTAGGCATTTGTTGGTTCCTGGAGGTTTTTAGTTTTACCAAATACTTTTGTATTTCTGTGCATTCTTGGTAGTTGTCTGGGTGGGCTCCTAGGCAGTCGCAACACTGTGCTTTACTTCTTGCTGTTTTTTGTAATGTACAGTCTTGTGTTGAGTGGTGGCCGATGCATTTTATGCATCTTCTTGGAAAATGTCAGTTTGGTAATACTAGTCTGTGGCACTTGCACGATGCCACATATATGCAGCAACAGTCGGCCTCAAGGCGAAAAGTGGCGTATAATGCTGTAGGGGATAGGACAATGCGCCATCTCTGGGTTTGTGATGGAGCTAGACTTCCATAGTAGCTTCCACGTACAGACAGTACCGCAAAAAGCTGTGGAATTGAAACTGACGAGCAAAAACCACTACTTCCATGCCTCGATACCACTACGGTCACTAAAGCCTAGAACCGTCATAAAACCAGAGATGACGCTTCACGCTACCCTCTTCAACATTATACGACAGTGCCTGCCCTAAGGCCATCTTACGAATTCTTGTCCCAAACGCTCCCTCTTGCTGTACTGTCTGTAGGCGAAAGCGTAGAACTGTCACAAAACCAGAGAGTGCGCAATTCACCACTTATGTGGCCCTTTAAACCTCCATATGATATTTTCTTCAAAATCTAATAGGACTTTTGAAAATTGCTTAAATAAATATTTAAACAAATAACAAAAAAGAATAAGAATATATTATCTTAGCGTTCAGGCAGAAAAAAGGATTTATTAAATTAAATGCTGAACATTTTGCCCGTCTGCGTTGATAAACAAATGGCCTTCTGTTCGACATTTTATGATTAAAAACTCTTAATAAAACATATTGGTTAATAGCCATGGATCCCGCATATATCTTATAGGGGAAAACCGCCGAATATTCTACGGTGTCTTCGTTAATAACGTCTTTCAGGTTACCACAAACAAAACAAAATCGAAGTTAAGTCAGTTGACCAAGCTGGTCAGCTGGTCACCTAATAATGGTACTACTCTCCCGGAAAACACTTCTACAAATATTTCTGTGACGTGATTGTTATATGTGGAGGTGCTTCAGCCAACATGATTAATCAAAAGCTTTATCTCTTTAATGAGTTCACTGATATACTATTGCTCTATTTGAAAATCTACCGTATGCAGTTTTATGTATATAAATATGAATGTGGCTTTATCGTTCTTCTGTGTCTACCACCGAATGGTTTATTTTCACTCGATAGCGTATGTAATTGTGTTTATAACTTTTAAAGAAAACTCACTGTTTATTCACTCTGGAACTCCTGGGTTGTTCAACTTCTATCCTTACTCATTTTGCATTTAAAAATTGGAATTTTTAGATTAATTTACTCTGAAAAATGCTCCCAGCTGCTTACTTTTTTTAATTCTCCAAAAGTTGTTGTTATTTTTTTCTGCGTAAACAACCGTTGCTACAGTTTCTTCTCTCGCCCCCGTAAAGTCTCTTACATTTTTGTTCTTGTCTAAACAATGACTTTCCATTTCCTTAATTTCTAAAGCTACCTCGCAGCATTGTTGTCAAGATTTAAGTTTCTGATAATTTTGCTTAACCTATATTCACTCTCAGCTTGACAGCACATAATTAAACATATGTTTAAGAACTCCTACAAACTATTTCCTAATCTATCAAACATCAAACTCTCTTAACCTAAAATTGACCTCTATCAAAACCAACCTTATCTACTATAAATTCTTTTTAATACTTTCCTGGCTTGTTAAAAAAAATTGCACAGTTCGTATCTACACTTGTTTTCAAATTATCTTGTTGCACTTTCGTTCCTATCTTGTCCTTTCTTTCGGTTTAATGGGCACCTTACATATACACTTATTTCCTTATAAACTAATTTACACTCATTTATGTACATCAACTTTTGCTTCTATTTTTTTTAATTCACATATACATACTTGGGGTTAATTAGATTCGCCTTTTGAATTTATACCAGGTCTTATTACATACCATACAGTATGTTTTCCTTAGGCTACAGTTTTGTGTCTGCGTAGTTCGTATGGGGTATTTAAATCTTTTTGTTGGCTTTAAGTGTATAATTATGTAAATCTATATACGTGTGGATATTTTCTGTCACCCCCTTTATAAACCATCTCAATATATATATATATATATATATATATATATATATATATATATATATATATATATATATATATATATATATATATATATATATATATATATATATATATATATATATATATGCCCCCTGTCTCTATCTCTGTGTGTGTGCTTAGATATGTATATATAAATATATAAAGTCCCGTTACCTGTTTACAAGGAAAATTTTCTTTATAAATATTCTCAAAAATAAAAACAAATTGCTTACAACTGCCTTGCTATTTTTTTTTTAATTTGCGTTATTGAACACTACGGAAAAAATAAGCAATGCTTATGTCGAGGAGCAGACATGCAAAACACATTTTGTCAAAAATGTAATAATTTTAGCTGTAGGTGGCGTTTGCTTTGTTATACCTTTTTTATGTCTATCAGGCCTATCCAAGACATTAAAATTGAATTATGTATTATTTAGAATCTAACAAGAAATTCGCGTGGATAAACAAAACGCATGTTGCCCAACAACAGTTGACAAACAAACCGCGTTATGTCCACAAATTGTGGGCAAACCTTAGTTTGATTGGGAATAACAGCAGTATGATCTGTTCTCAATTTTAACTAGTGTGTTATTTCTGCTGTTGTCGGTGTTGTTGTTTATTTGTTCAAAAAATAATGCAATAAATCGAAGGAAAACATGTTGTTAGAGAGACTGGCCGCGGTTACAGAAAAAGAAAGCGGGTGGCTGCGTGGGGGAAAATAAGAATGGCTTGTCATATTAGAATATAAAACAACAACAGGAAGGAGCATTGCCACATATGTACTATAGAAGGACGTGCAAGGTGTTAACCATATTAAACCTCCTATGTAATGAATAATTTTTGGCGGTGCGTGAGGTGAATATATTACATTTGTGTTTACTGGGAAATTAGTGTAAAATAGTGCTATTATTGTGATTTGTCTTGTTAATTTCATTTTCGACAAGGGACACGTCATTGCAACTGTCATATTATGACAGTTGCCACCTCCTTTTAGGTTCCAACTATATTTTATAATGCTCATTTCTGTTGTTTTATATTCCAAACTTGTCATACACATGCCAATGATATGGCTCTATAGATTTGCCCCGAAACAGTTAGGACTATAGTATTGTTAGTCCCTATTCGTGGGCATTCATACTTACCTGCTGATAGACTTTTCGTCAGGTTCGAAAACAATTTGAGCTGCCACAGTACTATTAAGACACCTGAGAAATATTATCAACTCTGTTCTCGATTAGCTGAAATACATCGCTAAATACGTCAACTTGGCAATCATTGTTTTTTGCATGACATTAAAGATGGTGATGCATTTAAACATACTGATGTAGGTTAAAAAAAGTAAGTGGAATAAGGCAATTTAAAAGTACTAAGTGAAGATTGGAACCTGTGATGAACACTGATAAGTACACTTGGAGAGCGCAAATCACCACAACACATTTTAAAAAGACCTGACGATCGTTTCACTAACCAAGTTAGCGTCATCAGAGGATAAAACATTCTAAATACTTAAAAAACTAACATCAACTTATATACCGGATCTCAGGTAAAGAGATCGAACCGAGATGAGACACTAGTCGTAGGCAAATTCCACAGTGTATTGTATTTTTATCGTTGTTAATTTAGCGGTCGTTGAACTTTCTCAAGACTATTACAGATGGACACTTTTAGATAAAGCAATAAGGATAGCGCAAAGACCTGGTCAGGCGATAAAAATACAATACACTGTGGAATTTGCCTACGACTAGTGTCTCATCTCGGTTCGATCTCTTTACCTGAGATCCGGTATATAAGTTGATGTTAGTTTTTTAAGTATTTAGAATGTTTCATCCTCTGATGACGCTAACTTGGTTAGTGAAACGATCGTCAGGTCTTTTTAAAATGTGTTGTGGTGATTTGGGCTCCCCAAGTGTACTTATTAATTTAAAAGTATTTACATCAAAAGGGAAAATCTGGTGATAACATTTTAGTAAAAACAGAAATCTTATACAGGACTAACGATATATCTAAATAAAAAGGCTGAAACGCCTATAAAACCACGGAAACGTTTAGACCAATTCAAATCCCTATGATCTACCTCTGGTTTCATAAAATAAGTAAAATATACCAGACAGCCTCAAGAAGCTATTGAGTTTTTTATCAAGTGTAAACTAGAGCATCTTGGATCCGGCATTGACTCGGATGGTTTCAATCTATTCTTAATTCATTGATGAAGAAAATGATAATAACGGCGATAATTCCGAAATGTGTAAATGTAATGACATTCAAGCAGTAAATTTTATGTAAAAGATTACTTAATAGTTAGATTGTTTTAGTGAATTCTGAAGAAAATTTTGCAAATGGGCGCGAACTAGGACCCCTAGAATCCATATCCGGGGTCAGAGTCAATTTTTATATGTTTATATATATATATATATATATATATATATATATATATATATATATATATATATATATATATATATATATATATATATATATATATCACACGGACAACTAAAAAAATAATGGGCCCATTATTTTTTTAGTTGTCCGTGTAATATATATATATATATATATATATATATATATATATATATATATATATATATATATATATATATATATATATATATATATATATATATCTATATCACACGGACAACTCAAAAAATAATGGGCCGATTTTGATCAAATTTGGCACGTACCTTTCTTCTGTAAGTGGCTTGGATAGGTTCGTTAGCCAGGGAAATCTGACGAGGTATTCTGGGAAAATTTTTAGTTTTCTTTCGAAAATAATTTTTATCTCAATAAATAAAAAGCTATGATATCCAAATTTGGTAGATACGTTTACGATATAAAAAGTAAACTACACACCAAAATTTAGATTTGGTACAAGAAAAAAAAGTTATAAAAATATTTGGGGCCAAATCATTTCTATGAAAATTCACTACGATAACGTACTTGCTGCATCCAGAATTTTTAATTATCTGCTAAGAAAAAATATCAGCTTGTTAAATAAAGCACTTTGTTTAATACGATTTTAGGCGGTTTGAGTATTATTTTGTCGTTTGTACGTATTAGTGAAAAGTCGAAAGACTTGCAAAACGTAGTTTATACATCCTAGACATTCAAAATGAATTTCGTCCGTATCATTTTTTTTGAGTAATTCACAGGTAAACTTTCTTTTGTTAGATTTTCAGAAAAAATCTTTGATTTATTTTCTATTTTTAGAAACTAATTAGATTTCAATATCATCTATAGTTTTCTAACACAGTTTTTTCTGTTTCCTGTAAATGTATAATATTGAACAAAATGCGGTTTGCATGTTTGCTCCACATGTGATCGACTCTCTGGGAATATATAATTATAAAGAAACTACCTAGCTGTTGTTATATATATTATATATATATATATATATATATATATATATATATATATATATATATATATATATATATATATATATATATATATATATATATATATAGGGTGGCGCATTGAAAACGAAACAGACCGATTTGCGTCCAGATATTTTTTTTAAGAAACGCTGAAACACGTCAATTATAATATTGAGGGTGGCATATTTTGCGATAGAACTCATTTTTTTCACATCAACCTCTCAAGGGTGATGATAACAACCCTTATATTTTAAATAGGGAACATGGGTCGAGTGTTACATCATTTGAAAGATATTTCTTTTCTCAATTCAGCACACTAATTTTTTTGGAAGTTTTATCAACTCGTTTAAAAATTATTTACAGTTGAAAATGCAAAAACGTATTTCACTCATTCCGATAAGAAATATGCTGATAGTTAACGTTTTGTTGGTTTGTAAGCAAAAAATTGACTCAGAACATTTCTTATCGGAATGAGAGAAATGCGGTTTATTATTTCAGTTTATCGGTCGGTTTGATACTTGATAGTACTACCGAAAATTAATTTTACAATGGGGTATTCTGTAGAAGAAAGAGTTGAACTAATTACTATTTTTCTCAAAAACGATGACTGTGCCAACCGTACCGCAAATTTGTTTAATGAACGACATCCGAACAGACATGTTAATAGAAAATACATTTTGGAGTTAGTTGCAAAGTTTTGACAAAGTGGTTCAGTAGCCAACAAAAAACATGATCCTGAACGTGAATTTCCGGTTGGAAATGAGACTACTGAGATTAAAGTTTTAGGACAAATTGCTGCAGACCCAACTTTGAGCACGAGAAAATTGGCCACTGTTTTAAACATCAAAAGAAGAACTATTCAGCGAATATTGAAGCATCATAAATTTCACCCGTCTAAAATTCATCACACAACTGAATGAAGATGATTTTGATCGACGGCTGGAGTTTTGTGAAGTTATGACTGCACGAATAGCTGATTACAGAAACTTTCTGTTCAATATCTGTTTTTCAGACGAGTGTACGTTTTTATTAAACTCTACAGTCAATCGTCATAATTGTCGTTATTGGGCAGATAATAATCCAAGAAATTTTCACGAAGTCCACACTCAAACTCCATAGAAATTGAATGTCTGGACTCGCATTTTTGGAGACCGTTTAATCGGACCAATTTTTCTTGATGGCAATTTGAGTGGCGAAACGCATTTTAAGTTACTAGAAGATATCGTTTACTCTCTACTAATTGACATTGTTGAAAATGATGATCGCTATCAAGAAAATCAATTAGTGTTTCAACAAGATGGAGCTCTTCCGCATTTTTCAGAACGTGTTAGGGAGTTTTTGAACAGAGGGTTTCCAGAGCAATGGATTGGGCGTAGAGGTGCTATTGAGTGACCCCCTAGATCACCGGATTTAACTCCTTTAGACTTCTTTCAATGGGGCCAGTTAAACAGTAGAATTTTCGCATCAGAACCGGAGTCTCTGGAAGAATTACGACGACGCATTGTTGAAAAATGCCGTCCAATAACTCCACAAATTCTCCAGAATGTCAGAGCTCGTTTTGAACAAAATTTGTACTTTTGTATGGAAGCTGGTGGTCAATAATTTGAACACTTACTTATCTGAATAAACATTTTAGAATGTTTGGTTTTGTTTTTTGGGTTTTTTTATCGAAAAATGACTAATTAGTGCATTTCTTATCACAATGAATGAAATAGGTTCTTGCAATTCCAACTGTAAATAATTTTTAAACGAGTTAATAAAACTTCAAAAAAATTATTGTGCTGAATTCAAAAAAGAAAGAGATTTCAAATAATGTAACACTCGACGCATGTTCCCTATTTAAAATATAAGGGTTGCTTTCACCACCCTTAAGAGGTTGATGTGACAAAGTTGAGTTTTATGTCCTCCTTAATATTAAATTTGACGTGTTTCAGCGTTTCTGAAAAAAAAATTCTCTGGACGCAAATCGCCACGCTGTATATATATATATATATATATATATATATATATATATATATATATATATATATATATATATATATATATATATATATATATATATATATATGCGATTCTCCACTGTTCTCAGGATGATACGATATAATGCTTATAAGGAAGCTAGTCAATTTGCTCATTGGACCGACTTTCTAGGACTTTAAAAGTGTAGACTATAATTATTATTTTAACTAATATTACTGTCGTTGTTATTACTATTATATTGGTTCTAAAACGCTAATTTACGTAATTGGTAAGCAATTTTTGAAAGTCTTGCTGTCGCAATCCCGTCGTTTGTGTATCCCAAGAGGATAGATTCTACGGAACCAACTTGACTCTTAGCGCACTTGCAATATTCCAGAATGTATAACATGCCATCAAGATAATGAAGCGATGAACACTTGTAATGGATTGCATCTATCGACAGTGTATGCTTTTGATTTGGCTTCTAATTTGTAAACACCTAACTTTACTAAATCCGAAGCAATTCGATTCACTCAGTTAAACTTTGAATTGATCAAAATGTAACAAGGAACTTAAACTTGTGTCAGCGTAGTGCTGCAGAGATTCACACAACCACACAATAATTCAATAAATGCTAAAATTACAAGTTATATGTTCATGTATAAGCAGTGATTTGTAATTACGTGACTTACAACTTGTAACTTCTCCTAAACTTACCAGCATGTGACATAATTTATTAGGTTATATAACTCACTACAAATACCTTTACCAAGTGCTAGTACTATAATTATCCACCTCTGAGGCTTACATAAATATTCAAAATAAAAAATTTACTCGCAAAAAAAATCCTAATTTTCCCGTGTTGCCGTCTTACTACATTTTTTTAATTAAGCTAAGCTAATAAAAAATCTAAAGCAGCAAGTGCGCTATGATAGTAAATTTTCAAAAAATTGACCACGCAATTTGTTTTCGAAAACTACATATGCACCAAAAAAATCAAAATTTGCCTCTAATATTCAATAGATTTTGTTTACTATGCACAAGATTTGGCCTTGTGTATTGCTGATATCCAGATGCAAAAAATTTTTTTTAACTTAAATGCCTACTCATATATTTTTTTGCTTTTAACTCCAAATTTTGGCATCTAATTAAGTTTTTATAACGTACCCCGTTGTATCCAATTTGACATTTTCAAAGAGCCAAAAGTTTCCTAAAGATAACCAAAATCTTTCCGGAAACTGACTGTATTTTCCTGGATGAAGAACTTATTCAAGCCACTTACAAAATAAATGCACTAACCAAATTTCATTTATATCGGCAAACGGTTTTTTGAGTTATCGGTGTTATGCAGACATACACACTTCCTACGAAAATTCGCTAAAAGAATAGACAATTGAATCTTCAACTCTATAACTTTATACAGACGTGGAGCTTGTTTCTCTGGCTTAAGTAATGTTGTTTTTTTTTATTTTGATAAAAGCCACATTAACCTCAAGGGTTATTAGCGGTAATCAACAGCACAATATTTTTACAAAATGGAGTATTATAATTAAACTTACACACATTACACATATTTGTCTTTATATTTTGTCTATAATTTTTAAACTTGTTAAAAATCTTATAGTTTTCATAACAGTGTTCATGTTTTCTTCTTCTGTGAAACTACGACAGTCTATTATGACGTGTTGTACGGCCAATGAGGAAGTTGCATATAATTTACTTTTGATGAAAAACGTATTCAAAGTACAGCAAATTACTCTAAAAATATATGTCTACGAGTAACCCCCCCCTTAAAGTGAACCACTGATTAGTAATTAAATATTGAAATATTGAATATAATTCAAAAAGACAGGGTGGGCGAAAACTCGACCTTATTGGTAAAGAGGTTTGTGACGCCAGGATCTGGCACATGTGCGTGATACCCGGACATCGCCATTTAACCTTGTCTTGTTTTCGTTTGTGTTTGCATCGAATTCTGAGCAGTTTTATCATAATTCTAAGTAGTTTTGGTGTTTAGTGTATAATAAAGGTTCAAAGGTAGAGTAAGTTGTGTTTAATCTAGTTCAGTGTGTGACTGTGTGATGGCTTCAGCAGATTCAGAATCACAATACAAGAAAGCGAAAGACATAACAGTGCCTAGACATACATATTATAAGTGCTGTATAGTGCCCAAATGTACTTCCACAACAATAACTACCCCCAACAATCTATTCTTTAATGTACCTAAAGATGAGAAAATCAGGAAGAAATGATGTTTAGCTATGAAGAGTGACCTGAAAAGTCCAGTTACTCTAAAATCTACATTGCACATCTGTAAAGATGATGATACAATACAAACATCACCGTCTCGTTTGTTCTGCACCCAGCCGACAGAATTGTCTTCGTAACTTTCACGAGCAGATCTACAATAAATATATATTTTTCTTGTATATTATTTGAATGGAGAAGAGTTTGAGGTTATGCTTTTATTTACATTATATTTTATAAGAAATTACTACATAAAATCCAACAAATATATTTACAAGATAAAATAAGGTTCATATCAGACACATACCTCCCAGCTTTCACTCCTTTTAGCTCAGCACCCATGAAATTCGGGTTGTTTCCTAAAAACGCAAACATTGCTAGTACATCAATTTTTGGTAAATTATCAGATTGTCCTTGGACAAATCCAACTTCTGTAGCCATACTATAACACTATACAATTTTTAAAATAATTAATACGATTATATAGATATTAACAATAATGTAAGTTGATAACAATAACTATCCGGCACACGTAAGTCACATAAACACTAATGGTGAGATGAGGATCTCTTTGTGAGTAAGCGAGACTCGTTTGGCCGATACCGGATCGTGACGTCACAGTTTTGGCGCGGAGACAATTATTTTGATTTTCTATATTTTTTTTTATAGGAAAACTATCAACATAGTTAAAAATTTAAATTTTATATGGCAGTTCATTTTATACGATGTGGGGAATTGAATAAGAGGAGAATAAAAAAATGTGCAAATTCCTCATTGGCTATTGCATAACTGACACTAAAGTTTGTTTCTTGTAAACATATTACTTTTGGAAATGTTTCAGCCATTAACAAATTTAGGTGTTCATAATGGGCATAAAACCCATTTAAATATCACTGTAGTAAAAATGACATTAGTAGGTGTGTCAAATTGATGAGGCTAGCGATGAATCTGTATCATCTGCTGATGTTATTGCTTGTGTTGCTTTGTTTATTTGCTTCATAATTTTTTGTGATCCGTGAACACCTAGCTTTTAACGCTTTGTGTTTAAAGTGTATGCCGATTGCAGATAACATTTCAACTAGTCCTGTTACATCTTATGTATACAACTGAGCGACACGAAGTGGGTCTGGATCGTCTTGTACATTTTCAAGAAAATTAGAAAGCTGATCAAAGTTTAGCACAAATTTTATAGAGCCATCTCTAATGGTTTTTTCTGCAGGAGCAAGCATGTCTTTGAGGGTTACAGTTTTCAACAAAATTTAATAAGATGCAGCTCAACATACCCTTTAAATGTCTTTTATGAGATTTTCCTGTATCTTGTATAATAACCTATATAGTGAGCCTTACACTAAAAATGTACCACCCCCCATATATCTAACCATGTAAAAACTGAAATTGACCCAGGAGGCACATAGTTCACACTCCTTTGAAGAGATAGTTTTAAAATTTTAAAGTCACGGTCTTCTCAATAATATTTTTTTTGTACGAAAATTTGCGAAAAAGTATAGACTATATAACCACAAACTCTATCTCTAACTGAAACTATTGCCAAATCATCAGAGAATGGGGTCTATTTGAAACGAATTTTTTACAAACATTTTAGTAAACTGAAGGACCGTGATGGGTGAAGCTGTAACTTGAGGGTTTGTAAAACAGATTTATTATGATATTTGCTTTACATAGCCCGCATTTACTACATGTACTCCATCTAAAAATTGCAAATTTTGACGTTTCAAATCGCGACTTTGACATTTTAAGAAGAAAAAGTATAAAATTTTCAAAGTAATGTTGTGTTATTTCTTTACCTTTTTGCGTCAAGATTACCTAACCTTTGTCTGTAATATACAATAGATCTTGTTATCCACACAAAATATTTTTGTTTTGTGCATTTCCCTGGTCATCAGTCGCACCCAAATTTTTTAATGCCTATATTTTTTTCCTTCGACTTAGAGATCTGAATTTGGCGCGTAAGGTAAGTTTGATAGTGTAAACCTAGGTACCAAATTTAGTGGCCATAGCCTTGTTAGTTTCGGAGATACAAAAAATCCGAAAGAAAATCAAAAATTTTCCAGGAAAAACTGGTCCGATTTGCCTGGCTAACGAACTTGTCTAAGTCACTTGCAAAAGGAAGGCACCTACCAAATTTTATTAACATCAGGCCATTATCTTATTATTTTTTTGAGTTATCGGTGATAATATATATATATATATATATATATATATATATATATATATATATATATATATATATACATATATATATATATATATATATATATATATATATATATATATATATATATATATATATATATATATATATATATTATCATTAGTAAATTGTTTCAAGATAATTCACTAAAACTTATAGGCATTTAAAGAAAAAATGTTGGGTGCCACTGATGACCAGTAAAACGCACAAAAACAAAACATTTTGTGTGGGTAACAAAATCTATTGTATATTGCAAATATTATACTTTTTTGGCACAGAAAGGTTAGGAAATGCAAGAAAAGTTACTGTGAAAATTTATAGTCCATCCTTTTAAAATGCCAAAGTCGCGATTGTAAACGTCAAAATTGGCAAAGAACCTGAAAGAAATACGGGTTGTGTAAAGGAAATATGGCAAGACGTGTGTTTTGCAAACCCTTAAGTTTCAGCTTCAACCGTCATTGTCGTTCATTTTACTAAAATATTTCCAGAAAATTCATTTCAAATAGAACCTTTTTCTGATGCTTTGGCAGTAGTTTTAGTTATAGAGTTTATGGTTTAGTACTCCAGTATTGTTAGGGAATTTTTCGCTAGAATTTTCCACTATTACTGCTGTTAACAATTCGCTAATGAGGAGACCGTTATTTCTGGATTTTGAAAACATTGTTTTGAATGACCGCAAACTAGGACCGCTAGCACGCGTATACGGTGTTAGTTTCAGTTTTTATCTGTTTACATATATACAGGTGACGCATTTCTACGGTAAGCCGTTATTATACAAGACACTAGAAGAAAATTGTATTCGTTAATGATTCTGTCTTGAGCTACATCTTATAAAATTATTTCGATAATCGTAGGGTGGCCCAAAAGTCGTTGGTGATAAAAATGTTCTTTTTTTTTACTCGATCGCCTCTTATATTATTCAATGTTTGCATTGTCCACCAAGTTAAAGTGAATGTTTGAAAAAAAATTATATCGTTCATTGTTTTCGAGTTCTTTCAATTGTTTCACATTTTGGGCACGTATCAAAATTTACGATAGCGCGTTTTATATATAGCAGCGTCCCATGAAAATGACGCATCCAAAGAGGTTTTCGTTTACATTACTCGTGAAAAAAATCGAGGTGCCTTATACAGTTTTTTTGTGTTTCTATAGAAGTCATTCTTTGTCAAATTTTTGTTAAACTTTGGTAATTAATAAAAAATGTTATTGTAAAAAAATCTTTTCAGATTTCCGTTAAAAGTTGTTCGCAAATCTTCATGAAAAGCGAGTAAATAGTTTGAAGACGTTCGTTGGCCAGGCACAGCGGACCAGCTTTTTCAGGAAAATTTCAAATTCATTTTTGAAAAATTTTTGTACTTTTTCAAAAAAGTTATTTTTATGCAATATGGTATATTTTTTCTACAATATGGGTTATACGAAATTGGATCCCTGTACTCATTAAAAAAGTCAATATTTGCTATTGAAATTTTTATATGAAAAGTCCCCACCATAACACGCTTGCTGCGTCCAGACTTTTTTACTTCTAAAGCTCTTAAGGTGTCTAGTTTACGCTTGACATTACAAAGCGGAGTGATCCTATGCGATTATTTACTGTGGGTCTATGTTGCGTATTAATAATATGCTTTGCAAATGTGGATTTGGAAGAATGTTTATCTCTAAGTGCAGAACTGTGTTCTTTGTGTCTGGTGTCAAAATTTCTAAAAGTTAGACCGATGTAGATTGCGCTACAGTGTGTACAAGCTAATTTATAAACTCCAACTTTTGTCAAGGAACAAGATTTTCTTTCCGTTAAATAACAAATCACGCGTCATGTGGTAAAGCTACCATGGTATTTGTACAGATTTTTGTAATGATTTTTAAATTGGTTCCAAAAGAAGTCATCGAAACACACTTGTTGTCTTTTTTTGTATAGGTTAAATTAATCGCTAATTTGTATTATTTTCTCTCTATCATTTTATTTATTATTTTAACAGACTAGCCATTATTAAATGCTATTTGTTTCATTATAGAAATTTCTTTTTCGAAATTGGCTTGGAACATAAGTATTGAAAATGCACGATGTATCGTAGAATCATAGGCAGCTTTTGTGAAAGAGGGCGGCATGAATCGCATGCTATGATTGTGTCTGTGTAAGTTGGTTTTCTATACATATTGAAAAATCAAATGAATTATTTTCCAACTTTATAATGCTTAAATGAAAAAATGTATACAAGCGTAACCATAGACAGGCCTTCATTTTGCATATAAATTTTATCAGAAAATTTAAAACAGTTATGTTTTATACATAAAAATTTCCCAGGAGGTATCTCAAAATACATGCTGGAAAGGTCAAACGAGGCTAATTTACTATGTGCAGGAATAGTTAAGTTATTTAATTTTTTTGTTAATTTATACGAATTCTTAATTGAATATTGTGGAATGTAATTGTATTCTCTAAGAAGTGAAACCAGTTTGCTCGCTGTGTTATGACTGGGTGTTCGCTCGAATTTGTAAAAGACCTCACTAATAGTCTAGACGCAGCAAGTTTGTTATTGTAGCTAATTTTCATCTTTCAAATGACAAAATTTTAGTTTAAAAAATGTTTTTTTTTTCCGAAAATAATGATGTTGGTTTGATGAAATTTGGTAGATATGTTGGCAACTTAGCAAAATTGAGTTTTTGTGGTTAACGAAAAACTGTTTTTAAAATTAAAAAAAAGTTTTATTAAGAACCACCATCACCGAAAGGGTTTATTTCTTATCGTTATTTTTTTACAACTATTTAAACAAAATAAAAAAAAACAATAGCTGTGAAACAAAAATATTAACTTATAAAATAATTTTTTTGCATTATATCTGCTCCATAACTCCCATTGGCTTCAAAATATTTGATAAAAGTTCACCAATTTTGACGGTTCACATAATCGCTTTAACGTTAATAAAAAAATGAATTTCCGCCATTTTGGAATGTTTTAACCTTTTCGCTGCAAAAGAAAAACGTAATGTTTGTCACTGTTTATTTAATACCTTACTCATTGTATTAGTTCATTTCCTTAGAAAAAAATCACTAAGGAGAAGATCCCGACTTTCCCATTTTGAAATTTTTTTTTCAAATGAGAGCGAACTAGGACGCGAAGAACCCATATACGGGGTACCACAGTTCAGCAGTAAAAACGACACATACAATTTACACGTGATATATATGATTTTCTTTTGTGAATTGTATCCATACCAATATCCATATTACTCGACATTTATCCACACTAAAACATAAATAAAAACACATTAATAGCCAAACATATTCTTTATTATTGTTAGTTGGTGTTGGTTAGATAAGCAATGAAAGCTGTGAAAGCAATGATTCACTTAAATGATCAATAATAACAATTTTCAAATTTATAACCTAAACAATTTGGAATAATATCTCAGTAAAGAGGTTTATTAAGCCACATATCTAAATGTATATGTAGCTTAACCAAAGATTTATGAACAAAAGATATTTACCTTATATAATTTAAAATCAGATATATTGAAAAACACTCTGTATATTATATAGGAAAGCGTATTTTTAAAACTCAAAATTCAAAAGTGATTCTGAGAGACTTGAAACCAAAATTTTAACATTTAAAGGTGTTTTTGTTTTAAATTTAATATGATTGTTATATATATATATATATATATATATATATATATATATATATATATATATATATATATATATATATATATATATATATATATATATATATATATATAGAATAAGTGAGGTGATCTAAATGTCATTCTTATAATAGGTCTTTTAATTATTAAAATTTAACTAAGGTACAGGATTTGAACTTAGCGGGCTTTTGAAGTATACATACCTGTGAAGAGGTGAAATAATAATTTTCCTTAAGGCTTTCTGTGATAATACAGGAAATATGAAGAATGAATTTCAATATTTAAACCATTTTTGTGTGTAAACAATACCCATTTATTCCTAGAAGTAACAGAAGAAGTAGATTAAATGATCCAGAATAAGAAAAATCACCCAAATAAATAGAATATAATGGTAAATCACGTCAACACGTACATATGAAATCAGCATTGGAAACCAGGTATCAAAAATCCATTTAATTGGTTTAAATCAAACCAGAAGGGAAGACTTTTTAAGTATAAAGATAGACAAACTGTCAACCGTTTTGTCTAGCTATAAATGTATTCAAAGGTAAAAGCAGAAAATTATTTTATAAACAGAAATCTAAATCAAATTCCAACGATAGTTGAACAGCGGAATCATAGAGGGCGCGAAGTGTCTCAAATGAGAAATCTAAAAACAATATTTATCAATTTTTGTAAAATCTGAGACGATAATAATGCTGTCACATAATTAATAGTAAAATTTGTTCTTAAATTTAATATTAGAGGATCCGCTTTAAGACATAAATTCTAAAATTTTCATAAAATAAAATAAAAATAATTTGTTACTAATTAAAACATGACGTATATCTTTGGGCATATTCATAATTAAGATTTGATTGCAAAGAGCAGTCTATTCGCTCCAAATTAAAACCGACTACTGGGATAGAGTCAGTGCAGAGTAGAGGAAAGCCAGGGCAAATTAAAAAGGCAAGTATTTATATAAGTATCCATTGCTATTTTAACTAACAAATGATTGGTAACATTAGTAAAGAATAGGCCACCAACATTACAAAGAAATACATAGGGATTTAGATAATTAAAAACCACAGTCAAAAACACTTCTTAATAAACACCTCATATATATATATATATATATATATATATATATATATATATATATATATATATATATATATATATTTGTGTGTGTGTGTGTGTGTCACAGTCTGTGTTAAAAAGGTTCGTTAGCCAGGAAAATTGAACCACGTTTACCGTGAAAATTTTTGATTTTCATTCGGGAAAAATGTTTATCTTAAAAAAATCTATGGTAATAAAATTTGGTACACAAGTTTATAACATTAAAGGGAAACTATATACCGAAATTTAGATTTCCAGACTTTTTTGGTCTTGTGTCCTTTTGTGATTTTCAGCGCGACCGAATTTCTTTTGACGATTATAACTTTCATTTTGTTTTATACTACGGATCTTCATTTTAGCATGTAGTATACGCTTTATAAGAAAAACTTTCCATCTAAAAGTGTTTACGATTACTTTCCTACTCTCGAAAATAAAGCAGTTTTTCCTAGGAAATTTCGAGTTTTTCTCGTAAAGACTGACTAGCTTGGCTGGATAACGAACATTTCCAGGCGACTAATAAAGGAAAGATACCTACCAAATTGTAGCCAAATCCGGCCGTCAGTTACTAGCGAGCAAAAACATCTACTCTAGTTTTTATACACAGTTTCCCTCTTGCTGTAATTTGTGTATGTTTGTACTGTGTGTGCGTGAGAGTTGCTGTGGAAGTATACAGCCATCACAAAACCAGATATGGCGCTTCGCCAATACATATTGTGGCAATGCCCGCCTTAACGCCGTTCTGCCTGCACGTAGGTATAACCTACTGAAGAGTCCTAACAAGGGCGATATCGGTCTACGTTTCCCGTTTCATAACCTGCCGAAGTCCAGACAGAACTGAAGCGATGATGGCGGGTGGATGATGTGATTCAATGCCTGTCGCGGTATGAGAAGCATTTGCCTGCTGGTTTCTCCCCACAGCTTCTTCTTGCTGTACTGTTTATACGTAACATCCTAAAATCATCACAATACCAGAAACGGCGATTTGCATCGCTCTGCAATGCATGTTGTGACAATACCTGTCTCAAGGACGATTTTTTGGAGAGTGGGTGTGACATGCTGAAAATTCCTAACAAAGACAGAACCGGTCCATCTCTCCCGTTTTACACCATAGCAGCACCAATCAATGTCAAATTCACAGAAAATTTATTTGTCTGTTTAATGCTACTGTGTTAGTGAGAAAAGTTCTTAAGCTATCCTGGTATATAAAACGTTCAGTAGACTTTCTAGTAGTATAATTATCTTAATGCATTACATAAATAAGAAAGAAATAGTCAGCGATGCAGAATCTTGAAAACAGTATATTAAAATTCATTGTGTAGCTAGGAAAATGCAAGAGATACCTACATATTTATGCAGCAATCAGAGTCCGTACTTGGCAGCGTTAAGTTATGTATGTTAAATGTTGTTTTAGTAAAATTCATTTCTAGGGCAACAACCCTTCTGTGCAGTTCAAACACTCTAACTTGATTGTTACAGTTACATTTACTTGACTAACTTCTGAACTTATCGCTCGCGGAGCATTAAATAGTGAGATTTACATATGAAAAATACGTAAAACACCTTTAGTGGATTTTCTTTAAAAAAATTACTAATTGAGAGATCCCGACTTTTGAATTTTGAAAAAAGTTACCTCAAAAAAGCGGAACTAGGACACCTAGAACCCATATCCGTGGTTAGTTTCAATTTATATATATATATATATATATATATATATATATATATATATATATATATATATATATATATATATATATATATATATATATATATATATATACAGGGTGTCGCACGTAGACTTTCCATTAGCCGTTTCTGGAGTAAGGCTCACAATTGAATTCTGAAAATTCACGCACTTCGGTTCCTTAAAATTTACAGTTCACTGAAAATATTGACGTTAGTATGGGACTTCCGGTTATACCGGAAGTAGAAGTCAACTTTCTTATTTCAAATGGAAGATGTGTTTTTTATTACGGATCTAGATTGCTCGTAAAATTTTATGGTAGGTTTTACTAACATATTATGTCCTTTTTCTCAACCATTTTCGAGATATTTGCCTTTTTTCAAAATTTTCTTAAAAAACATTGACACATTTACACACCTGTATCTCTCTTATTTTTCAACCTGAAGAGTTAAAATTTTAAAGTGCAAGTTCTAAAATGTCACAAAATATTTGGACGTTACTAAAGCTAGTAGAAGTTAGACAGGGTGTCCGAAATAGACCGGTAAATCGTGCCAACTTTAAAACCTAATAACTCTCTTATTGAAAATAGAATACTCTATATTTTATAACGTTAGTTAATGTACTTTTTATTGTTCTTTTGGTTGGTATCAGCATTCCCTATACCTAAGTCTCACAGATTTGAAGATATTTAAACATTATTTGCGATAAGAAATTATTATTAGTCAGTTTATCAGGTTGCCTAGGAAATGAAAATTTTAAACCTCATCTTCCGACATAAGTAAAATATGCGACGACTTTTAAATATAACTTTTATTGGCGAGGAGTGTAATGGAATTATTAACAGAAGATGTCGAGTGGTTGTAAAGAGATTTCCACATAAGCACAGATCAACCCGTTACATGATCAGAATCCTAGAAAAAAATTTCTAAGAATGAAGTGTTTCGTCCAAAATTTCATAAGAATAAGCATTATGAGAGATCAAATAGATTTGTGTGTTATCACTTCATAAATGTTCTAAATTTGCACCGTTCACTTCGGGGCATTTGATGGAATTTTAACAATGGTACCCGTAGGTCGAGGAACGTAATCTTGCTCCACTGCGCTGAGGACCTCTAATCCTCTATCTATCATATATTGTTTTGTAGTAGGATTGGTTCCTGGTAAACTTTGTTCTTAATGCACGCCCGGACACTAACATCTAGTGGAGTCAAGTCTGGTGAGCGGGCCGGCCAAGGATGAGGACCACCGTTAGCTATCCATATGTCTTCAAATGTTCCTGGAGTAGGTCGCTTACTATCTGTTAGTTGTGTGGTGGAGCTCCACCTTGTTGATACCAAACTTCTGCAGCTTCGTGTTCATGCAAGGAGTTCAGCGCTGGTTTTATTACTTGCTGCAGAATGCGACAATATCCAGGACATGTGAATACTGCACGTTTAAAATTCGTTCTTACTATTTTTTTAAATCTTACCATTATCACTGATATGAATGAAAGGGTCATATTTTCAAATTTAGTTTCGGTGAGTCTAATATATATTTTAATAACGTAATGTACTAATACGCAAATTCAGTATTTCTCATCATAAATGTTAAGGGCAAAAAGTCTATTGTGTTTTACTGCGCAAAATACATTGAAACTCCAACAGTCCTAGAAATTTCGTTCTCTAGTAGTGTGAGGATTTTCGTCCGACCAATAGTGACTGTTGTGACAATTCAACATGCCCCTCTTTGAAAATTTTGACTCATCTAATTTTTCTTCAGAAGTTTTCATCTTGAGTTTTCAAAAGATACCATTCGCAGAATTCTGCACTCCGGCAAAAATCCGCAGGTTATAAATAGTGTATGAAAGTGAACGAAAATGAGGTCCATTTGCAAAATTTTAGAATTCTGTGAATAGTTCCTCTTGAAAAATTCATATTTCTACTGCAGCCTCTGATTGACGTATGCGGATAAACGGTCAAAAATGCCAAAACATTTATTTGTGTCTCTTCATTGTCTAATAGCGGTTTATTTTTATTACCTTCTGAATAAAACGTTCCATTCTCAGAACAATCTTTCAATAGTCTTCTGATCATGTGAGGAGTTGATCTATGTCTATCTGGAAAGCTCTCTGCAAACACACGGCATGTACTGATAACAATTCGATTACACTCCCCGTTAATAATAATTAAGTTCAAAAATTCATCGTTTGAGTAATAGAAGTATGCCATTATTGTGGAAAATACGTTCTTTTATTAAAACATAATTTACAAACGTACTTTATAGTACAACCATTAAGTTTAGTATCGGAAGATGACGTTTAAAATTTTCATCTCCTATGCAATCTGATAAACTGACTGATAATTATTTCTTATCGCAAATATGCCCCGAAGTAGCCGTTGCAAATTTCGAAAACTTACTGTCAAGTGATAACACACAAATTTCTTTGTTCCCTAATAATGCTTTACTCTTACGAAATTTTGTACCGAACACTTAATTCTTAGAAATGTTTTTGTAGTATTCTGATCATGTAAGGAGTTGATCTGTGTTTATGTGGAAATCTCTTTGAAATCAAACGACATCTTCTGTTAATAATTCGGATATACTCCTCGTAAATAAAAGCTATATTTAAAAGTCGTCGCATATTTTACTTATGTCGGAAGATGACGTTTAAAATTTTCATCTCCTAGGAAACCTGAGAAACTGACTAATAATTATTTTATATCGCAAATAATGTTTAAATATCTTTAAATCGGTGGGGCTCAGGTATAGGAAATGCTGACACCAATAGAAAGATCAATAAAAAGTACATGATATAACCTTATAAAACAGAGGGTATTTCATTTAAAATAAGAGTTATTAGGTTTTAAAGTTGTCACGATTGACCGGTCTATTTCGGACACACTGTCTAACTTGTACTAGCTTAGTCAGTTCCAAATATTTTGCAAAATTTTGCGATTTGCACTTTAAAATTTCAACTCTCCAGGTTGAAAAATAAGAGAGATACATGTGTATAAATGTGACAATGTTTTTTAAGAAAGTTTTGGAAAAAAGTCAAATATCTCGAAAATGGTAGAGAAAAATGACATAACATGTTAACCAAACGTACCATAAAATTTGACGGGCAATCTAGATCCGTAATAAATAAATAAATAAATAAATAAATAAATAAATATATATATATATATATATATATATATATATATATATATATATATATATATATATATATATATATATATTCTATTTAAAATAGGAAAGTTTACGTCTACTTTTGGTATAACCGGAAGTCCCATACTAACGCCAATATTTTCAGTGAACTGTAAATTTTAAGAAACCCAAGTGCCTGAATTTTCAGAATTCAATTGTGAGCCTTACTCCAGAAACGGCTAATGGAGAGTCTACGTGGGACACCCTGTATATCACACTGATAACTTAAAAAATAACGGGCCCATTTTTATTAAATTTGGCAGATACCTTCCTTTTATAAGTGGCTTGGATAATTTCGTTAGCCAGAAAAATCCAGCCCAGTTTTCAGGGAAAATTTTGAATTTTCTTTCGAAATTTTTTTTATCTCCACAGACGAAAGTTAGCTATATATTAAAATTGAGACCCCTATTTTGAAACAAAAAAAAGTTATGGGCATTTAATGAAAATAAATATCAGTGTCACTAAAAGTCAGAGAAGATGCAATACATATGAGGGTATTTTGTGTTTTAAACAAAATTCATTAAATATTACAGATAAGGTTCAATTTTATTCGCGCGAAGAGATCAAGAAGTATGACAAAAACTACTTTCAAATTTTATAATTTTCTCCTGTAAACATGAAAGTGGAGATTTGAAACGTCAAAAATGAGTAATGTTTAAATAGCGCTTCTATAACTAATGCGGTTTTTGAATGGTAAATAATGCAAGAAATGTATATTAGAAGGTATTACATTTCTATTTCAAATGTTCTCATTTGATTACAATACTTATAAAAATGCATCTAAAATAGACCTTACATATTACAAATAAATAAAATTATTTTAATAAAAAGGTGACGATAAAGCAAGAACATTTAAATTGACTGTATAGATAACAAAGAAGAACTCTTTATACGTCAAAGTAATAAATACAATTATGTTTATTGTGTAAGTTGAGTGACAGCCAGTCGCTGATACAATTTTCACGAGATTTGTCGAAGGAAAGCTAGATGCTTCAGCTGCTGGAAAGCTTAACTATTTGCTATGGAAACAAGATTGCTCACCTGTGCATCAAAGTTTCAAGGAAAGTTAAGGGTCGAGTAGCCTGAGTGTTGATCTTATCCCTAAGGAAATACCCTAATTCATTAATCTATAATGTTATCTTAAAGTTGTAAAGTCGAGAAAGTTATAGAATTCTGAACTGCGTAAAGTGATGGACAGAAACCTCTCTATAATGTCATTGGAGATCCAATATCAAACAGTGATTTACAGAAACAACAAAACGCCTCCTACGCATCTTTAAGGAGATAGTTTCAGTTAGCCATTTAAATGCTATTAAATTGAACGCAGCTCCACTAACACCATTTCTAAATAAAAAAGT
Organism: Tillus elongatus; assembly: GCA_964006375.1. Lineage (NCBI taxonomy): Eukaryota > Metazoa > Arthropoda > Insecta > Coleoptera > Cleridae > Tillus > Tillus elongatus. The sequence goes on from OZ023265.1 coordinate 112,748,848, forward strand.
CTGGAAGCAGCAGTTGCGTTATGGTAGCGAATTTTCGTAAAAATGTTTTTAATGGCAAATATGTCTTGTTTCTAAAAGAAGGCCATTTGGTTGGCAGTATAACCTAGGTAGTTCTAACAATATACCTTATTTCATTAAAATTGTTTGTTTCAAAAAGTACAACATTTTCCGAAAATAAACCTTAAAAGTTCCAGAAAAAACTGGTCCACTTTTCCTGGCCAACGAACCTCTTTAAGTTATAAACATACCTGCCAAGATATAATTATTCACAAACAGCTTTAGGACTAAAATTGAAAATAAAAAATGTTGAAAATTTGCAGAAATTTATTTTACAAAAATTCACCATTTTTTTTACAGAAATTGCCTCCAGTAATGTTACACTAAATTATATTTTTCACAAAAATTCGACAACATTTTTTCACAATAAGTTACTAAACATTTATTATTTATTACCAACCTTTCACAAAAATCTCACAAAAATTTATATCTGAGGAAACACGAAAAACATTTCTACGAAAACATTTAAAATTCAGTCACTATTTGAGAGTGCCTGTATACGGCAGCTCGATTTTTTCGACGAGTAATACAAACAAAAAGCTATCTCAATGCGTCATTTCCACAGGGCTCCCCTGTCTATTGATAAAAACGCCGTATCACAATTTGTGATATGTGTTTAAAATATGTGCCAAAAACGTAAAAAGTTGCAAAACAATTGAAACTCCTGGCATATGCTGATCAAAAGGAGGAAGCTGACTTGAAGTTGAAGATTGTACATGACACTTTAACAGGTAGGCTGTGCATTTTTGAGTATGATACTTTAATGAGAACTAATCATGAATACTTGTCAACCCTTTATTCCGATAGGAAACAGATTTTGGTTCGTAAAATTTCTCACTTACAACGTCTTAAGGACATTTCCACATGTCCTAACAGTTTCAAGTTCAGTGATCATGTCTTCCACGATAGACTTAAAAATTTTTCTTCTTTCAATGATTTCGATGGCCCCCAACTAGCTTTACTTAGCCAGGGTACAAAGTTTGCCGCTCCTCCAAAACTTAAGTCTTGGATGTTTGAGACAGTCAAAGATACAGAGGTGTTCTTGAAAAGGTTCAGAGTTGAAAATGCGGACTTTATGCGTGGAAAAGTTTCAGAGATTATTTCTAGGTTCAGGCTTCAACCCCGGAATTCTGCCCATTCAGTAAGATTGTCTCTTCTGTGATAGAAACTATTGTTGGTAATGATCTTTTACTTTCGAAAGCCCATAAGGGACATTGCGTTGTTGGCTTGAATAAGACATTACATTTCTAAATTTATCACCTTCCTGAGAGATAATAAGATTTCAACCATTGACTACAACCCACTTCCTTCCTACGCTTCTAAGTTTAAGAAGGTTTTTGACAAGTATGCCCCTTGATTTCTGAAACCTATAAACAGTTGTTTCCTACGAACCACATAATTCCACGCCTATATGGCCTCCCCAAAATACATAAAGAGGGCTGTCCCATCCGCTCGGTGGTATCCTTCGTTGGTTCCATCTCTTATAGGTTGTCGAGGTATCTGTCCTCCCTCTTGATGTCTGGGTTAGATTTCTAGTCACCTTACTCCGCCAAGAATTCTTCAGAACTGATAGGTAGACTCAGCAACATAGAACTGGGAGATAATTCTTTGTTGATGTCTTTCCATGTCTCTAATCTTTTTACCAGTGTCCCGGTGAATCAGACTCTCCTACTTTTGAAGAGTTTGCTTGCCTCTTTCTCATTCAGTATTGAATCCCAGAGGGCTCTTCATGCCTTGGTCAAGGTGTGTTTGGCTCAGAATTTCTTCGCGTTTGATGATAGAATTTTCGTTCAAAAAAGGGTCTCCCCATGGGTATCCCCTTGTCACCTTTTTGCGCGGAGGTATTTATGAGTTTATTTAAGAGGGAACTGGTTTTCAGAGATTATAATCCCTATTTGAGATACATTTCTTCCTGGTCACGCTATGTTGATGAAATTCTGGTGGTTTGGTCGGGTACCATAGAGCAGCTGCGCCTATTCCAAGGTTGGCTGAATGCCCTGCACATCAACATCGATTTCACGATGAAGGTAGAAACTGAGTTGTCCATAAGCTTCCTCGACATGAAGTTGAAGAGGAGTAAGCTCAATATATCATTTGACATTTACAGAAAACCCACTCAAACCGACCACCTGATTCCATTGAAGTCTAGCCATCATATGTCTCACAAGATGGCCTCACTCAGATTTTTGGTTGACAGATTATTCAGAGTCCCACTGTCGGGGACCGACTTCATCAGAGAACTAAACCTCATTAACCAACTCGCGTTAATAACGAGTACCCACTCAATATAGTTGATAAGATGGTCAACAGAAAGAGCCGTCAGCTCTTGATTGAAGCGAGCACCAGTTTGCCACCCGCTCAACCTGAGAGGATATCATATTTCCCTGTCACCTATTGTGGTCCTGTGTCCAACGCAATTGTCATGGCTCTTAAATGTGACAATGTCAAGTTTCAAGTCTTTAAACGCCGTTAACAATTTGTTTATTAACAACAAAGTTAACATCCCAGACCTGAAGTAGTCAGGTGTCTATCGATTAGGATGTGGTACCCCCGGTTGTAAAGCTGTCTATATTGGCATAGCCGAAAGATCATTGAGCGCCACAATTACGAAACACCTCAGAAGTAGAAACCAACCCAATAATGACACGTCAGTCTTTGGTTGCCATTTGAGGCAGAGTGGCCACTGCTTTAACAAAAATACAGATGCTGAGATTTTACACCCTTCAAGTTTTGGTGTAAAACAATTTGTTTTAGAAGAAATTGAGATTTTCAAACATTTCAGCTACCAAGCCAGTGAAGTTTTGAACTTGCCCAACACTGATATAACTAACTTTCCTTCCTTCTATGGCCAACTGGTGTAATAAGTGCTGCTGAATTCTATGGTTTTCTATTTGACCAGAAGTATTATGTCTTGAAGATGGCTGCTCTGTGGCTGTCCTTCCATTTCCTACTCTATTTGTCATTTACATATGACCCCTGTGACATTTGTTTCTCATTCACTCTTCTGCACCAGCGCTGTTGCCCCTGGCCTGTTCAGGGTAGAATAATGGCTGCCCCTCAACAATGCTGTCGTTTTTAAATCTCCGATCTTTCTTATTGATTTTTGTTTAGACAAATTTTCTGGCGAATTCAGATGTAGTGTTGCAGGGCGCCTGGTACAAAGGATGAAGTTTTTGGCCTGTTAAACCTTTTGTACAGTTTCAAGTACAATTTTTGAGAATTGTTCAAGTAGGTGGTCTCCATTTTGTTCTGTTCACTGTAATTTTTCATAAATTTCTTTAAATTAGTGGTTCTCATTGGGTTTCTACTTGATTGTGCCTGCTTGATTGTGTTGTTTGACCTGTCAGCTTTACTCATTGGCCTGCGTTGTTTTCTACAATAGACTTGAATACTTAATTGTTTCAGACAATAGACTTTTGCAATCTTGTAGCTTTCAACGCTTTATATTTAGTTTAATTGACTTTCAATTGCATGTTTTAGCTTTAACATAGTTTTTTTAGCTTGTGTTACTGTATCTGCTTATGTCATTTTGTAGCTCTCTCTGATTTTAGCATGACTGTTGGTTAACATTTTAATATGTGACTTGTGATTTTAACTTTTGACATTTTCTGTAGAGAATATCTTGTCATCATTGTGCTCTAACGTGCACAATTGCCTACCGGAAAAACTAATGTTTTTCTGACACACCTTTTTTATTGTGATTATAGATTTATCCCCTGAGGATGACCTCTTGGAGGTCGAAACGCGTTGGGAAGTAAATTAAATAAATTTGTTGTCTCGTGGGAAGCCTTTCATTCAATGTTTAGTTATGTCTATCCCAGACTGTGTGGCGTTCAGAAATGTTATTATGAGAAGGTTGAATCTCCCGTCACATGTTTCGTTTGATTTGGTTGGTTCTTCTTACTGTCAGATTTAAAGGAAGGGATGTCAAATTTCTCGTTCACGCTGTAGAATTAAAAGAAGTTTATGCAGTGATAATATCATAATGTGGATCTCTGTAAATCGGTAAAATGAATATGGGTTACTAAGTTATGGCTCGCGTTGCTAAGTAATTTATGCGTCACCTAGTAACCTACGATACACACAATGTAAATTGCTCTTTCATTCATAAACCTTTGTTACTAGGCGATTGGAGTTAATACCTATTGAATAAACACGTTATCTCTCATGGTTCTGAGCATAGCTAATAATTTCAAAGTATTCAAGTATTAATACAGTAGCCCCCCACACGGAGATTTTTCACTCGATTTTCCTGAGATCCCATCATCAGATGCTGACTTGGTGAAAATGGGACCATCATACCAAAAAATATTAATTAAAATTGATTTACAAATGACGAAATATCGAGCACTTACATAAAAAATAATAATTTTTGAGGATTTACCTCGATTTTCCTGATATCCCATCATCAGCTCCTGACTTGGTGGAAATGGGACCACATCAGGAGTATACTCTTTCGAACAAAAAAATGCTTTTTAAAACTGGTCCTCAATTGACACAAATATCGTTAAACATACATTAGAAGATAGATAGAGACGAACATAGAACTTCCTCCTTTTTTTAAGACGGTTAAAATAACAAACGCTTCTGAGAACACAGGTAACGATTCTAAATATTTTTTTTAGCAAATTTCTGTAAAGCTATATATGTATACATATATGTAAACACACACACACACACACACACACACACACACACACACACACACACACACATATATATATATATATATATATATATATATATATATATATATATATATATATATATATATATATATATATATATATATATATATATATTATATATATATATATATATATATATATATATATATATATATATATATATATATATATATAAACATACATATAGAGACGAACATAGAACTTCCTCCTTTTTTAAGACGGTTAAAATAACAAACACTTCTGAGAACACAGGTAATGATTCTAAATATATTTTTTTTAGCAAATTTCTGTAAAAGCTATATATGTAAACACACACACACACACAACTATATATATATATATATATATATATATATATATATATATATATATATATATATATATATATATATATATATATATATATATATATATATATATATATATATATATATATATATATATATATATATATATATATATATATATATATATATAGTGTGTCCCCATATCGACGCATGAATAGGTGAAAAATACTGTAATTTTTTGAGTTGAAACTTAACTTTTTGGGAATAAGCCTTGCTTGAGTGGAAAATTATTTTTTCCATAATTTTAATTTCTAAAAATCAAGTTTGTCTTTAAAATTAAAAAAAAATAATTTTTTTTACACTAGCAAAATGCCTTTTTTCTATGAGATACAAAAAAATGTTTTATTAATAAAAAAAGATGATCGGAATTAAAAACCCAAAAGGAAAACAAAATTTTAAAATCCTAAGCCTACTTTGATATTTCACAAAATTTTCATTCCAGGCACCTTCGTTACTGAAGATATTAAAAATATAGTTAACAAAAATTGTTCAAAATTATAAATTGAACACGATCTCCTTCTTTTTATCCCTCTATTAGACATTTGGATAATTAAATAAATATAAATATTAAAATAAGAAAATATAAACATCAAAAAGTAAATTTGTTTCAATACTAACATCAACTGAAATGTTTATTTATTTATTTTTATAGAAAACTCGGTAAAAGCTGGTCTATCTCCACAGGGGAATAGAATTGATCGCATCTCTAATGCAATTTTTCAATGCTTTTACGTATTTTGCAAGTCCATTTGAATATACTATGTGTTTTATCCGGCCGCAAAAATAAAAATCCATCATTGTTAGGTCCGGAAATCTGGGCGGCCACAAAATGGGACCAGCATCGGCTATCCATTTTTCTTGCAAATTCCCATTTAGCCGTTCATATACCCGTCGCGTTGAAAATATGAAAAAAAAATATTGGTTCGTATGGTAGTTCGTCCACAAACTGATTCAAAGTATTTTAATAAGAATGTTGCATAAGTGATCCCTCAATAAAATATTCAATTACACCATAATGATAGGAAATGGCGCATCAAACATTAAAGTTTTTGAAATACTGCCGGCGAGGGTTTATTACATAATTTCGATTATTGTCAGACCAATATTGATAATTCTGTGATGAAGGTAGACAGTTAGTTGTAAAAGTCTAAAAGTCGATTCATCTGAAGAAATAATATTTTGATAGATATTTCGATCCTCTAGAAATGTATTGCCTAAAGTTAGGCAAAATTCCAACTTTAGGATTCATCCCCTTCTAACGTGTGATGAAATCTAACTTTATATCGCTTTACATTCTTTGCTACACAAATGCATTAATAAATGTGATTTGCTCATTGGAGTCTCCTCATACCGGTTTCTTAGTGACAGCTTGGGCTTTTCGCGTAATGAATCCATTGCTACCGCAATATATTTGGTATATTGTGTATAGTACCGTTAGTGAGAACATTTTTAACCAGACTGGATACTGTAGATTGGACCACAAGTGTGTTCGGAAACATCATATCAAATAGTCATAACCCATCTGGAACAGATTGTTTTAACCAGTTCCATAATACTGAATTAGGTAGATCCATTCTGGTCTAGTAAGCATAACTTTTTTTATATTTCACAGTTAAGTTTGTATCAGTTTTAGAGCACAACTGCGACAATAATTATAATTAACTATTTTGGACAACTGTAAAATATTATTTTATTTGTTTTTCTTCCATAGCATAGTATTTGTTTTCAGAATTTCATAATATAAAAGTAGGCCTAGGATTCAAAAATTTTGTTTATTCCTACTCAGTATTTCTTTCCGATCATGTTGTCTTTATAACATTTTTTCGCATCTCCTAGAGAAAAGACACTTTACCAGTCTAAAAAAATTACTTATTTGTTAATTTCCAACACATGCTTGATTTTTGGAAATTCACACAAACTATTTTTAATTCAGGCAGGGCTTATTCCCAGAAAATGAAGTTTTAACTAAAAAAAATTACAGTCTTTTTCACCTATTCATACGTCGATCCGGGGAAACACTATACGTATATATATATATATATATATATATATATATATATATATATATATATATATATATATATATATATATATATATATATGTATATATATATATATATATATATATATATATATATATATATATATATATATATATATATATATATATATATATAAGTTTAACTATTTGCTATGGAAACAGGATTGCTCATCTTTGCATTAAAGTTTCAAGGAAAGTTAAGGGTCGACTAGCCTAAGTGGTGTCCTTATCCCTAAGGAAACACCCCAATGCATCAATCTATAATTGATTGGCAATAAGTAACTGATTTTTAAATATTTTAAGATGTGACTATAATTTAACTGTTTTATTTTGTTATAGTGTACTAGTCTTTTCTGTGGTTGTGAATTTGTGATGTTAATAGGACTTGCTCATCAGCTAATTTCTTTATTTTGGTGCCCATATTGTGACAATGTTCTGATAATGGCTTACTATGGAAGAGTTTGTAATGCTGTTTATGTAAAAGTGCTGCTTAATATGTTTGATGAAATTTATTATGCGCATTGATGTTGTTGATTGATTAGTTTGTATACCTTTTAGTGAATTTTTATTAAGAAAATTCACTAATAGAGAGGTATCGATGGTGATACTTTCGGAAAATTTCTTTAAATGAGCGCGAATTAGGGTCCCTGGAACCCATTACCATGGTCAGTTAGAAAGCTTATATATATATATATATATATATATATATATATATATATATATATATATATATATATATATATATATATATATATATATATATATATATATATATATATATATATATATATATATATATATATAAATGTATCCAACCGATAACTCAAAAAATACTTCACTGATTTGGACCAAATTTGGGAATTGTCCTTATTTTGTTAATGGCTTGGATGAGTTCGTTCATCAGATCTTAACGCTCAATTCTTGTCAACAAAAAATTATTTTTTAGGGTGCAATTTTATTTATATATTATCGTTGATTTCGCAAGTCAGTTGCTCAATTTTTTGTTAATAAGTAGCACTTTGAAGCATATTTCTGTATATCTCACATTATATGTTTCAAATAGGTAGTCTCTCGCTGAAAATTAGACGCCTACGTTTGCTAACGGTCCAAACCTATCGAGCTTAATTAACAAGCTGCTTGCTTTCGGTCGACCGGATTTCAGTGTAGTCCTGTAGAAAATCTAGATTTATTCACACGCGGATTACGAAATCGCCGCGAAACGAATTCGTATTAGTTTAATTAAAATGATATCGTAAAACTGTTGTGTTTTATTAGATTTTATAAATGTATTTTACTAATTTTTGTGTGAATACAGTTAGACACGACCTAAATGTCTTCTCTGCTCTGTATTTTTAAGGCTGTGTAGCCCCCAATGTTAATTAGGAGCCCCCATTTATTATAAGTATTTTTCTTGTGCTTATGTATGTAATATAAATAATATAAAAAAGAAGTGAAACAGCAAGGATATTTATTTGCTTTATTGCTGTATTCTATATTATCTGAAAAACACATTCCAGGCGACGAAGTGCGACATAATTTCGGTAAATTTACACTGCACGGAGGGGTTTTAGCAATTTGTTTTCAGAAACACGCTTAGATGCCTCCTTGGATGCACAAGCTACAAGGCAAATTTGTTGCAAACAACCCCAAGAAAGCTAGAGGACCAAGAATGAATAGGGGTGCTGGGCAAGGAGGAAATATGAGCGGAAAATGCTAAAAAACCATTTAGTTGGACTCTGAAAATATGCGTTTTCACATTTTGCAGCAATACCTCCAATAAACCCTGTATACCCCGCACATATACGCCCAGGTCCAGTAACTTTCTTAGGGGTTGCACGCAAGAAGTTTTTATTGTGCTTTATGCTGTGAAGATAGTTGTATGCATGCACAAGGAGAAGGAGAACCCCCGTATTTTTGGGTGAGGGGGCAGAAACCCTCTTCGTCCTGGGGGTTTTTCTTTCCCTTCTGCATGCGTACAATCACCCTCAATGCATGAACCATGGGATTTTTTTTTATGTTCAACTTTCTGTTGTATTTTTTGTTGTGTATATTTCCTGTTTACCAATTGTTTTGTTTGAGAATTGTATCAAAATGACTCTATAAATATTTATGTTAGATATCATGTTTTTGCTTGCCCTTCTTCACCCTATGTTTAGTGTTCCTAGTTAAATAAAGTAAGTTTTTATAACTTTCAATATCAGGCTGAATCACTATAATAGATGATTCTTATGAAAATTCACTACCATAACGCACTTGTTGCGTCCAGAACATTTTTATATCTTTGTATATGCACTCATATACAAGTAATTAATTACTTTTGTAAAGTACTGTCGTATTTGCAAGGACTCATTTTGTATGTGTGGAAGGATCTAATGGCATATTAACTTATTATTATTATTATAATGCTAATTCTAATTTACTACACACACACACACACACACACACACACACACACACACACACACACACACACAATCACACACACACACACATATATATATATATATATATATATATATATATATATATATATATATATATATATATATATATATATATATATATATATATATATATATATATATATATATATATGTATATATATCACACCGATAACTCAAAAACTAATGGGCCGATTTTAATAAAATTTGGCATGTACCTTCCTTATGTAAATGGCTTAGACAAGCTCGTTAGCCAGGAAAATCGGAGGAGGTTTTTCTGGAAAATTTTGAGTTTTCATTCGAAAAAAATTATATCTCCGAACTTAACAAAGTAACGGCAACCAAATTTGGCACACCGGTTTATATCAATGTAGGTAAGCTACCTACCAAAATTTGTTGGTTAAAGGACAAATAAGTTACAAGCATTTAAAGAAAAATAAATTTGGGTTTCCCTCAAAACGTCAAAGTCGCGATTTCAAACGTCAAAATTGGTAATATTTGGGCAATGAACCTGAAATTAATATGAGCTATGGAAAGAAAATATTTCAAGAAGAATGTATTACAAAGCCAGAACTCTTAATTTCAATCGTCATTGTTCTTCATTTTACTAAAATGTTCCCAGAAAATTCATTTCAAATAGACCCTTTCTCTGATGCTTTGACATTAGTGTTGGCTGTAGAGTTTATCGTTTAATGGTATATCATTTTTGTCGAATTTGTAAAAAATCATTTGAGCTCAATATATCCGTTATTATGCAAGTTACGAAAAAAAATTCTATACATTAATTGTAGGGTGTCTTGAGCTACATCTTTAAACATATTTCCACAATTACAGGATAGCCCATAAGTCGTTGGTGATTCAAATTTTCTTTTTTTTTTAATCGAACACGCCCTATGTTACTGCACTTTCCATGGAAATATAATACATCCTTGTAAGAAAAGAAATTAGGGACGCAGCAAGTGCGTTATGGTAGTGAATTTTCATTAAATGCTTCAAATTTGAATAGCTCAATTTGCTATTAACCTATAAGGTTGACCAGGAAACCAATTTTTTCGGGAACAATTTAAGTTTACTTTCGGAATTTTTTGTACATTTTCAAACAACAAAGTTATTTTGATGATGCATGGCACATTATTTTTACTATATATGTTACACTGGTAAGCAAATTTGATGCCTGCTTTCTTAAAAAAAAACATATTTGCTATTAAAAATATTTTTATGAAAATTCATTACCATAACGCACTTGCTGCGTCCTGAACTTTATTTATATACAATAGAAAAGTCCACAAATAAAATTGTAAAACTTAACTAACCAATTAATCATTTATTTATTTATTTCCGGAAACTGGCAAAGAATTGGATTTTAGTTACAGTTTATGTAAAACTACACCCCGCGATTTAACAGACTTAAAAAGAAAAATAACGATTGCTATTAGGTCGGTCATGCCTCATATGTTGATTGAAGTTACAAGACATTTTTATTCACTATTAAGATGAGCATTAATTTTGCACATCGCCTAGATTAAGATTGATATGTTTTTTACTTTTTTGTCCATTACCAAAAATAAAACGCAATTAGTTATTAATATTTTAATATTTTAGTGTGTTGTAGCGAAGTTCGTCAGTCAGATATATATATATATATATATATATATATATATATATATATATATATATATATATATATATATATATTACTGTTGATTTTTGCAATAAATTTTAAAATCATAGCATTTTTGAATGGAGAATGAAGATGTCACGCAAGTGACGTACCACAAGCACCTAATTTCTATTAAAACATTTGGTGGGTGCAACTGTCTGGGGGTTTAATGTATTATAAAAATTTAGTCAGCTCTTGTTACGCTATAAGTTATCTGGCTCACTCATACACTAGGACGCCCTACACACGTAACGTTTTAACGTACTGCACGTGGAACTGCAGGTAGTAGAGAAAATCGTAGGGGTTGCGGTACAACTATTTTCTGTACACACGATTTAACACATCGTACTGCAGCAGTTAAGATTATTGCAGTTATTCCGGTATAATAATAGAAGTGCTTGAGTGAACAGTGCATTACTATGTCTTCAAGAACGTCAAAAAGGAAAGCTGTTGCGCTTTTGGCTGCAGTGTTGTTGATTGATGAATATTGTTACGTGTATACTTGAAGGACCGTATATAAATTGTGCTTTGAGTTATAATAGGTTATTTGATAGATAGTTGCGTTGTTTGGGTTAATTTAATACACCGTTGTTAAAGTTAGGTTGCTTATTGAATGATACTCTTGGCGTATCAACACTATATATACACTGTATATTGTATATTGAACATATATATTAACTGTAAAATATACATGTATTTCGACGGAGATACTTAACACAACATCTTTGAGTTACAAACTTAAAAACTAGAATGGTTTTCTGATGTAACATAATGAACTTATATTCTTAGGGGTGGTGGCTTACAGGGATGTCACATTGAGCAATACAGAACAAAGATGGAACAAAAATCAGTGAAAAAGAGAAAATGGTGTAAAAAGTAGTTGTTGGACAGAAACAAATATTCGCTCTTATGTTGCTGTTAAAAGAACTTGAACATGAAGGGCCTCTTGATTTTCAAAATTAATTAAGAATGGATTCTGATGCCTTTACGTCTTTGTTGGCTTTAATTTGTAATGAAATTACAAAACAATATACAATTATGAGGAACGCAATATCTGCTGAAGAAAGGTTGGTCGCTACATTAAGATATTTGGCAAGAAGATGTTCTTATGAAAATCTTAAATTTAAAATAGGTATTTCACCTCAAGCGCTAAGTGAAATTACACCTTAGTTCTTATATTGTTTTTTTTTTTCATTATTTCTTTCGTCGACTCTGTGAACAATTCCTTAAATTTGTTAAATAAAATGTCAGAACTGTCATTTCTCTTTATTTTATTTGCGTAATCTTTTGATTTCACCTGCCATAGGCCACTGTTTTCTCTATACATTTCAATAAACTATTCCCAGAATGTCTTTTTAGTGAATTTTCGTAGAAAAAATTCACTAATGAGGAGATCCCGACTTTTGAATTTTAAAATTTTTTTTTGCCAATGAGCGCGAACTAGGACCCCTAGAAGCCATATATTTTGTGCCAGATCATTTCTATGAAAATTCACTGCCATAACGCACTTGCTGCGTCCAGGCTTTTTTTAAATATACATGATTAATTAAATGAAAAGAATAACTAGCTAACAATAAAATAACAATACACTCGTACAATGGAAAAATCGTAAGTGCGCAGTCGTAATAAATCTACACACGTTCCAACTTGCGATCAAACACTACCTCTGATACGATATTTTATGGAAGCTCCGTACTGCGAGCGATTCAGCTACTGCATACTGCGAGGCATCCAATTTTCCTACACACGCTACTGCTTATCGGTACTGCAGCAGTTCTGGCCAATGTTGTACTGCATGCAGTACGATAAATCGCTACGTATGTGGGGCCTTTAAGATGACTCTGTGATAACAGTGTAGTCAGTCATGTCAAATAATAGAAGACTTCGCAAACTTAATTCGTTTCAGTGTAATGTGAACCGCGTTAAAATAATATTACTGCAAGAGAAGGTTATGCAAAGCGGTTTTTCAGTGGTAGAGTTGCCAATACAGCAACTTCTATTTTATGTGTATAGAATATGTGTGGCGTCAGCTCCTCTGCTGCGAGAGTTCAACGTATCGAACATACAGAAATGCAATGGGTCTCTACCTGCAGCTTCCCGTTTTGTCTCCGTGGAAAAAACCTGATGCTAGCACGAAAAAGCTTGGAGTTTAGTTCAGTACTAACGAATCCAGGGTTCAAGTTTTATCCAAAGGAAAGACCGAATCCTTAGCACCTACAATATGTGCGCGTCTTATTAGATGAAAAATGTGTACGTTGACAGAAATTCTCAGTGGATGGTCTAAAACACACCACAAGACATGTCTTTCTGGGACATATACTTCTCATCGATGAGGAAGCATTCACAGGGGAACATATTTTCAACCAACAAAATACCTTCAATCGTAAAAAAAACAAGCTTGCAACAAAGATTTTTCACAAATATATGGGGTGACGTTGTAGATGACCGCAGATAGAACGCACATTTTGCTGGCAACTAAATACTATTTTTTAAATTTCATTATTTAAAAACTGCTCAATGTGGATCCAAATCTTAGTAGAGACCCATATGGCATTTTCATTATGAGACTCCTGCTTACAACGCGCTTATGGCCAACAATTGGCTTGATGAGCATCTCCCCAGTAAACTGATTCGAAGTCTGGGTAGCGCTTGGGACTTGACGACTCCTAGAATTGAACGCTAGTGACTGGTTTTTATAGTCTCATAAAACACTAGGTGTATGTAACTGCCGCCAAAACAGTGGAAGACCTGCAAGCAAGGATTAAAACTACTGCAGCGCAAACCAGAATGCGACAAAGTTGAATGCTGTAACAAGCTAAGGCGTCTCGAAAACGAGGTTCGGCACTTTAAGCAGTTCACCTAATGCACTTATGTTTCCTACATTATGTGCGTGCGACCTAATAATTTATTGTATTGCAACCTTTGGTAACAGGAATTTCGGCTCCAAGTTCTACAAGCAGATCATTGGTGATTATTACTTTTTGTTCACATTTAAAAGCATAAAGCCAGTTTACTATGTTAAGCATCACTGTTCATAGCTTTTTAAATAGTCCAAAGATGTTATGTCAGTCATCTCTGATGTATTTTTCTACACCTACCAATTATTTGCACTACTCCGATTTATCTGTCGCTTATTTGAGTTCCTAGATTCGTCAATAGCGGGCTGGAATCTAGGAAACTAAAAAAAAACTACTTTAGGAAAATGAGACTCTCGAAATACGCTTCTCTTCCTTCAGTATTTACAGGTTTCTTAGGTATCTCTTTCAGTTACACCTGCAAAGCATACGGTACAGAGAAGCAATCACGTATGTTAAAAACTGTGCTTATATTCCTAGATATATTTATACTTGAAGACGCTTAAAAGAAATATTTTTTAGAACTAATATACTGGACTATTTTAATGCGCCAGGGCTACATACAAAACGGAATACAGAATGAAGCGGTGATATAACGTGTATACAAGCGTTTCTACGTGCCTTGGCAAAGATATTTAACTAGACATATCCTTCAGATGAAAACCACAACCTAACGAATAACGAAGTGAGAAAACGACCACTGAGTTTGATGGTGAAGGCTTGCTCACCTTGTTTGCTCATATGCGGGTACTCAGTGCCAGATTTAGTCATGAGTTTATTTATTTTTAATGTTTAGTTATAGATGTTTGGCTTTGACCTTTTGGAAACCCATAATTATATATAATTATGTAAATCTTATAAAAGTGAAACAAAATTGCAAAACAAGTTTTTCCGTTTAATAAGATATGTATTTACCAATCTTGTAAAAACCTTATATATATATATATATATATATATATATATATATATATATATATATATATATATATATATATATATATATATATATATTATATATTTATATATATATATATATATATATATATATATATATATATATATATATATATATATATATATATATATATATATATATATATATATATGTATCACACCGATAACTCAAAAAATAATGGGCCGATTTTGATAAAATTTTGCATGTGCCTTCCTTTTGTAAATGACTTGGACAAGTTCGTTAGTCAGGAAAATCTGACGAGGTTTTCCGGGAAAATTTTGTGTTTTTATTCGAAAAAAAATTTATCTCAGAAACTAAGAAAGCTATGATAACCAAATTTGGTAGGTATGTGTATGATATAAAAAGTAAACTATACACCAAAATTTAGATTTCTATGTTACAAGAAAAAAGGTTTTAATAAAATATTTTGTGCTACATCATTTCTATGAACTTTTACTACCATAACGCACTTGCTGCGTCCAGGATTTTTTTAATTTGGAAACGAAGGTTTATATGAAAACCAATTATTTATTAATATTTTTCACTTCATAAATCTTTTCATATTTCTCAGTGGCCTATTATTAGTGAATTTTCGAGGAAAAAATTCACTAATGAGGAGATCCCGACTTTTTAATTTTCAAAAAATTTTTGTAAATGAGCGCTAAGTGGCCCCCTAGAACCCATATCCGGGGTCAATTTCAATTTTTATATGTTTATATATATATATATATATATATATATATATATATATATATATATATATATATATATATATATATATATATATATATATATATATATATGTATCACACCGACAACTCAATAAATAATGGGCCGATTTTGATAAAATTTGGCATGTACCTTTCTTTTGTAAATGGCTTGGATAAGTTCGTTAGTCAGGAAAATCGGACAAGTTTTCCGGAAAAATTTTGAGTTTTCACTCGAAAAAAATTCTTATCTCAAAAAGTAATAAGCCGATTTCAATAAAATTTGGCATGTACCTTTCTTTTGTAAATGGCTTTGACAAGTTTGTTAGTGAGAAAAAACGGACGAGGTTTTCCAGGAAGATTTTGAGTTTTTATTTGAAAAAACATTTTATCTTAAAAAATAAAGAACCTATGATAACCAAATTTGGTAGGTAGGTTTATGATATAAAAAGTAAACTATACACCAAAATTTAGATTTCTATGTTACAAGAAAAAAAAGTTATAATAAAATATTCTGTGCCAGATCATTTCCATGAAAATTCACTACCATAACGCACCTGCTGCGTCCAGGCTTTTTTACTCTACACTACTATTGCTCTTATGAATCATGGTATGTGAATATTAACGTAAATAATATAAGAACTAGCAGTTTTGATATATTAATAACTTAACACAAGTTGAAACTAAAGATGACGCCTTGCTTTTCACAACATAAAATACAGGGTATTTCATTTGAAAAAACTTTTCGGATTCAAAATGTGCCCAACTTTAATCGCTATTTACGAACATCCTGTATAAGTAAACACATCGTTTATATTACATCAATGTGGCGTCATCTGTGTAAAATAACGACATTTGCAAGCTGCGGGTGAATTTTTATATATATATATATATATATATATATATATATATATATATATATATATATATATATATATATATATATATATATATATATATTTGTATATATATCAAACCGAAAACCCAAAAAATACTTCAGCAATCGAAACCAAATTAGGCAATTCCCTTCATTTTGTTAATAGCTTGGATCAGTTCATTACAAAGTTTTGACACACAAATACTTTTAGAAAAAAACCGCTTAAAAACATAATATGGTTGCTGTTCTGTAAGGCGAGTAGAGGTCTTTAACGTGCCCAATATCGCATGGACACAGGATCGACGGCTTTACGTCCCCTCGAAATGGCGGAACGACAGACATTAAACTTGCTCAAATACAATGCCACAACTTCAGTTGATACTAATTATACAGTATGTACTGAAAAAGTGAATAGAGCCCTGGGACCGAACCCAGTACCCTTCGGTTCAGAGGCACACGTTCTTACTATTGAACCAGCGAGACTCTATTATTTTCACTTATGGAATTCAAAATAACTTGTTGGTTTGTATATCTTTGATATGGTCCTGTTTTTGGTTTAGTTACATTTTTAGTACTATTAGAAAGATGGTTTACTTTCAAGACAGTCTCCTTGTTGTAGGGCGACCAGGATACCCTGCATTGAAATCACGCGTATCTTCTCTTGTTGAACGCACATTATCACCAAGAAGTCTGACAATTTCCATTTTGCCGATCAGATTAAGCCTTTCTGCAGCCATAATCATTAAAAATCGCCACTATCATAGTTGTTTATTAGGAGTGTAAAAGTTATTAATGCTTCTTATGGTAGATATCATATCATTATCATGGCAATCTTGTGTAAATAAAATTTCAACAAACAATTATGTTTGTGGGTAAATTGTGTTTCAGATTTTAACCAAAGTTGGGTTTTGGGGTGATTTGAAACAACTCTTTTTAATAAAATTTTTCGACAAAAAAACCTAATAAAGTTTTTCCAATTTTTAGGATAATTTTTAATCCCACTAGGCTAGTGGCTTGCTAACGCTATACAGTAGTTTCGCCATTGAAAGCTCCGCAAGTTTCACACAACTAACACAATTCGCCTAAAAATTAAAGTTATAGATGTTACCATTTTAAGTGAAACATGTCTTTTAGTGAATTTTCGTAGAAAAAATTCACTAATGGGGAGATCCCGACTTTTGAATTTTAAAAAAATTTTTGCAAATGAGCGCGAACTAGGACCCCTAGAACCCATATCCGGGGTCAGTTTCAATTTTTATATGTTTATATATATATATATTTATATATATATATATATATATATATATATATATATATATATATATATATATATATATATATATATATATATATATATATATATATATATGTATATATATATATATATATATATATATATATATATATATATATATATATATATATATATATATATATATATATATATATATATATATATATATATATGTATCACACCGATAACTCAAAAAATAATGGGCCGATTTTGATAAAATTTGGCATGTTCCTTTCTTTTGTTAATAGCTTGGACAAGTTCGTTAGTCAGGAAAATCGGACGAGGTTTTCCGGGAAAATTTTGAGTTTTCATTCGAAAAAAATTCATATCTCAAAAAGTAATAAGCCGATTTTAATAAAATTTGGCACATACCTTCCTTTTGTAAATGGCTTTGACATGTTTGTTAATTAGGAAAATCGGACGAGGTTTTCCGGGAAAATTTCAAGTTTTTATTCGAAAAAAATTCATATCTCAAAAAGTAATAAGCCGATTTTAATAAAATTTGGCATGTACCTTCCTTTTGTAAATGGCTTTGACAAGTTTGTTTTTAGAAAAATTGGACGAGGTTTTCCGGAAAAATTTTGAGTTTTCATTTGAAAAAATTTTTTATCTTAAAAAATATAAAATCTATGATAACCAAATTTGGTAGGTAGATTTACGATACAAAAAGTAAACTATAAACCAAAATTTAGATTTCTATGTTACAAGAAAAAAAAGTTATAATAAAATATTTTGTGCCAGATCATTTCTATGAAAATTCACTACCATAACGCACTTGCTGCGTCCCGAGCTTTTATTATTTCGCATTAACGCACATACAAATATCAACGACGAAATCCCACGCTCTGTTATCTATTTATAGATTTTTTTTATCAATTAGTATTTAATTTACGGTAAACCTTAATACAGCAAATGTGTTCCGGGGATTGTTAGCTTTTCTAACTTCTTACCCTTGAAAAACTGCTCTTTCCGCTCTAGATGTTTCAAATAGTGTCTATCTCAATTATTAAACCAAATAGAGACAAGCTATATACTTTAAAGTAAGCACATATTCGAAAATTCACTAATAGGGAGGTAACGATGCTGAGACTTTCGAAAAAGTTTTTCAAATGAGCATGAACCGGGCCCCTAGAACCCATAACTAAGGTCTGTTTCTAAAATACAACCAATTATAAGTTACTTCTGACACCAATCTTCCAGATAATTCCGACATATCCACGATGCTCAACGAATATTGTAGAAAATATCTTCTTTAGCATCTTGAAAATCCCACTTCTGACACCAGTTACGTTCATCGTGTTTCTGCATTTGTTGACTAACAAAACACAGCTTTTCAAGCTACTAATTTATTACTAACAACTATTTTCCAACACCATCGTCAACTAAAATATTGTTATGTATTACTAAATGTCCATAGAACTCTATTTCACTATACGCCTTCTATGATCGCTTAATATACACCAACACTAATTCACTACTGACTGATCTATCTGTGGCTCGTTTATTTATACCGTCCACATACTAGTTCTAGACCTTTCTACATTGTTCCATATCTGGCATTTTTAGTCCATTATCGAGATATAATTCTAGAGTATTCGCCGTTGCCAACCCACTCTACAAGCTACGCGCTACGCGTGACCATAGAAGTAGTAGGCTTGATAAACATAATTCTCATAGAGACTGATGTGACAATATATTATAAATATTAAACTTCAATATTACCCATCTCCTTTTATAATATATATATATATATATATATATATATATATATATATATATATATATATATATATATATATATATATATATATATATATATATATATAGATACAAACATTTAAAAGGAGAATACCTAAACTTTTGAGTCTGGTCTCTATCAGTAAAATTTCTTGATACACATTTAGTTAATACGACTATGAAATAATAAAGAGTAACAAATTTAAGTAAATTTAATATAGGTAAATTTTTGTTTTACTGAAAAGCGCCGTCAGCTGACTTATTGACTTAGTCACGAAATTGCCTTTTAATCAAATATGCGAGACTCAAATTATGTTAACTTTGGATTAACATAGCAGAGTAAGTATGAGTGTATATCATTATATTAAACCTAGAGGCCATCTTGTCGCACACACGGGTCGATCCGCAAATAGCTCTAGGATAGAGAAACTCCAATAGTCTCCTTAGGAGACATGGCTCTAGCGTTATGAACTTTGTCAACCCCTTTCCCTTCCGAATAATTATTAGAGGTGGTGTGCGTGTTAAATTTAATTAAACGACCTACTGAGAACGATATCATAGGTTCCATACTTTATAGGGAACATATTCGAGCGTGTTTACTAACAAAATTCTTCTTTAATTGAATATGGCGCGCCAGGTGATTACTACCTATTATACGTCTATATTATGCTGTAATTTAAGTTCAGAGCCCTGGCACGTAGAATCTGGTAAGCGATTTTTAAAATTTCTGCCATTTTTTATGGCATTAGTGATAAGATTATAAATTGCTATTTAGCTACGTATAAAGATAATCTGTACTGACTAGCTCTCATTAGAGCGGAACCGGTCTACGGTTCTAATTGTGGTGGGAATGCATCTAGCCTTACATATTTTGTTCCTTTATTTTGGTAGAAATGAGCCAGGGCTTACAATTTATTAAATTGTTAGTTGGTTGTATACCGTCTCTAATATTTGACACTTTGTGTTATTTGAAGCTGCCGTGACAACATACTACTTGATTCCGCAACGAGGTGGCGGCCGTGCTTCGTGTCTTATATCTCACTTAGTCTTAAGAGATTGGCTACCATAGCCATAATACCTTATTGGTGTATTTTCGCTACAATTAGTATGCCGTATTGACGAGCTCTAATTAGAGCGCAACCGGTCTACGGTTCTAATTGTGGTGAGAATGCATCTAGCCTTACATATTTTGTCCCTGTATTACGGTAGAAATGGGCCAGGGCTGACAATTTATTAAATTGTTAGTTGGTTGTATACAGTCTCTTATATTAAACACTTTGTGTTATTTGGAGCTGCCGTGACAACATACTACTTGGTTCCGCAACGAGGTGGCGGCACGTGCTTTGTGTCTTATATCTCACTTAGTCTGTTGTCTTCTTGCAGGACTACTATTAACAATTTCGTTAAAGCTATAACAAATACCCCGACAGGTATGGCACCGAAATTTTACCTAGTTACTATAACGTGTTTTTAAACCAAAAAATTCTGGACGCAGCAAGCGCGTTATAGAAGTGGATTTTCATACAAATATTTTTAATAACAAATATGTCTCTTTAGTGCAAGCAGGCATCACTTGGGTACCGGTAAAACCTATACAGTAAAAATAATATACCATATTTCATCAAAATACCTTATTGTTTGAAAATGTGAAAAATTTTCCGAAAATAAACTTTAAATGTTTCCGAGGAAACGGGTTTCCTAGCCAAGGTTAGTAGCCAATTGGGTTATTGAAAACTGAAACAGTTAATTAAAATTCGATACCAAAACGCATTTACTGCGTCTCGATTTTTTCTTACATGCATGCATCATATTTCGATAAAAATGCAAGAATGCAACAATATAAGGCAAATAAATTGGTATGGCCTCGACGGAATTTACATAAGCCACTCTGTTTATAGTATTATTTTTTAAAACGTTGCTTCGTCTCCAAATGAAACACAATCAAGAGAGGATTTATCGTGCTGAGTTTTTTGTTGTGCCCACCTACAAAATTTAACTCTTTTCGTACAATACTTATCGTTCAGCTATTGATGCAATTGTGCATGATATATGTGTATCGTTTTTTATTTTGAATTATTTTTATTCAACTAATCTCAAGATCATTTGAAATTTCTCTAGTAGCAATGGTATGCGGATTTGCAGTAACAGCTTACCATACATTTAATTTATTTCCTTCTATTGAAACAGTTACTGTTCTTTCAAGTTTCAGAAAATTTAGATTGTCGGTTCGTTAAAATAGTACGACGTATTAAAATGCTTCAGCTCTCGATAGTGGGAAATGCTGATGGTAGTTTTTTCTTGCAAGTAAAACATTTCTCAGGGTACTAAAGTCATATTAGCCAATTATTCTAGAGAACAATTGATTTCGATACTAACAAAAAACCGATCAAAATGGCAGCAAAATTATTCTTCAATGTGATAATTATTGTAAACCAGTTTATGCCAAAATAGTAGCCTTCCGGTGGATTGAATGTTTTCGTTCAACTCTGACTCAAATGATAATATTTGCTGATTAGCTATTTTGTTATTTTACTCGCTGAAAACAAATTAAGAACCAATGTGTTTTTTGGTTATTTTTTAGTCATTAATTATTGTCACATAATAATTTCTACAGCCATCACAAGAAAATAAAATATAATTTTTATCAAATTTTTGGTTCATAAAATCACGAACAATTAGAAAGTATTACATTTAGGTATAGGGAATTCCTAATTAAAGCTAAGTATACGATAAAAGTTTTTCAATATTAAAATATAGGTGATCCCTTTAAATAAAGCAAGAATCGCCCCGTATACAAGCATTGTATATTCCAATTAACTAGTAATTTCAGACACAAGGAGACTTTGGTGGAACTGTTTTGAATGCAAATGGATAATTCAATGTTAAAGAGCCTCCGTGGTGCAGGGGTAATAACGTATGCCTCTGAACCGAAGGTGCTGGGTTCGATTCCCAGGGTTCCGCTTTAAATTTTTCAGTACATACTGTAAAACTACCATCATCCTTTGTTGTGGCATTTTATTTGAACAAGTTGAATATTTGCACGTTCCGCCCTTCGGAGAGGGCGTAAAGTCGTCGGTCCCATGTCCATGCGCTGTTGGGCACGTTAAAGATTCCTACCCCCTTTACATAAAGGCAGGAATTCGGCAAGATTTCCAGCATAAGTGAAACTACTCCCTGGCGTCGGTGATTGGCCATAGACGCGGAAATAGGCCTGCGTTCAATTAAGAAAAAAATTTCAAAGCTGTAAGACGCCACAGGCTATTTATGTGTAGAAACACGCTCATATATTTTAAAATATCCTGTACAAAATTTTATATATATATATATATATATATATATATATATATATATATATATATATATATATATATATATATATATATTATGCGAACAGTAAGATTAGGAGAGGTTGAAAAATATTAAAATATACAAAGTGTTTCATTTAAAATAAAGGATCGTTGGTGTACTGTGTCATTATGGGAGACGCTGTATAACCAAAAATATTTTCAGATTATCATATCAATGCTTTAACTATAACTTTTATAAATTTTTTCCATTATTTACTATAAAGATGTAATTGATCTTTCTCACTAGGCTTATATATATATATATATATATATATATATATATATATATATATATAATAATAATAATAATAATAATAATAAATAATAACTATAGATGTAGAAACTGGGTACACGTATGCGAGATTCTCAAAAGAAGTAATCCTACTTACCAACTAATAACAAGTTTTTTTCTTATGAGTTGATAAGTAGACTGGCAAGTCTGTTGTCATACTGATTGTGCGTGATCTGTTACCTGAAAGGGCTAATTCTTATACAAATGAGCTAATTTTAAACTTGTTCTTTATGCAATATCGTCAGTGTAACAAGATTATTTATAGAACATGCAGAAATTTCAACGAACAGTATCCAAGGGCAGTTCCAACGAATGACAAAAAAATCTAGAGGTTAAAAGATAATTCCATGAACAACGGTCACGTAAAGGAGCGAGAAGCCAATACTCCACTCCAAATTTAACCTGTAACATGTAACAGGGGCAATGATATAATTTTCCCGGCTTATTTTTCGGCAAATCTTCATGCCTCACTTCATTTTTCTAGAAAATACTTAGAAATGGCTTACAAATCTATAAAAAGAATTATGCATAACCACGGAATGCATAATTATAAATTTGGAACACTTCAATCCATCGAGCCAAATGATGTTTCAAAACGTGTCGATTTCTCTGGAATAATCTTAGTTTCCACACAAAAAGATCCAAATTTTCTGAAGATAATTATTTGGACCAACGAAAGTAAATTGACAAGTACAATTTGGAGAACCCAATTCATCAGAATACAGTTTTTAGACCCGACGATCATTTCGTTAGCAAAGTTAGTGTCATCAAGGGGATAAATAAACTTTTTTTTTCATCCGCTTGATGACGCTAACTTTGTTAACGAAACGATCGTCGGGCCTAAAAGCTGTATTATGATGAATTGGGTTATCAAAATTGTGTTGTCGGTACTCATTACAGGTTTCAATCTTCACTAGTTGAAAGCAAATTGACCAGGGAAGGCAATTTTAATCGGAGGAATTCACAGTACTGGGCTGCAGAAAATTGGCACTTCGTTAAAGAAATGGGGTTTCAACACAAATATCTCTTCAATGTCTTCTGCTTAACGATGAACGACCAAATACTATTCTGATTATACGAAGAGAATATAAATTAAGGAAAATATCCTCCCAAAATTTACGGGACGCAGAGTGAATAGGGATGCTCGAGTGGGGCAGGGGTGTAAGTAAATAGAAAAGGAATATCGACAAAAATAGCTAATCTGGACTCCTATAAGCAGCCTTTTTCACATTTTGCTTTAAATGTTAGTCTCTTAGTAATGTTCTTCCCCCTCCACCACCTTAATTTGCACCACCAAGCTTGTTTACGGGTTGAAGCGACAATTTTTTTCTTGTGATTTATGCACAAAACATTCTACCAAACAGGCCCGAGCGACTTGATGTGATCTAACCTGACCTCACCTCACCTAACCCGACCTGACATGACCTGACCAGAAAAAGTTGAAGAGAACCAGAGACAACACAAAACAATTGCATTTTACAAAACAAAAATATAATTTTAAACTGACTGTATGTGAATAGCAACATACTAATAATGTAAATTACTTGGCAACAACAATTTCCGACAATGTAAAAACGAATTTCCACCATCTAAAAATAATCTCAAGGTACATACATATAAGATAGTGAACTTCATCTATCAGAAGCGCCTGCCGTGTTTTCAGCATTATTTGATCAAACGACATGTTGTTGAGGAACTAAAAATTGGTATTATTCCGCGAAGTTTAAAAATCTTACTTGCAATCTTTCGGTTCTTTGCTTATATTATTGTATGGTGCTATTGGATACAAAATTAATTGATATTCTCGTTATAAAATATGGGGCGTTCCATTTGAAAACCCAGTACTTACCCTTCCATGTTATACCAAACACCGCTTTTTTGTAGACACCCTGCAATAATTCGATTTGCATGACGCATCATGATATAATAACAACCAAAAATTCAGACCTCCACCTGTGCTAGTTGCGGAAAGAATAATTTTTTCATTAATGGATGCAGGTTGTGAAAGTTCCTAAGTAATAATTTTTACCTCATTAACGGCCCGAGATAGGTGAAATATATGTCAAGTAAAAATATTTCAAAATGTTTCGAGTGATTGTAAAGCGTCACAATATGCAGGCTGCTTCATTTGAAAAAACAAAGTTTGTATCTGGTAAGGATGGATCTCAGAACGTCGCATTATCAAGCATATTTTCAAAATGAATATCGTGACCACTTATGAACATACCCAAATTTCAGATCTCTATCTATTTTGCTTCAGTATATACTTCTAATACGCCATCGAGTTTGTCCCACCCTGTATCTCAGGCAGCTAAACTGTTTATTTTATGGTCTACTGCCTTTATATAAACAATGTATGCATGTAACAAAACCGAAGCTTTTACGTCGGTGTTAAATTGACTTATCGACTTTTATCATTTTTATCATAGCGCATTCTATCAAACAGGATTTTTTAAGTGTTGTGTGTTGAGAATGATTTTCGTCTTAACAAATGAAAGCTATCAAACTCATAACAAACTCGATGCAAGCAATTTATTCTCGTATTAGCAATATAACTTCCCTCTCGCAAGTCAATTCTCTACGTGACAGGAATCAGAGTGTATCGAAAGAAAGTGTGCTTGTTAGTATCAACTTCCTCAACTTGTACTGACGAAAAAGCAGAACTTGTAGAACTAGTCAACTAGCTACACAACATGAACTCTGCGAGACAGGAATTTTCAGGAAAAGGGGACAATGGAAGGTGATGCAGTGTATTGTGGGTTGCCTACCAGTCTGCAGGGAGTCCGGAAGCGAGGACAAGTGTCTCCGGAGACTGCTCTACTCTCTATGAAGAGGACCCTCCGAACTCAACACTGTATTTATTTAGAGCTAGTTCCGACCACGACTATACCCGTATATAGCAGATAGAGTTTTAAATTTTATTTTGTGTACTTGGGGCTTGCGATAAGCTACAAAACGTAAAACATATAGGAATGTGTATTTGAAACCTAATACCTAAATCGGTACCAAAAATAGTATATAGCTTCTGCTTCTATGCAGGACAACGAATTTTAATCTTTTAGCGAATTTTTATGAAAAAAAAAAATCGATTGTGAGACTTTGCAAAAAAATTTCTCATGAGCGCGAATTTGGGCCCCTAGAACCCAAAACCAAGGTATATATATATATATATATATATATATATATATATATATATATATATATATATATATATATATATATATATATATATATATATATATATATATATATATATATATATATATATATATCTGTGTGTGTGTGTGTGTGTGTGTGTGTGTGTGTGTGTGTGTGTGTGTCTGTGTGTGTTTTATATGTTTCGACAGGGTGTTTACGGAAATCGGGAACAAACGTTATTATTTATGCTACGAAGTCAGTTAAATGGGCAAAGTTGACCAACTGAATATATCACGAATATCTAGATTGCACAACAACTGTCAAATCTGTTGACATAACCTCAATTTTTTTAAATGGAAAGATATTAATATTTTGCGTTTAATCGACTCAGGGCGAGCCACTGTACAAATACACATAGATATTTTAAACTGAATTTTATTTCCTAAGAACGAATAAATAAATACAAATATTGCTCAAAATGCCCGCCGTTATGATTCATACATAATACTGCTCTCTTCAATATATTAAACTGTATTTTCTGAAGGGTCTGTACATAAATTCTGTTTACTGCATTCGTCATTTTTACCATCAATTTGTCCAGACTATCTACTCTTGATGCACAAACCTCGTCCTTTATTGTACACTACATTGAAAAGTCCAATGGGGTCAAATCGGGCGACATTGGCGCCCATTCAACTGTACCTCCATGACCAATCCAGGTGTCAAACTGTTGTCTTAGATACAGTCGAACATTTCAAGAACGGAAAGGATGTAATGAACGTAAAAAATAGCAGTAAAATGAAAGAATTATGGATAACACACTGACCTATACAACAAAACGAAACGCTATACGCACGAGAATAAGTTAAAAATTCATAATGATAGTAAGCAAATAGTTTCCTTGGCAACAGAAAATATCTATTCTGTCAATTAGTAACTGATGTAACTCCTCAAACATTTTATGAGAGTAGAAAAAACGATTGTTCAGCAATTCCACAGAACCATATAAATCCATCACAGTCTAGCAGAAGCAGAGTTTTTTAATTTGAACTATAATATCTTAGTTTGGAAAAAATCTAAAAGTTCTATAAAATACATGCATGTAACTCCGGCTAGATTGTACATTCAATTGCACAAGGTGGAAAACCATCTATACGTGTTGAACGACTCGCCCTGAGTCGACTAAACTTTAAATGTTCATATGGTTCCATTAAAAAAAAAAAATTTATGTCAACGGATTTGACAGTTGTTGTGCTATCTAGATAGCCGTGACATCTTCAGAAGCGTCGTGTCCAGTTGGTCAACTTTGCTTATTTAACCGACTTTATAGCACAAATGATAACGAAGATAGCTATTTTTCCCGATTTCCGTAAACACCTACAATATTGACAACGTTTGGGACAAAGTTATCTTCCGAATACTGTACTGGGATGGAAAGAATATTATGTGTACGTATAGAATAACTTGCCCTGAGTCGATTGAACGCAAAATATTCATATCATTCTATTTAAAAAAATCGAGGTTATGTCAGCAGATTTGACAGTTGTGCAGTCTAGATGTGCGTGACATATTCAGAAGCGGCGTGTCCAGTGGGTATATATATATATATATATATATATATATATATATATATATATATATATATATATATATATATATATATATATATATATGTGTGTGCCTAGAGTCAAGAAGACGCTATGTCAACGAGCGTTTTCTTATCTTGGCCCAAAGATTTATAATACAATACCGAGCGAATATAAGAGAATAAATGGAATTAACTTGTTTAAGGCAAAAATCACAGAGTGGATCAAGGCTAAATCCAGAATGGAGATTCACAGTATTATAGATATAAAAAATGTTTACTATTCTCAGGAAAAATAGATATATTGGTGTATTTTATTGGGAAAATCAGTTTGCGTACGGTTAATAAATGATTAAGCGTCAGTATTTGAATATATGTGTGTGAATGGCCGGTGAATATGACTGATCGTGTGTGTGTATATTAGTGTGTGGAATATAAGTATACAATTGGGCGAGTGAATGCGTTTGTGGATGTGTGTGTGTGCGTGCGTTCGCGGGCGTGTTTGTGAGAGAGTAAGTGGGGCGTGCAAGTATATGGGTGAGTATATACGTATGGATGTGTGTTCGGGATATTAATTTATAAAATGTACTAGTCTTGTAGTTATAAGTTTGGAATTAGGCTTAATACGTCCTTTTGGTGGTGATAAACTGTTCGCTAGTCTTGGGGCAGTGTAGGCGACTGTCTCGCAAGAAAGAGAGGGAGAAAAGTGAATTGTGGTCCTGGGGATGGGGGGCATACAAGCATTGCTTTATAAGACCTTCAATCCCGGGGGTTATACTACATGCCAGGATTATGCGTCTGGTTTTATATGTGTGTGTATATATGGCACACTTTCTTCGCATCACGCGTAGTTTTTTGTTTTGTTTTAATGTGTTCTTTGTTTAATGTGTGCACAAGTCACAGACTTAGCACAGTTTTGTAATTTATTTATTTGTCCATTTTCTGATGTATGCTTAGTCTAAAAGGTTGTTTTGTGATATCTTTACTATTTTGTACGGAGGAGTGAGCAAATAAATATTATTATTATATATATATGTATGTATCCAACCGATTAATTAACCAATTTTGATGCAACTCGGCAGGTAGCTTTCTTTTATTAATACCTTGGATGGGTTTGTTAGCCAGACCGCGCGGGCCAGTTTTTCTATTTTTCTAAAAAAAATTGAACAAAAACGTACCTCAAAAAATAGCAAAGCTATTTTAATGAAATTTAGTAGATATGTTGCACTGGTAAACAAACACTAAATCAAATTTCTAGGTTTATAGAAAATTGATTTATTAAATTTGAAGCATTTAATGAAAACTCGGTACCATAATGCACTTTCTGTGTCCCGAAATATTTTTTTTGCCTTTTACTGAAAATGCCGAGAATGCATTAGAACTTTTTCAACATTCAGTTGCATTAGAAACTTGAAATTTGGTGTGCTGCCATAATTGGTCATGTTGGTTCTACCTAAAATATTTAAGGTTCTCCAGCTATACATAAGTCGGTACCAGCTTTCCTATTTTGAGTAGACATCTACATTTTCTCCCACAAGGTTCGATTGACCTTCTAATTTTTAGTTTAGACAGCCTAAGTTACATTATATTATTATAGTTTTTCAATATGTCAATTTTTCTGAAAAAAAATTATCGGCGTAGTAGTTTACGAAAAAATTGTATCTGGCAAATGGTTTAAGATCAGGAAACAAAATTTGTGGAGTACAGGCTAACTCCTGATGTTCTACCGATGATTTCATTTTGTACCCTATGGACACAGGCGATGTTGAAATGTGGTATTCAAAAATTGTCAAATACTCAATGTTTTCAAATAGCACCTACTATTTTTTTTGACACAAGTTGAAAGAAAATTTAATTTTATGGTGAGTTTCTCAAGCATTCTCTATACCTAGCTTCAACCTCTACTGATTTATTCGTTTAGATAATGTACAGGGTAATATATATATATATATATATATATATATATATATATATATATATATATATATATATATATATACATATATATATATATATATATATATATATATATATATATATATATATATATATATATACATATATATATATATATATATATATATATATATATATATATGGTAAAGCTCAATAGACCTGTTGTCATACAAGAAACGAGAAGAAATTGTATACGTTAATTATGAGCTGCATCCTATAAAATTATTTTGACAATCACAAGTGGACCATAAGTCATTGGTAAAACTTTTTCTTTAATAAAAACCCCTCATATTATTACATTTTTGCATTTTCCATAAAATTATAATACATATTTGTGGGGGAAAAATTGTTATCGTTCATGTTTTCGAGTTATTTACATTGATTTTTAACTTTTTAAGTTTTCGGCCCATATCAAAAAGTGGGAATTACCAATAGATATAACACCTGTATTATGTGTTTTATTTCCTTAAAAAATGTCGAAGAAAAATTTAAAAGAAGTTGAAATAAGTTTGGTACAAAAAAAAAGGTCAGAAATTACTCATTTTATAGAATTATATATGTTTGCATGTTCATAGTATAGAACTAGTTGATAAGATGTTAAATGAAACTTCAAAGTGACCGACTTAAAAATAACATTTTATTTTTTGACATCTTGTGACACAAAAATAAGATTATTTTTCCCCTTAGATTGTTCTTTACTGTCACTGGTTTAAACTTCCGTAAACGGATAACTTTTTTACATGGTGTAAAAAATATTTTTGGTCAAATTTTTTCGTAGAAGTGATTTTTTGTAAGATTTTTGTGAAATATTGGTAATTAATTATAAATGTTTAAGTTATTGCGAAAAAAAATTTTTTTCGTGTTTTCGTGAAAAAAATATATTGTTTGGCAAATTTTCGTCAATAATATATTTTTCGTAAAAAAAAAATTTCCTGTAACATTATTTAAGCAAATTTTTGTCGCGAAAGTGGCTAATTTTCTTCTTGAAATTTGTTTGTAAATTTTCACGAAAACATTTTTCTTTAAATTATTGTCGCAAAGCTTTTGTAAATAATGATCGTGGCAGGTGTGTAAATTAAGAGGTTCCTTGGCTAGGAAAATCGGTGTTTTCGGGAACGTTTTATATTTATTTTCGATAAGTTTTCTACTTTTCAAAGCCATAAAGTTATATGATATATATATATATATATATATATATATATATATATATATATATATATATATATATATATATATATATATATATATATATATATATATATATATATATATATATATATATATATATATATATATATATATATACCAAATTTGCTACCTTTAATTATAAGAAAAAACACATTTGCTATTAAAAACAGTTTTAGAAACATCATTACTTTCTATAACCAAATTTTCACTACGAAAATTGGCTAAATTTCAAAACAAATGTTTATTAAGTATTAAGTCCCCAAACTCAGCCATACTAGGTTTTGCACAATATTTCCGTAATAAACGAACTTCAACAACAAGCTACTATATAATGGATAGTGTAGGTTTAAGGCTTTCCAGTAAGCTAAATCAATCCTATTTTTGAGGCCAAAAGACAAGTTAATAGCTAATATACACTTTGTTCAACTGGTAGTAAACAAACTTAAAAAAAAATTAAACAGACTTTGAAATAGGCACTAAAAAGCGAAAAATAACTGGATTACAGGTTTAATTCAAAATACAAAAATTTATTTAAGGGAAATATTATCATACACGCTACCTACTTATTTGTTTGAAGTCGGTGCCAAGCCAATTGGGTAGTATGTAGATAGGCTAGGTTCACTCCCTCCACATCGCAAGTTTCTCCCCACACTCGACCTAATGCGTGAGCGCGGGTTAGGGTTTGATCATTAACAACATATTTAGGTATTTTATTATAATTATAATCCATTAGTAATTAAGCGATTTATATTGCTAAGTATTATTTTGTTTCCAGCTTAGCACCGACTTCAAACAGATAAATAGATATCGTATATGATAATATTTCATTTAAATTAAGTTTTGTCTTTGAATTAAACTTGTAATCAATCCAGTCATTTTTCGCTTTTTTGTGCATATTTTGAAGTCGGTTTGATTTTTTTTAACTTTGTTTATTTTTTCATTTTTAGTGTAAATATACGAACGTAGTGAATACGATATTAGAAACCTGCTATAATATAATCAAAGTGCCGTATTACAGTAGAACTTTAAGTTACATACATAAGAGGATTTCCCTCGATTTCCCTGAGATCTCATCATCATATCCTGATTTTCAGAAAATGGTACACCTCAGGAGTATGCCCTTTAAACAGAAAAAAAAAGATTTTTTAAAGTTGGTCCACAAGTGACGAAAATATCGCTGAATATACATAACAAAATACATACAGACGAACATAGAACATCCAATTTTTTGAAGTCGGTTACAAACTAATACCAAATCCAAAAGTACAATAATAGACAACATGTTCTTTTTTTAACCAACAAAGTTTACAGAAACTTCTATTGTAATGAAAACTAGGTAAAAATATTTCACTTGTAAAGTCCACAACCTGCTAGAGCTCGCAGTTATTTTGGATCTTTCAAGTCTTTTCCGAGTCTTTAAATCACAAAGAGAGCTCTTTCTTAATTGCCTTCTATAACCAGTCCACTAAATGTCATTGTCTCTTTATTTTCAAATTACACATCCGTGTAACTATTTTATATTAGTTGATCTCAACAGTAGTGGAGTTGGTGTTAAAGTCAGCGCTATGAAAGCAAGACATAGAAACAGGCTTAATTAGGGACGTCAGAATTAAATCAAGGAGAATATAAAATTACGTTTTTTTTTCACGCAAACTTACCGTTTGTCATCCCACACCGGAGAAATATGTCATTTCTTTATTATGAATTCATTCTTCATAATGCGCTTACCTCGCTTCCCTAGAACGACTTTTTTGTGCTGCAAAATAATAAGATAGAATGAACAGCTGTCATAACAAGTTAGGCTTGTATAAGAATATACAAAATTGTACTCCTAACAACACATATATGGAGGCGGAAATGTGTTGAAAATTATTACCTCCAACAATTTTCAACGTAGAATGGTTTCTAGGAGCTTTTCACTGCTATCATCTCAGATAAGTCAATGTTTCGTGGGAAAATTATTGTGATTTGTAATTTACCTACATTTTAGAGTTATGACCTCGGTTTTAGTAATAATGATAATAATAATAATGAACTGTATTGGCACCTGAGATACACATGTATATAAGGCATGTCTGTGTCCGACAACAATAGGCACCCAACACATATATAACAATAGCTATATAACATGATATAATATACAGTAGAATTCTAAAACCAACAAATACATACACAAAATATATTCTACAAAATACGTCAATTGTCAAATAAAATTATTCAACACACAAATAAACAACACAACAAAACAAAAGCATCATGCATGGCGTCGCCCAAATACTCCTGAACACTGTAATAGCAACTTGTCAAGAACTCCTTTAGTTTACGTTTAAATAAATTGTAAGTAGGAATTTGTTTCAGTTCTGTGGGTAGCTTGTTGTAAAATTTAGATCCTGAATAGACAAATCATTTTTCATACTTTGTGGTACTATGAGCCACTGAACGCAAATTATTATCACCCAGAGTGTTGTAGGCATGATTAGCCGAATTTTTGTTAAAGCTATGAATATTTCTCGCAACATGTAAAATACACCTGTATATGTATATTGTATGAATAGTCATAATACTACAGTTGCTGAAAATATCGAGGAGATTTAGAAAAAAACAATCTCAGGACTCTTTTCTGCAAAATAAATACTCTATCGACACACACAGAATTTGCCCACAAGAAAACATTATATAACAGCAATGAGCCAACCAATGCTTTGTAAGCCAACAACAGGCCATCAACACTCAACACAAATTTCGGCTGTAAAAGAGCTTAAAAATTCGTATTCATACTTTTGCAGACATGGTCAATTTGGTTTTTCCATCGCAAACGGTTATCAACG
The DNA here is from genome assembly GCA_964006375.1 of Tillus elongatus. Classification (NCBI taxonomy): domain Eukaryota; kingdom Metazoa; phylum Arthropoda; class Insecta; order Coleoptera; family Cleridae; genus Tillus; species Tillus elongatus. The sequence continues at coordinate 112,782,841 of OZ023265.1, forward strand.
TAAACCCCAAGAAACTTGACCACACTAGAAGACTCAACATGGAATCCCACAAAATATGCTTGTGCAGGCAGGATATCAGTGAATTTACTACTAAAGTACAAACATTTCCTCTTTTCATCGTTAGCAACTAATTTGTTTCGTCTACACCACATCTGGACGTCATTCCAGACATTGTTGAGTTTTACATACAAGGTCTCCTCAGTATCAACTGTCACCGCCAACGTTACGTCATCCGCAAATAAGTCAGTGCAGTCGGATCTGACATGAGCTGGTAGATCACTAATGTATAACAGAAATAAAATAACGAGAAAATAACACATAATGATCACTTAAATGTTCATTAGATACAGAATATATACACTCACCTTAAGGTACATTTGTTAATACATACATGTCCAGTTTAGATATAGATGTACGATTATTTGCATTCGTGAACTCTCTAGTAGGTATATCTGGTGAAAGACACTCCATACTATAATTTGAAATTAGATCTACTAATAGCTCTTTTTGTCTGCTATTACACAAATAATCAACATCTAAATCTCCAGACCAAACAATGCCATCTGTGGCAAACCTATGGTGTCCATTAAAGACATATGCTCCAAAAAAACATTTATATTACCTACATTAGAGCGATAGGCACACATAATAATATACTTCATCGATTTCACACTCAACGCCACACCACACGCCTCAAAATCAACCTCTATGGAAGCCTCGGACACAAAGTCAGCACTTTGGAAAGTCATGGACTGATGAACATATATCATCACACCACCAGGTCGGCGTTCAGAGCGACAAGAACTGGCCGCAACTTTAAAACCAGCAATGTTAACAGTATGTAATGTATCAGGACTACACCAGAGCTCCGCTATACACAAAACGTCAACAGAGTGACTCTGCAACATAACCTCGATTTGATTTAGTTTGTTAGCTATTGCTCGAGCATTGACGAAACAACACTTCTTTATAATATCATGTCCCCCGTCACACAATGAGCTATCCACATCTGGCTCCTGAAGCGGAGTGGGAAGCCTTCCTAAAAAAGAACCCCACTAAATATAATTAATCTCTTAAAGAAAATGCATCACTTACCCTAAATGAACTGGTCTGTCCCTTTGATGGAAGTTTCCCAAATTCAACTCTATGTAGCGTAAGGCTTGATGTATTCTAACCACAGTTATAACCGTAGACATCTCACTTAGTCTATGTAGCGGTAAATTTTTTCAATGTACGTCTGCAGATCTTCAGAATTTGTACCTAACTGACATCTGCCAACGCCTTACCAAACCTTGTGATCGTTTCCTGAAAACTTTGAGCCTGAGGCAACCACTGCGTTCCCTCTTATTACTTTAACCCTTTGATCTTGATTCCCTTTTCTCTCTTCTGTAGGATGTCCAATATCTACGGCACTGGAATACGTGTGTTTATTTCCAACATTTTTAGCAGTACTGTTATCATCTACCTTAGCGGCGATAATTGTTTCACCCAACAGAGTGGAATGCATGGAGTTATCTCATATTATAGAATTTAACAATATACCTTCGGCAAACTTATCCAAACATTCAACTATTCTATTATCAATACAATTAACAGTTCTATTTGTCAACCACCTAATCAGATTTACGTTACTTTCCTTCAACAGTCGCACTTCATCCTTTAGTGAAACTATTTCTTAAACGAATTGTGACGTCCTTTCAGCCATTTCTTGAGTAAAATTTTTACTTATTCGAATTTTTAAGTCACTTTCATTGCTCTCGTCACTTGCGGCTTTATTACTACGAGTATTCTTCATTTTAATCACAAACAAATAAATTGATTTAAAAGTAATTAAGAGCGAGTAAAGAACGTCCGCACCAGTCGACGACTATACGACTATAATAGGACGTATCTTAAAAAACCAGAGGTAGTTACTCCTGCATGGTAAACAGTTTCCTATTTATTGACTCAATTTGTTAGAAGTAAACACTTAAATAGTTTTAAAAGAGTGGTCAATATTGCTTTTGTAATTTAGAGTATGGTTGATGGTATAGTATGGTTGTAATCTAGCCTCGAAAGCTTTCTTTCATTAGCCACAGGTTTTTTGTTAAAACTCCTTAAACAGTCACAATACTTGCCTCGCCCCTCATTACAATGGTTTTGTTTTAGATCTTTCTTACATAATTGTAGTTCGGCACGCATAGAAATAGAACCCATTTATTCCCAATTTATTTGTTTTTACAAACATTTTCCTACTAGGTATCTAAATGTATCTACACATAGATAATTTAGTAATACAGATATATGATTTTTTTGTACTGTATATACAATGTGTTCCAAATTCAATGCTCATCATTGGCATCTCGAAAACTGTACAAGCTACAACATGGGTTAAATGGGGAAAGTTTTAGCAAATGGGAATGATCATTTTGGGATGATTATTTTTAGCGGCCACGAATAAAGCTAGCATGCTTTGATGGTACCCCATCCAACATAGGTAATATTGGTAAAAAATTGTGAAAGGTGTTCAACTGCAAATTCGATTGGGAATCTTATGAATCTAACACATGCTTGACGATTCTGTATAGTTCCAGAGATATCTAGATATAAATATACTTGTTCGCAGGAATCATTATCATTGGAACTAGAATGTGGTTTGAATAGGGACAGTTGTTTGGCTATTCACGAGCATCTCTATTCTAATGTCAAAGGACAATTGCGCATCGAATTTCTGAGATTGACATATTAAGTTTATTTTTCGAAGTGGAGTGCTAGGTATTTTCGCAGCCAGTTCAACTGCAAATCCAATTTTCCATTTTATGAAGCTGACACGTTCTTGTTGGTTCTGCATAGGTTCAGAGATATCTAGATTTGAATATGCCCGTTCACGGAAATCGTTTGCACCAGCCATCTCCGTAATTATTGGAGCTACAATATGGCTCAAATTAGGAAAATTGTTCAAGTTTTTACGAGTAGCTCGATTCTGACATCAAACAAGCAACTCCGCACAGAATTGCTGAGATAGACATATCAATATCATTTATCTAAACGGAACACAAGCTATTTTCCCGGTTAGTTGAACTTAAAATTTGGTTATTCGATTTTTTGTAAAAAAAATTTACTAAAAAAAAACCAATATCAAAATTACTACGGAAACAATAGAAAAGTCACAAAGATAAAATATTATGTTTAGTGAAAATTAAATAAAATTTTCCATAAACCTAAAGTTTAATTATTTCATTTAATTTGTAGTTACTTTTTTAGGAACTGAAAATCTGAAGTTTAATATTTAGTATGAACGTATGAACGCACCCGTATACATCTGTTCGAACATAGAGTAATATGTGTTCTAGATGACATATTAATATATTAACCGTCAGCCGAAACCTGACACGGGAAATCCTACTGCCTAATTAACAAAGCATTGCTTAATCTATTTTTAACACATATTTTACATACATTCTTTATACGGACTTTAACTATGCCAAATCTTACACTGCTCCGTGCGCTCAATGTACCTAAAAAGGGGTACAAAGTTTTTTCTTCATGTATTAATATGTAGAATAACTGAAACTACTGTCAAAGCATCAGAGAAAGGGTCAATCTGAAATTCATTTTCTTAAAACGTTCAAGTAAAATGAAGGACTTAGGGAACACACTTCTTACTATATTTCTTCTACATAAGCTGTTTTGACGTTTCGAATCGTGACTTTCTCGTTTTAAGAAGAAAAACTAGAATACTTATATCTTTTTTTATTTTAACATAGAGATCCAAATTTAAGTATATGGTGTTTCTTATATGATATAAACCCGCGTAACAAATTGGGTTGCCGTAGATTTGTTATTTCCGGAGATATAAACATTTTCCGAAAGAAAACACACAATTTTCTGGGAAAAACTAGTCCGACTTGCAAAAGGAAGGCATTCACCAAATTTAATCAAAATCAGCGTATTATTTTTTTAGTTATCAGAGAGACTATATATGCATATATATATATATATATATATATATATATATATATATATATATATATATATATATATATATATATATATATGAAGTCTTAAACTGATCTCAGAGTTGGGCTCTAGAGGTACTAGTTAAAGTCGAGGTTTCCTCGTTAGTGATGTTTTAAAGAAAATTCACTAAAACCTACAACATTTACTAAATATATTTGCAAAATCAGATTTAACCTACGACTAACTTCTGCGCCTATTTTGTATCTTATAGTGTCAACTTTATATCGGCAAAAATTTTGCTAGGCAAGTGCTGACTATATTATTTTGCAGACCAAGCAAGTAAGTAATATTAAGTGGCATTGTTATGTTTATATTTTGTAAAGCATATAGGAAATTGTTCTGAGCTTCTCTGTTGAGTGGACAGGCGAATTATATATGATTAAGGTCAGCAGCTGTTACTCCATCGCAAGAGCACATCTACCGGGAATCGGTCATGATTAAACTTAGCTCTGATTATCGTTGCGGTAAATTTTCTATAATTCTTTTCGTAACCGCATATTTTCTTTGGTAATGTTGGGTGCAGTAGTTTGTAACGCTTTCTTGAGCCTATAATGTATTTATTCCACTATTAAACCCATTTTCTATTAATCAGTTGTTTCAAGTAAGACCTCGCATCTGATATTGTAACATAGTTGACCAGTTGACCATTTTTTGTCGCTTGCTTTGCAAGTCCATCAGCAATTTCATTACCAGCTACATTGATATGAACCTTGATCCAAATAAAAAACGATATTGTCATATTGTCTGGGAGTTGTTATTCTGTTATGCTAATTTTGCCATATTTATATAATAACAGTAATAAGGCAGACTCTATACAAAGAAAATATCGATACATCTACTCATTAACATATTACAACTTTTTTTTAAATTTAATTAGACGTATTTTGTTAAGTGTATTAAATGAGAAAGGAGGGTTTCCAAGAAAATGGATCCATTAAGTCAGTTTTTCTTGCTTAAAATAAGATAGTTATTGTCGTGTATGAGGTTTTTTGCTTCTAGAGCTCCAGAAAAGTCAAGTCTCCGCTTGTCACAACGTGTGTGTGGTGGGTCCATGCGGCTATATACTATGGGCTTGCGTTGAGTACTAATTATATGTTTTGCAAACGTAGATTTGTGAGCGTGGTAATTCCGAAGTGCAGAAGTATGTTCCTAAGATAACGAGCTCTGCTACCGCAGAGTTTGTCCTTGTAAATTATTGCTAACTTAGTACCTTAGTTTCTTATATTTTATAGCAATCCATTACAGAGTAATGTACATTTAATCCTATAAGTAATTCGGACATTTTGTTTTAGAATGCAAAAATTTACTTAATTATTACCAATAACTAATGTAGACATTTCGGTTTGTAAATTAATATCCTTTTATAAATTATTATACTCGATGGTAGAAAACGTATATATTTTTTATTTGCGCAACTATCGATTTAAAAGGAAGCAAGACAGCTGCAAAACACCATGTACACGTATACTGTTAGGCTACGCGTGCTTTAAATTATTAAAATGTGGTACAAACATACCAGCAAACAAATATATGTACGTAAAATAAACAGTTTGCCATTTGTAATTTCAAATTCATTTGTCGGAACACAAAAACGCAAAATATTTGCAGTCCGCTGTGGTAAGAATCAGAGATACTAAAACTTTATTTTTTTAATCATGGTAGTAACATCTAAAAACTCAGAAATATATCCCATTTTGAATATACTCTATCCTGTTAGATTTAGCAACGTACGAATACTATTAGGGTGACTATCTCGGATGTTGCTAAGAATTGACTAAGGTGCAATTTTTGATCGCAGGCGAACAAATAAGAAATTCGTCTAGTATACACAAAATTTCCTGCTATTAATCCCCTATTAATGACCAAAGACAATGACAAATAAGCTCAGCAAATAAAATAATAATACTATTATCAGCCACTTAGATTATGGGAGTACAGAGAACATATATCTATCTTTATGCAAAATAAACCATACTATACAAAATGCAAATAAACTAATGAATCTAATTTTTGTTTTCCTCAATTCAGTATGAAATGTCACTTAGATAGTGACACTATGTTGTTCAGGAACGTTACTTGTCGAGGGAAAAGTTAGCAATTTTTCTTAGAAAAATTTGAATTTTATAAGTGGCCAACGCACCTAGCCCTCAGAAATAATTTTCCAGTAGAATGAAAAAAATTTTGGACGCAGCAATAGAAATGGCCATTTTTTTAAAATAAATACGAATGTTTTCCAAAAGGAAACCTGAAATTTTTCCGGAAAACCTGAGCTGATTTTCCTGGCTAACGGAATTATCAAAGCCTCTTACAAAACGAAGGTATATGCCTAATTTTATCAGAATCGGCCCATTATCTTTTGACTTATCTAAGTGGCTTAGAAGCCTCGCAACCCATTTTTGACCCATGTAAAAACCGAGGCCAGTTCTGAACTTTATACGTTTATATGTATATATATATATATATATATATATATATATATATATATATATATATATATATATATATATATATATATATATATATATATATATATATATATATATATATATATATATATATATATATATATATATATATATATATATATATATATATATATATATATATATATATATATAGCTATTAGTGAATTTGGTTTCCGGGCCGCACTCGTTTTCCAATTCTCTGGTACTTGTACTTGGTTTATAGTTAACGAATGCCAAAACTCTTTCTTTGTATTGCTCTTTAAATTTCAACATTTCAGTTTTTGGTTTATTGAATGAACCGTGAACCTTAAGATTAATTTTCAGTTTTGCAGAGTTTTTTATCCGGCTGCCTTCTTTTCACGTTTTGTTGAAAATGTATTTCACTAGCTCTCTCGGCATTTCTGTTACTGGGATAATAACACAAAATCATGTAATTTTTTCCTAACGCGTATATATTATAACTTACTGTTTAATATATATATATATATATATATATATATATATATATATATATATATATATATATATATATATATATATATATATATATATATATATACTGGAGAACTAGGTAACATAATTTTGCGAATAATTTATAATAAATATTTTTTTAAATAAATATTAAACTAATGGAAATAACCATTCCAAACTTTGTATCATTGAAATCAGAGAAAAAAGCTTTTGAAAGACGTTACAGCCAACTATGATTGCCATTCATGAAAAAATCAGTCATTTTCAGTTCTTCAAATTATTTTAGAAAGTAGGCGCATTAGAAGTTAGTTGATTTCATCCAACTGCTCTTAAAATTCCGTCAAACTTTGCTGATAATGGGCATCCTGTATATATATATATATATATATATATATATATATATATATATATATATATATATATATATATATACCAATGGTTTCGCTTAGAGTGAAAGTAGTTTTGGTGGACGGAAAGGAAACTTTCCACCTTTTAAATCGAATGGGCGGAACTTCACTACCTTAGCTTAAAATACCCATTGCAAACAGTGGGTTGTCACAGACTGTTTGCAATAAAAATAACTAAGTGGTTCTAAATGGCGGCAATTTGGCAAACAGTTAGGTTACCAGAGCTCCAGGTTGGAGGAGTCTGCTGTGAATTACCTAAAAATAGTAGAACCACTTAGCACTCCCTTGACGTTTGCCAGATACGCCGTTGCCCGGTTCCACCGCGGCGAGGTATCAGAGGACGTCTTATGGCTCCTTTTTCACGGTCTGCCCTCAAGCGACTCAGAAAAACGCTATGTCAGGAAGACAAGCGCCGAACACCCTGATATCGATATCCTCTCAGCACATTACTCATGGGACCACTCCTGGCCCCAAATATATATATATATATATATATATATATATATATATATATATATATATATATATATATATATATATATATATATATATATATATAAGCATATAAACCTCAAAATTGACCTCGGGTATGGGTTCTAATCCGCGCTCATTTAAGAACACTTTTCGAAAACTTGAAATCTGTTACCTGTTTATAAGCTAAAATTTAGTTATGATAGTTCGTAAATTTAGTACGATTTCCTTGACAACACAAGTGAAAAACCTTAACAATTATTTTTAAATGTACTTTTAAAAAAAATGTGTGTTTCATTTAGTATTGAGTGTGCACTTATTATGTTCTAAAATAATTAACAAGTAAATTAATAGTGTAGTTTTATATTAAGGCTGCATAAATAGGGTATTTTAATTTTTTATATGTCATCCATTAAACATTACAAAAGTATCTTACAACTGTTTGAGACTCGCTGGTAAACTCAGCAGCAAATAATAGATGCAGATGCGTGTAGTGTCGAGGCAAATTAGAGGTGCACCCTAAGAGAAATTACTCCGTCAAATGGCAATTGTTTGTCCCAGGAATGCACATGTACCTCCAGATAATACTCTATCTCTAATTACAGTCATGCCTAGACCGAATAACACTCACACACATACACATATTTTAGATTGCTGGGGTTTACATCAAGCTTTACTGCAGCTGTCTCGCTAAATGTTTTATGTGAAAATGTTGCTACTAAATTACGTTTTTAAACACTATAAGCGCCTGTCTATTATAGAGACATAAACAATAGGGCTACGTCATTTTCTAAAAATTATTACATGCTTAGACGTAACGTACAATTTTATGTAAAAAATTTACAGTCGTAGCAATTTTTGTTGAGCCAGAATTCCATGAAAAGAATAAGCCAATAAAGTTTGTGATCAGAACTACTGTAACAATTTACCGCGGCAGGGGCGTTCCTTTTAGTTTCCTTCGGTATTTTCAGTGTATTAAAAAGTCCGCTAAGATAAAAGAAAAAAGTTAAAGAGCTTGTTAGATTAACATTCTTAAGACAGGTTTTGCCACAAGGAAAAGCAAGGTCAGATGGATCCTTGTTCATTTTGAAGATTGACAGTGACTGAATGAGCCAGTTCTCAAAGTACAAAACTCTAATAAAAAAAAAGTCTGCACTCAGCATAATATGCGTTATGGCAATGAATTTTCATAAAATTGTTTTAATGGCAAATATGGCTTTTTAAAATAAAACGCTTGGAATTGGATATAACGTATATATAGTAGAAATAAAGTACAATAATTTTCCTAAAATAAAAGTAAAATGTTCTCGAAAGAAATGGTCTGATTTTCCTGGGCAACCAACCTATTTAGACACCTGCTAAGACATGATTATTCACAAAAAGCTTTTGGACAAAACTTAACAAAAATATGTTTCCATGAAAATTAGCAAACAATTTCTTTAATGAAAAAAAATTGTTACACGAAAATTATCTTTTTTACGAAAATATGCTAAACAATTATTTTTCAGGAAAATATGACAATTGTTTTTTAAAAATAACTTATTAAACATTTATTAGTATCAACAGCACAAAAATCTTCCAAAAAATGATCTTTTCAAAAACACAAAAATAATTTTTTATAATATATTTTACGCGTAGATTTGATAAAAAATTCATAATATTTAAATTACCTATATGCCTAATGTGTATCTAAATTTTCGGGTGTAATTCACATTCTCACGATTGACTAACGAACTTATCCCAGCCACTTGTAAAAGTACTCACAAAATTTTATCAAAATCGGCCTGTTATTTTGTGAGCTATCGGTGTGTGAATATATATATATATATATATATATATATATATATATATATATATATATATATATATATATATATATATATATATATGTGTGTGTGTGTGTGTGTGTGTGTGTGTGTGTGTGTGTGTGTAATGGGGTCCTAGTTCGCCCTCATTTGAAAACATTTTTTTTTCCAAATTCACAAGTGGCATCTCCTTATATTAGTGAATTTTTTCTACGAAAATCCACTAAACGTTACGTTCAATTATTTTATTAAATTTGTATTTACTTTTTTAAGCACTGAAAAACTGAAAGATTCATAATGTAATTTCTATAATTTTCTGTCACTTATCATTATTTAAAACCTGAAAAGTGTCCTATTTTGTGTTAATTTTTCATTGCATAGGACACGTTCTACTTTCTTTTTATTATAAATGACAATTTTAAGTAAATTCGTATATTTTCTTTGCCCATTGTGTTAAACATAAGTCAACAAATGCGAAACGGGAGAGGGAAATGCATTTAAACTTAAAATGACGAAGAGAACTTTATTCGAGGCACGGATATTGTTTCCATTTTTTAACATTAATAATGTGTGTAGGTACATTTGCAGGTTTCTCCATGAAAAACTCCCACTTTACTCTATTGAAAAAAAATCGCTGAATACCTAGTCACGTAATCTGATCGGTTATTAGATATAAACTAGTCAACCTGTGCAGTGGTCGAAATTTGACTCTAATTCATTAACTTCTGAAGTTTTAACAATATTGGTGTTAAAAGATAAAAAACGGAGGTTGGACACTGTGGATGGAAACTGTAACAAAAAGCGCAATTACCTCAAAAACCACACAAATAATAACAGAGAGCTGTGCGCTAGATACGCATTTCGACAAAATGTCAATAGTTTAGCGACAGCTACAGATGAAGACAACTTCGTGCACGCGACAATGTTCTATGCAAGTATCAAAACCTGTTCACAAAATGAGAACGATACTGATAGATAAGTTATTAGATCCATCATTTTTGTTATCTATGATTTCGGAGGTTAGTTTTTTTCAGTTAGTTTAGTGAATAGCACTTTAAAGCGTATTTCTGGATTCCTCATATTTTAAGTTTCAAACAGGTAGTCTCCCGCTTAAAATTAGACATACCTACGTTTGTTAATCGTCCCAAGTCGATCGAGCTTAATTTACAAGGTGTTTGCTTTCGGCGTCGAACGGATTTCAGTGTAGTCCTGGATAAAAGCTAGATTAATACACTCGCGAATTGAGAAATAGCCACGAAACGTATTCCTATTGGTTTATTTAAAATAATGTCGTGAAACTGTTGTTTTTTTATTAGTTTCTATAAATATATTTAACAAATTTTTGTGTGCACACAGACACGATCTAAATGTTTTCTCTACTTTTAAGTTTGTGTAGCCCGAATGTTAATTAAGGCCCCCCTTTATTATACTTACTAATCTTAGGCTAATATATGTAATATGAAAATATAAAAGGAGTGAAACAGCATGTGAATTTATTTACTTTAATGCTGTATTCGATATTATCTGAAAAAGACATTATAGGCGACAATGTGGAATGTAATTTCGGTAAATTTACAGTTTACTGTAAGGAGGGTTTTTAGAATTTTATTTTCAGAAACATGCTAAGAACCCCCTTGGATACACAATCCACAAGGCAAATTTGTTGCAAACAACCCCTAAGAAAGTTAAGGGACCATGAATGAATAGGGTTGCTGAGCGGGGAGGAAATCTGAGCGGAAAACGCTAAAGAAACATTTAGTCGAACTTTGAAAAGATGCATTTTTCACATTTTGCAGCAATATTTCCTTTAAGCCCTGCCTGCCCGGCACAAAACCCATATTCGCTCAGATCCAGTAACTTTCTTGGGGGTTGCTACCAATAAAAAAATTTTTGTGCTTTATGCTTTGAAGGTAGTTATACCATGCCTTATAGATTTCGTGTCAAATGGACACTTCAACAGCCTACAAAAAAAAAACAACAACTTAATAACATTAAGGTAGAAGACAAAACATTCTCTTACCTAAAACTGAACTAAAGTTAACTGGAGGAGCATTAGAAGAAATCACACCAATTGTGACATTTTGGAATATATATATATATATATTTGTGTGTGTGTATGCGTGTGTGTGTGTGTGTGTGTGTGTGTGTGTGTGTATAGTCTAGCCCATTTTAGATGGAAACCCCTCTCTAATTTTTGTATTTATAATTCGTTTCTAATGAACAAATATCGAAAGATATGTAATGAAAACTTTATAAATGCTGTGAAAATTGTTCTCTATGTCATCTGGCCAAGGCCTTCTAATGCAATTTTTCTATGTCAAAAAATAGGGAAAAGGGTAGGGGCCATTTTAGGAATAAAATAAGTACACCGCTGCATTCGGCATACCTCGAAATAGATACCTATCAAGTTTCACCAAAAAATAAGAAATATTAGTCATTTCAGAGAACTTTACATGTGTGGCCCTTCTTATAGGGAAACAACCTGTAACTTTTAGATTTATAACATTATTTTTATGGAGACCACAAATTAATAAAGTAGTCTATATATCCTGTAAAAATTGTTTCCTATGCAATTCGATCACGGCCTACTAAAACTATTTTTATATGTCACAGCATTTAGAAACTTTCTTTTCTTCTTCTTCGTATTAATAGGGATTATTTCCTAAAATTTGCCTGGTAACTGTTTTGAAGAATAACGAATCCAGTGGCGTACGTATTTTTCCCTAAAACCAACCCCAATGTTCTTTTATACATTTTGATATATGAAAATAGTTTTACTGGGCCGTATCAAATGGCATAGCAAACAATTTTCACAGGATTTATAGACTTCTTGATTTTCTATCTTTTGAGATCTCGACAAAAAGAATCGCGTTAAGTGTAAAAGTTACAGCGTGTTTCCATATAAGATGGGTCACAAAATAAATTTATCTGAAACGGTTAATAATTCTTCTTTTTTGATGGAGTTTGTTATACATCTACCTAGAAATATGCCGAATGCAGTGGCGTACTTATTTTTTCCTAGAAACGGCACCAACTCCATTCTCAATTTTTTGACATACAAAAAATCCATATTGTGTGCCTTTTTTTAGCATGTATAGAGTTTTTCATTTGATATCTGTTAATTTTTCGCTCATCAAAATCGAATTATAAATACATACGTTACAGGCGTGTTTCTATCTTAAATGGGCCACACTGTGTATATATATATATATATATATATATATATATATATATATATATATATATATATATATATATATATATATATATATATATATATATATATATATATATATATATAAACATAAGAAATAAACTCACCCCGGATATGGGTTCTAGGGGCCTAGTTTGCGTCCTTGTGACGAAATTTTATCAAAATTCAAAAGCCGAGATCTCCTTATTTGTGAATTTTTGTTCTTGAAAATTCAATAATATATTATATAAGATTTAATAAAGTAGATTTTATGGATTAAAATGTGTTTCTTTTTTTTACAGTAAAGTAGAGTACAAATTATAAATAAAGTAGCAGTCAATACAGTAAATAAATTAAATTAAACACTCGAGACTGATAAACACAGTGTGTAAGCTGCTACGGTGAACGTCACGCCGAAAATGTCATTTGTACAACTTTGGGTGTCGAATGCGATTAATCCCAAGAAAGTGACGCCGGGGTATTTTTTGAATTCTGTCTCGACAAATATCGTACCGACTGTAACTAGTCTATATACAGGCTAGTCCAAAAGGAATAGTAGATGGATCAGCAATAGATGGGCGGCATCAATAAAATATTTTAATTTAGTCAAGACTACCTAAGCACAAAAGTTGCGAAATCAAATATAGATTTTCCTAAATATATAAGCATTTAATATATTGCCGTGAAAATTGGTAGTGATACGTTTTTGTAGTGCTGGAAACTGTCAATTTAGCTTCGACAAAAAGAGGACGATGCTTGCGCTACCATTCAACACTTGCTCTCATCTTTATATGGCATCGCTAGGAGATCTTTCACTACAAAACTGTATTCCTCTTTATTTTTTTAAAGAAAAGTTCCACTCCTTAAATGACGCAAAACTAACAATTGTTTAAAATATTTAAGATTTTAAAAGTAGCTGCACACATGCTTCGTTTTTTCAGATAATGTTTTAGTTACCGAAAGCATGCGTCTGTCATAAATAAATATATGACTCTGCGTTAGTCAAAATAGCGTCTTGAAGTCATTAGTTTCTATCTTGTATAAGATTTTGCAGCAGATATTTATGTGTACCTCAAGGCTCAATAGTCATACTCAGTCCTTTTAGAGAATCTTCATTAAGAAAATTCACTAATAGAGAGGTAACTATGGTGTGACTTTCGGAAAATCTTTTTGAAATGAGGGCAAATTAGGGCCCTTGCAACCCATATCCAAGGGCCGTTTAAATTTGTATATATATATATATATATATATATATATATATATATATATATATATATATATATATATGTGTGTAGGTGTGTCACATCGATAAATAAAATATAATAGGCTGATTTTCATGCAATTTCCAAACCTGCCTTTTGTGGATGAATGGGTTTTCTTTCAGAAACTTTTTGTATCTCCGAAAAAGCAAGCAATTGCAACTAAGTTTTGTTTGCTGTTTTATATCATCTAAGGTATTTTATGTGACAAAATTTAGATGTCTAAGTTAAAAAAAAACTTATAGGCATTTAGTCAAAACCACTACAACAGACTAAAATATCGTGTATAGTAAACTACATTTATTAAATATTACGACAATTTTGAGCTTTGTTGGTGTATATATAGTTTTTGTGAAATAAATTGCCTAGGTCCTTTCGATGAAAATGTAATCCCATAACGCATTTGCTGCATCGGACTTTTTTGTTTCTGTGTTAATTTTTTTGTTCTTGAAAGTAAACTGTGTTTTTATTTAAGGATTCGTTAGGTTAAGTCAATTAAACTTTTGAAATAAATTATGTCTTCTACAAATATATTTTAGTTTGATTTGATTTATTCTGAACATAACATTCCGAAGCGTGTTACCCTTTCACGGTGTTCAAGATATTATTAGTAATCACGAAATTTGGAACACAACATATAATTAATAGTTGACTGTGTAATTTAACGCATTCTTTGAACTCACATAAATTTATTCGTGCTGTTGAAGCAAAATAAAATATTAAGGCAATAAACAGAATGATATTTTTTAATATCCTATATAAATTTCCTGAAAGCTTTATATTTAAAATGTATACATTTTGACGTTGCGTATCACAGCGTTTACGTAATTAACCTCCAAGCCGTAATCCGCTGAAATATCCCACTTGCCTGACGGCAAAACACACATACTCTCTGATAACTGGGTTGCGATTCCATATACACATAGATAACTGCCAAGCCATCGCGTTCGACCCGCTTCTTCTTCATCGAACCATGTTCTTGGCCTTTGTTCCACAGAGTAAATGGGATGTAAAATCGAGCAGTGTGTCCCAGAAACAATGGTGTCAATGTCGAAGTTCCCAGAGGCACGTATTTTGTTCAAGCTTGACGGAAAGACGCTGTGGAAATATGAGAATCTGCGGCTCGAAGGCTCGGGGAATAATGCGAACCCGGGAATTAAAATGTTGAAATAGATGAATATCAAGTCAACTTTGGAATGTTTGAAGGTTACAAGATTTACCTTCAGGAAGGATCTGCGTACAATATAAGTAGCAGATGTTTAAAGCTAATTAGTTGTAACGTTTACTGAGGAAGTATAAATATTATAGAAAAGTTGGCATTTTGCTGTGTAAGAAACAAAGCCCGCCATATTACTTGACCTGAATTAAATTAGCCTATGTAAACCTGTGTAAGACTATAGTTTACACACAAAAATGAAAAGGAAATATAGAAATAATATATGTGTTAATGTAACATCAGACGAACTGCTTGCTTATGGTCTATTCATGCTATAAAAAATATTTTTAGCAAGTTTTAATTAAAAAAATCAATACCTGATAGATAGCAAATTCCGAAGTAAAAATTTTATTTTACATAAACGCGAAATTAAGCCCCCTACAATCCACAGGCAGTTGGAGGTTTATCTGTCTTTGCACATGACCGACAAAAAATTTGCACCAGTTTTTATTTTTGATTTGAAACAAAAAATCTACCGCATTACTTTATTCTTGGGTGTATACCCATTAAACCCCATTCAGATATAGCAGATAACTTTTCCTTAATTAGAAAAGTACGTTTTTCGAATTAGGCGAAAAGTCGTTGCCGTTTTAGTGAATTTTACTAGAAAAAATTCACAAATGAGGAGATCCTGACTTTTTAATTAAAAAAGCTTCTTCAAATGATGTGAAGAAAAAAATTATGGTAGGGCGTCTTGAGTTGACTCTATACTGAAATATTCGACTGTGTTTATGTTTGTTTGTCACTTGCGCCGATCGAGAATCTCGCCGACTGTAAAATATACACTGTGATTCGCCTTCTTAGTATTAAAGGCATTAAGCTCGCCGGCAGATTAGTATAGTGTATGTAGGTAATATTATGAGTGGTGTAATGGTACCGAAATAGGTTAGAAATTTTAAAGATAGCCGCACGAATGTTCGTGGTGTGGGACGATGTGGGCGACCTTCTGTAATAACTAAATATTTGGTTCAAAAAGTTGAAAAAAAAAAGTTAAAGAGACCAGATCCTTTCCAGTTTGGTCGTTATCTGATGAGTTTCCATAAGTGTTCTCCATGAAGTTGTGATGAAACGCTTAAATTATCAAAAGTTGTGCTCACGCTGGGTACCGAAAATGTTGACTGACGTGAACAAAACCACACGTAGCCAGTGCGTTGACTTTCCTTAAGCGGTACCGTGAGGAAGCTGATGATTTTGTAGCCAAGTTGTCACAGTCGATGAACATGTCACAGGCGATGAACAGCAAAATCGCAGTCTGTCCTTACGCAGCCTCCGAAACTCTAGATCTCATCGTACCTTTTTACTGGGAACAACTTGATCACCCACCAACCGTCCCGATCTTGCGCACAGTGACTACCACCTGTTCCTGCATTTGAAGTTGTATCTGGGTGGTCAGTGCTACGACGACGATTATTAGGTCAAAACGACTGTGTTTCAGTGGCTTTCAAATCAGGCGGGAAACAGCAATTGGGACGGCATAAAAAAGTTGCTCATACGATATGAAAAATGCCTCAGTGAAGATGGAAAATATGTGAAAGAGTAAATTAAGGTACAGGCTTTCATGTAAAAATAAAATTGTTAACAGAAGGTTACTTGTTTATTTTTATTTCAAAATGGTACTTTAAAAATACGCCTCGTACATTGATTTTTTTAAAGATTAGGATCACACTTGCTTATTTTCAAAAGCAGTTATAATAAGAAGTATATGAAGGGTTTGAAGTAAATTTGAAGCGCCCGTATTTAAAGGACGCTCTAATTCACACTGAGATTAAAGATTATACATAAACATGGCAAGTATATTATTTTATTTATAATATACCAAAAGTAATAATATTATGTATGTATTATATTATCGAGTCAAAACTAGCGTGTTCCAATATACAATTTTTCAAAGGGATTTTGGTGTTTTCAAAGAAAAGCTTTACTAAAGGAAAACTTGTACGCTATAGTACCTGAACAAATGTTGACTGCTAAACAGACCTTTAAGATACTGAACATGATACAAAATGAAGCAGTGACATATATCAAAAGGGTTTGCATCTACTTATTATATGACTTATTTCAAACTACAATTTTTATATGTTCATGCATAAGCAACAACCTTTTGTATAACACGATGTATACTCTTCAACCTAATATATATATATATATATATATATATATATATATATATATATATATATATATATATATATATATATATATATATATATATATATATATATTTATGTATATATGGTATATAATTACACTTATTTATTTGTGGCTAACATTAACCATTATGTCTTACAAAGGACGTGACATAATTTTCTTTGTATCGATCCAGCAAGCTTCTTTTGATTTAGCGTTTAGTTTATTTGCTTTACAAGAAAATCCTCGCAATTTATATTCCTGCATCTAACAAACTAACGTCAACTTAAAACAAGAACGTTCCTTCAAAACTTTAATCAGTTTTGATTACGAGCTTGGACGAGAAATATACTTCATAGGATACGATATTTCAGTCACGTATTCTGGCCTTTTGAGATTTCATACAAGACGAGATGAGTTTATACCACATATTTGTAGACTGCTGGCACTACAAATAATTGCTCCCAGTCTGAAAGGAGTTTCCCAACTTTCTGGACACTGAAGAATTAGCGGTTCTGTGATCAATTGCCAATATTAATTGACCTTTCCTGCTCTTTTATATCCAGTTTCGCCCATAACGAGTTTGCTTTGCTGGGCACTCCAGGGATAGGTATATTCCACTTCTCAAATTAAAATAATTCGGATTACCAAGATTTTTGATTTTATGTAAATAAACAGATAGGAGGTGTGGCTGAATGAATTCACCTCGAGGCCAGAATATTAAAAAACAGATAGGATGACGAGGCAAATTTAAACCTTTGCTGACTGTACACTTTAGAGTATTGCAAATGACGTGTCTATATTACAAGGGTTTTCACCTAGAACGTGGGTGATGGGTGATGTTCATAACTTTTTACTGTTTAACTTAAACAAAGATAACTAAAATATTGCTTTCTCAAAAATTTATAAACAAGTAAAAGAGGATTATGGAGTGCGGTGTAATAAAGCGTTATTTTATATCTAAATATTAGAAAATTGGTAGCTTGTAATTGAATAATTAAGAGGGCGCTTCAATGAAATGTTTAAAATACACTATATTTGTAAATTGTTGAACTGTCAAAATTAAAGCGTATGGCTGAAAATATAGGATATAGTAGCAAGATCAAGGTTTAAGGAAGGCAATAAATAATTTTTTTAAGCCAATATCGCGTTCATAAAGAAAATATAACTTTTTGTCACAGAATTTGCTCAAAATCACTCGTTGCCTAGAATGGATACTCAGGAATAAATTTCTCAAATTTAAGGTCTTTCGGATTCCAAATAAAAAGAGTAGTTCAAAGTTAAATGTAAAGTATAACATACCTTAATTATTTAGTCAGTATGTCCGGTGAAACTAGCGTGTTTTATCACCATCCGAAGACCAGCTATTTTGCAAGAGATAGCCTAATAAAAATTTAAGTTATGCAAATGCAACATGACAATAATAGTGTTTCATATGTAATATTACGAGAATATAAGAAGTCACAATGAATCAAATAAAAACAAGCTCCGCTCACGTCTTCATGGGAACGTCAGTTTATATTCTCTTTCTTCTTCTTCTATTTACAAAGCCAATTGGCCTGATCATGTCTTGTCTCTGTTTAAAATTCAAATTGATAAGTATGCTTAAATCATTGAAATGCATTGAAATGAACTCATACTGGAAAATACCCGGAAGTGCCTTCGCGTATACATCAATTTTCTGAGGCATAAATGAGATCGACAGTGAAAGGAGAGGTTATCTCTGTGGCACACAAAACTTGAAAATTTTTCTAGCTGTTTTGTTTTAATCGATAAATTAAAACGTTTACAAACGCTAACAATAGTTTTAGAATAATTTTATTTTTTGTGAGCTGTTGTGTCAAATTGTAATTGTGATTATGCATATAAATATAACAAGATTATATGTATTTAAATGTTTTTGAATTTGAATACATAATACACATGTATCACACCAATAACTCAAAAAATGTGCCAATATTCAGATCTCTATGTCACAAGAAAAGAAGTTATAAACATTTAATAAAAGAAAAATTTGGTGCCAGATTTTTTTTAATTCACTACCATAACGCGGTTGCTGCGTCCAGATTTTTTTTGCTTCCTTTAAGCTGCTCTACCCTTGCATTTTTTTAACTTCGAAATGATACATTTTGCTGCTACGTTTGGATGCAGTAATAAATAAAATACACAAAAATCAATTACTTTTTTTGTGAAAGTAAAAGACGTTTAACGGTAATTATGCATACGTGATTTTTGAAAAATGTTTCGAGAAATACGTTCAGGAGCACCACAGTATGCACAAGCAACAAAAGAGATGTTGTGGAATCAACCCATCTAAAAGTCACGGGACCCGGAGTGAATAGGGGTCCTCGGCGGGGAAGGGAATATAAAGGTAAAATCAACAAAAACAGTATAAAAATGAAACATCCATAAGGAGCCTTTTTCACATTTGGTATTAACACTGTCTCCTGATAATGTTTGTTCCCACCACCACGTCTATTTGCTCCAGGTCCTGCAGCTTTTGGAAGTTGAAGGGAGAATATTTTTCTCGTCATTTATGCACTGCACTCTACGAGGCAGACCTGACCTGACCTGACCTGGCCTAACCCAACCTGACCTGACCCTGGCCTGACCAAAAAAAATTAGGTGAAAATCAAAAATCATGCATTTTACAAAAAAAACATTCTTAGGATTTAAAATATTTCTGATACCGCCAGCTACAACTCGAGATAGGATCAGTGGGCTTCATCCTAAATCTCTATAAGCTACAAACACAACTTTTGTTAAAAACTGAAAAAAAAAGGGAAAAGTAACAACAACCCCTTAAAAATAATTCTCATAATTATTTTAAAAAAATTTCATACCGCAAACTATTCTTTGAGACATGATCGGTGGGCTTTATTCTCAGTTTATTTCTTGCCAAACAGACAAATTTTGTTGAAAACAGAAAAAATTTCGTGAAAATCAAAAGCAACCACTTAAAAATAAATCCCCATTATTGTAAAGATGTTTTATACTGCTAATAAGTATTCTTTGAGACATCTACAATAAATACAAATGTATTTATATTATATATATATATATATATATATATATATATATATATATATATATATATATATATATATATATATATATATATATAACACCGATAAAATTCCATTAGGCGCGAAATATGTTACGTGCTTCCCAAACCATATAAAAGGCAGAGCTTCACGAGGTAGAGGCAGTAGTAGTTCTTCCTGCAAGATTTCAACAGCGAACCGTCACCAATCTTTCCGAGTCCATACCGATTCCGCTTTACGTCAGTTCGCTCCAGGCTTCGTTTGTTACATTGAACAGAAATATTTGTTAAGGTAAGATTGCATTTTTTAATTAATACAATGTGGCGAATTTTCATATTTTTTAAAATATCACTCTTCTCAGTCAGATTTTCGCAATTTAGATATTTCAGCATTTTACTAGCTACAGTCATACCTTTACATAGTCCTGTATGTTACATTATCTTACATTATTTTTGGAGCGACGCTAAGGATTCGCAGCTCATTTAAATAATAGAGATATTTCAATCCTGGGTTAATCCTGATAGGGACTCTGAGGATTCACAGCCTATCTAGGTCACTTTAAGAAACACGTCCACTCCAATTTAACTTTTTGAACCATGTCTAGACATAAGCTTTCCGCTCCATACCTCAGGAACTCTTGTGTTATTTGTGTGAAGACGCTGAGGGTTCATAGTTCACTAAAGTAATCAAGAGGTTTGTGTCTTGGTTTCCAGAGACTTAGGTCTCGCATCTTTCCTCTTGCATTTTTAGTCCCTTGTGTCCCTTATTTTTGTCTGGGAGTTTGGCAACACTACTTTTGCATTGGATTTCGATGTGTGTTTGTTACCTGCTCTATCTCTGTTTATGTAAATCGCAGCTCATATTAACTATTACATATACATCAAAGTATCAGACAATCATATTAACAACCCACATCACTTGCATATAGTTTGTCGATAGTTTCTGTCCTAAAATATAGGGCTCAGAAAACAACAACATCACTTAATTCCTTTCTAACCCCGGACTTAATAATAAAATCTGATACCTACATCATCTACTAAAACAGAAGGGGTCAGGTCACACTGAGTCAGCGATTAAAGACAGATTACTAGGTGGTCACTAATCTAGCCGGCAACACCTAGAGGCTACCGAACCCTTCTACACAGAATTATCCAGGTTCTTTGACCGTTATATTAGTCAGAGTTTAGTAAGTAGGTCGCAGGAATCCTCAGCGGCAAGTAAACTCTCAAAAATCTAGCGCCCAAGATCCTCTGATAAAACCGTCACATCACCGAAAAATGTTCTGCGAGTAAATACTTTGTCACATCGGTCTAATGACTCCAATGGTATTTAAGGTTTGAAGTTTGCGAAACTGGATGCGTAAAACTAATATTGATTGTAGACATGGGTAACTCAGCAAAATTCCTTGCGTTAACTCAGTAACTCAGGCGCAGTTTACTGCGTAGGCTCATTGAGTTAGCTCAAAATTGCGCCATGACGCACAAAATGAAACGCGCCGAGTCATTAGCGAAACGCAATGTAAAAATATAAATGGTTATATATTGTGGTAATATTTATTTTTATTAAACTAAATAAATATTTCATAACTTCGTAATTCGCCATTCAACTTATATCTTATATTTAATAGGTATGTAGCATATTGTATCTTAAGAACCTCGGTGGTTCAGGGGTAAGAAGTGTGCCTCTGAACCGAAGGGTACTGGGTTCGATCCCAGGGTACTCTTTTCACTTTTTCGGTACAAACTGTAGCATTAACATCAGCCGAGGTTCTGGCATTGTATTTGGGCAAGTTTAATGTCTGCACGTTCCGCCCTTCGGAGGGGGCGTAAAGCTGTCGGTCCCGTGTCCATGAGATGTTGGGCACGTTAAAGATCCCTACCCTCCTTACAGAAAGTCAGGGATTCGGCAAAATTTCCAAGGTAGTGAGGTAAAACTGCTCCCTGGCGTCGGTGATTGGCCATAGTCGCGGAAATAGGCCGACGTTAAAGAAACAAAACACACACATATTATACCTTAATATCTAATAGGTATACAGTTAAACAGTTGAGTGCTGTTTTTTTTCGGTTAGTTTCTATAATATTTTTCATGTAAGATAGGTACTATGACAGTTCTATGTGTCAAAGGAAATTAATCTTTAATTCAATGGTATTAAGGAATAAAACCCTAATTAATTATAGAAACAGGTAATGTCTCTTATTTCCATTGAATAAAGTATAATTCCCTTTGACACTTAGAACTGTTACAGTACCCATCTTACATGAAAAATACTATAATCCATGTTACCACCGTGATTCGTAATACTCGATTATTCAGTAATATTAAATAAATAATGCTTTAAAAAAAGTAGGTAATATATTTTGAATGCATTATGTATATTTTTGAAAGCGAAGCCTGGCATACAATACCTTAAGACCTTTCGAATTTCCCGGTCCTGCACTGTGCGCCAACATATTTTGAAGAAGTGAGTGTTAACTGTTAACGCAGTGAACTGAGTTGGCGAAATTGCACGGCGCAGCGCAGTGTTACACATTTCTCATTGATTGGTAAAAGCTAAAGAACCAAAAAAATAACTCACAAACTAACATTTATTTGTATATAATTCAAAAACCAATTAGTGCTGTAAATTGAATCATAACAACCACATAGCTGTAGTAATTCACTCTGCTCAGAAAGACATCCTCATGAAATTAATTTAGGGTCCATGACTTGACCATAAAGAAAATATTCATATACATGTACCCATGAACCACTGAAACGATATATGACTCGTTTCTTAATAGTAAAGTGTCAGTGTTTATATTTTATATTTCTTCCTTTTTATTCTGGAGCGACCTTACTCACAAAAATCCAGATTATCAGGTTGTGAACAGCTATTTGTGCACCAAATGTAATGTCCATTGCTTAATTACAAAAAAATTTAATACTTCATTTCTACATGATCAACCACTACTTGGATTTCATGTATGAAGTTAACCTTGATTTGACCTTGAGAGTTATAGCAAAGGTCAAATCCAAGGTCACCCTCAGATATCCAGGAAAAATCCATGTCTGGAACTTTTTTCTCCGCGAATTGAACTTTCAGAATTAGTCTACTATTCTGTTAATTTTGTGTTCTCACACAAGTGATAAATTCAGGCCTTCACGCATACTAATTTTATGGTGAAATGTGAATTTCTCGATGAAAAAAATAAGAACTACACTCTACGTACATTTGATAATATAATGTAATATTCTTTTAAAACTAAATTTATATTCACCCCCTCACATTCAGCCACTACTACTACACATAATATTAGATGAGTGATGAAATTGAACGTTTTCTAATACACAAAACCTGAAACGTTATATTATTCAAGTTTTAACAAAAGAATATAAATTTTTGCCAAATCACCCCACATTAATCCCTTTACTCCTGCACCATTTTTCCCCAAAAATAACCCAAATTTTGGTGAAGATTTGACTTTGGTTGATAACAATGTCTTAGCGGATATGAATCCGAAAGAGAAAATATGGAGCCGTATGAAGCTGAAGGAGAACGAAAGAATATTCAAAACTTGAATAATTTAGCGAATGCAGTTGGAGACGAATGGGAGGCTATTCCCCAGAAATTCATAAGCAGCTTGGTTTAGTTTGCTGCCAAAAAGGGATAAGGGGCTGTGACAGACCAGGACGGGCCATACACAATTTTTTGTGAGTTAGTTATTCTTAAAAAATAGGAATAAAATAAATAAATTCATAACTCTTTATTAAACCTTAATTTTTTAATTGAAAGTTATCTTTGTTTTTAACAACACACTATGCTTCAGATAGATTTTTTAAAGTGTAGCAATTAAAAGTAATCTCAGCAAGCATTAAAAGCGTGCGAGCTAAAGTTGGTTTCATCTCATTTTTGCTGTAATGGTAAACATAATATAACGTCAAGAATAAACTTGTGCTTAATATAACGCACGGTGAGTAGCTAAATATTAATTGATAAATTCTAATTCAATTGATACACAAGTCAATAATCGTTGTCATGCTTTTTCTTACCTTAGTTACCAGCATTTTTAGAGGAGAGCTTGAGCATTGGCTTCAATATAAGCTCTCCCTTAAACAAATCGGTTGACGAGTAAAACAGTTATATGCGAAAGCAGAAAGATCTCTCTTTTTGTGTTCATATTGTAAATAAAAAGGATAATTGGAAAACTCAAACACAATTTTGTAGCTTGGGTTCTATTTCAACGTGTTTTAGCTGCCATTTTTTTTTCAAACAGAAGCTTTTAAATATTTAGACAATTTTTTATGTTTTATTCAACATATTGTATACAATTTATGAGAATTACCCGATGCTTCACAGAACAACGGGCGTATAGTGAATTTGATCGTGCTTGCAAACGTTTTTAACAGAGTTCAATTTAATTGCGGAAATCCAATGTTACATCAAATTTAAAATAGGGAAATTTTTTTCGAGCGACGCTTTGAGTGCTTGATAGTGTAGAATAAACAAAGATAACGATATTAGAGGATTGATTGTTGACATTAGTGTTTCTAATCAATAGAATATCACATGGATGACATTAATTTCAGAGAAAAAATCACATGGTTTGAGTGAATTGTATATAAAACCAACTACTAACGGTTAACATGTTTCTATCTCTCTCTGAGTGTGCGTGTCTGTGCGTGTGTGTGCAAAGAAAGGGATACCATTGGATGGTTATCTATTATCGATAGACTAAATTCTACATAAATACGTTTGTGCCACAAAAGATATGAAAATTCGCTACCGTGATGCGCTTGCTCCGCCGAGACTTTTTTATTTTGTATTATTCTTCTGCTTTGTATAAAGAGCGACAGAGTGAAATTAAGAAACATAAAAATAAAACAACGTTGGAATTTTATTTCTCTCTGAGACAACCTGCTTTATTTTTCAATTAGATAAATGGAGCCCCTAAAGTAACAGATTTGCCTCTCGGACTGCATAACAAAGCAGGAGTGCGTACTTTACAGAATAGCTTATTTTTTCATTGCCTTAGGAATCATCGCCGAACAGTGGGACAAAGAGAAGTGTGTTAAAATACGCATGTATTTGTTTATCAGTAACGAAAGCGCCCACATTTTTCGGAGAAGCTTTTATGAAATAGCTGTACATGTAACGTTTTCAAGATAATGTGTTATTGGTGTATTTTGAACTGTTGTATTAATATAGATTATAATAAGTAATTACAGATTGTATTACATAAAATATTAAAATTAATTCCTTAAAACTGATTAGCGCGGTCTCAACAGCCAAAGCGGTAGAACGCTGGTTTATTTTGTAATAGAGAGGTGACAGTGGTGTTACTCTTGTAAAATTTCTACAAATAAGCACGAACTACAGCTACTAGAACCTATATTTGCATATTTGTTCTGCAGACCCGTAAGTTTGATATTCAATCGCCATTGTCCTTCATTTTACTAAAATGTTTACAGAAAATTCATTTCAATAGACCCTTTCTCTGATTCTTTGGCTGTAGGTTTAGATAAGTTGATGCGTTGGCTGTAGGACTAGTTTATGGTTTAACAGTCTATAATTTTTAGCTAATTTTCATATAAAGAATTCGTTATTGAGCATACTGCGACTTTTCAATAAAAATATTTCTTCAAATGAGCGTAAACTAGGCCCCCTAGAATCCATATCCGGGTTTACTTTCAGTTTGTATCTCTTTGCATATATACAAGGTGACGCATTTCCACGGTAAAGCTCAATATAATTGTTATTATACAAGATTGTATTTTGTAAAAATTGTATAGGTTAATTATATAATTATATTATATAATGATAGCGGGTCTTAAGCTGCATCTTATAGAAATATTTTAAAAATCACAGGCAGGTTCGGAAGTCGTTTGTGATCCCTACAACTGTTTTTTTCGAAGACCCATATATTATTGCATTATTGGATTTTTTTATCGAAATATGATGCGTCTTTGTAAGAAAAAAATCGAGACACAGTAAGGGCGTTTTAGTAGCAGATTTTCATTAAATCCTTTAAATTTATATATCTCAATGTGCTATTAACCTAAGGTTTGTTGCCTAGAAAACCAATTTTCTGGGAAATATTTAAAGTTTATGTTCAGAAAATTTTTGTACATTTTCAAACAATAAGTAATTTTGATAAAATATGGTATATTGTTTCTACTATATAGGCTATACCGGTAACCAGATTGATGCCTGCTGCATTAGAAAGACATGTTTGCTATTAAAATCATTTTTATGAGAATTAACTTCCCTAACGCACTTGCTGCGTCCAGACATTTATATTATTGTATTCAAATGGACTTTTCCGCTGGTCACAGTAAAGTAACTATGAGTGCCCTCTGCCGTGCAATAATACTCATTCTGTACCCCTATAGAATGGACTTTTCCGCTGGCTACATTAAGTAACTATGAGTGCCGTTCATGGTGCAATAACTAGAGAGATATGAAAATGCGGCTACCTATTTTTTGCACTGTCACTTGCATGACGTCATGTGGAAAGTAGTGCAACATAATAATATTATGCTGTGGTATAGTGAAGTTTGACGTTTCGTCACATTTTATAATCTTCTAACAAATTACGTATTTTACTAATGTTTGTGCGCATACGGTCAGAAGTATTTTTTATGATCAGAATACTACTGTGACACTATGACATGATGATGAAATTAAGTTTATGACTTTTTTTACCTCCTCTAAATGTATGCGAACGTCTTCTCTACTTTTCAAGTTTGTGTATCCCCAATGCTAAGTAAGGGCTTCCCATAATTATACTTTTCTTATGTTTATATATGTAATATAAAAATGGAAAAAAAGTGAAGTCATGGAATCTAGTAATGTATTCTATGTTATCTAAAAAAGACATTATAGGCGACGAAGTGGAATGTAATCTCAACCACATCATATCGACGTATATGAATTGTTTGATTGCGAATAACCTTATTCCAAGCGAGTGCAGTTGGACTTCTATGACGTCACTCTCCACGTGACTTCATAGAAACAGCGCGAGATATGCGCATTATCATAATTTTCATAGCTGAATATTCAAAAATTTTATTTATAGGTTTAGTATGCGTAACGTTATTTTTAGGGGGGGGGGGTATATTTATTCTTGAATATTTTTTATTAAAGTTGTGTTAGTTTTTTTTAAGAATTTGGGTTCGAGGTACTTTACTTCGTTATCGTTATGATAAATTAATAGGGTTAGCTTGAAAAAGTTATTTACCCATTTCTTTAAATTATGTTTTAGTTTATTTTGGGGTAAGATGAATCTTTTTTACCCTGACTCTGTAGTTTGTGCATAATATCCAATAAAACATTATACCGGGTGCCCCATTATATTTTGACCTTTTATAAACTTATATACCTTTGATATAATTGATCTAAAGGAAAACATGTTTTTACCAGTCTTCTTCTTTTTTTTATAATGTTGTGTCTGGGTATCTGTCTATTTATACTCACTTCTGCTTTAAACGGAAATGACAAAACGTATTTTCAAGGATAGGGCAACTTTGTAATCTTAAATGGAACATTCTGTGTGTTTATTCACAGCTTAAAAGCTTAATCTTTCCCCTTTCCAAAAATACCATACATGCTACAGCTATTATACAGAGTGATGGTTTTACAAGCCTTTAAAATAAATACTGCGTTTTATTTGAAATCTACGAAAAAAGGAGTGTTTCAAATTTTCTCCATAATGTAATTATGTCCCACGAAGCATCATTTCACTTAAATGGGAAGGTAAATAAGCACAATAGTGAAATTTGGGCAAAATCCCAGAAATTTTGTTCAGTACGTCAGATCCTCTCCGAAAGTTAGTTTGGTGTGCGATATCAAAACAAAAATTATACGGTCCCTTTTTTTTTTCAACCACCATATTGTAAATGCTTCATCATATCTAGACATGTTATATATATATATATATATATATATATATATATATATATATATATATATATATATATATATATATATATATATATATATATATATATATATATAACGTATAGATAACTATATTCAAGTTGATGGACATCACATCTTTTATAAGTAATGTTTATGCTTTTGTTTATTTCTCAATATGTATTCTGCCACATTTTGTTTCATCGAGTTTGACATGTATATTATCGTAAGTAGCAATAGAAGTAAAATGTTATTGTTTGTCGTAAAACTAATTTGACGTTTGCAGATGTTGCTGCCTTTGATTCCAAAGTCGACTTTTTTTCGTATTTTTCAGATAAAACGTAATATTTGTTTTAAAGGTTTGTAATACCATCACTCTGTATAATAACTGTAAAGTGTGGCATTTTTGAAAAGAGGAAATATTGGGCTCTCAAAAGTGAATAAATATACAGAGCGTTCCATTGAAGATTACTAAGTTGCCCTATCCTTGAAAATACGTTTTGTCATTTCCGATTAAAGCGGAAGTGAGTATAAAAACATAGGTACCCGGAAACAAACTTGAAAAAATAGAAAGAAGACCGGCGGAAACCCCATTTTTTGGATCATATATTTCAAAAGTTACATAAGTTTATAAAGGGTCAATATATAATGGGGCGCCCGGTATCATGAGTGCCGTCTGACGTTGCAATAATATTCATACTATATGTGTAGTAGCCTAATAAAAGTGAATGCCAAGTGAATCGTTTATTATGTCATAATTGTTTGTTTGTATCATTTGAAAGTATTTAAAGTTATTGGTGAGAAAACCTTTATTTATAATTATATTTTAAATATTTAAGCCTTAATTTCAGATGGCAGAAGAATGGTCGCTGATAATGAAAATAACAATAGTGAACATAATTTAGTTATGTATTGGCCAAAAATTTAATGACTATGAACAATTATCAACGTCTGTTGATTCATTTTGCAGAGAAGATTACCATCGGAGCGTGATCCCAAAAAACAAGTTTTATACAAATATTGTCATGGCCTTAAGCATATCTCAAAATGTCAGGGGAAATGTCCGAATGTAAGGGCCCATTAAAAAAATATATTGAACGTAACCCTTCGGTGACATGTGGTTATAACCCTCTTACCAAGCAATCATAGTAACCTATTATAATAATAACAATCGAGCAACGGTCACATAATATAATTAAATAGGACAACAGTCACTCACTAGTCTAAATATTACTTAGCAGTTGGGTAATCATGCTAAAAGTATATTACTTATCAGAATGATGACCAAGCCTTAATGTACAGGCAAGCGAGTGATAAAAGTGTCCAGTAACATCATCACAAACCTGTAATTAGAAATATACCTGAACACACCTTCGTTCATCTAAAGTACAACTTAATACATACGAGGGGCATTGAATTATTGGTTTATCAACATTTACCAATTACACGCTCCACTGAGCGACACAACATCAATAACTATTTACACTCAAAGCTCCACTGAGCAAGCTAACATTAAGAACAGTTTCTACCTAATGCTCCACTGAGCAAAATCAACGTTAACACCAGTTGCTACCCAATGCTCCACTGAGGTACATTATAAACTCTAAACAACGTACATCAGTGCCTCAGAACTACTTCTAAACAATGTCTCTAAATACTCAAACAATAGTTACTCCAACAATAGTTAAACTTGTGTGTTTAATTGGGTGCTGTTACCGACACTAGGTCCATGTCGGTTTCCAGGTGTGC
Organism: Tillus elongatus; assembly: GCA_964006375.1. NCBI lineage: Eukaryota > Metazoa > Arthropoda > Insecta > Coleoptera > Cleridae > Tillus > Tillus elongatus. The sequence goes on from OZ023265.1 coordinate 112,812,941, forward strand.
AATGAGGCAAAGGGCAAACTCGTCAATTCCTGACCCAGAGTGTTGGAGTCCGCACAAGTGAAGCACCGGGAATTGCATTAGGCGCACTGGGCTAACTCAACAATGCGCCCTTCTCCAAGTACCACACGCGCTGGCCCTGACACGTGCAGTGAGACAAGGGGCAAACTCACAATGTCTCGTGCCTAGCCATCAACGCTGGCTCTAAAATACAACATCGGTTCATGCAGATGAAGACTGACAAGTGCAGTGGACACAAAGGGCTAACCCAACAATATGCCCTCTCCAATATCCACGCATTGACATGGGCAGGTGAAACGGATGCTACTGTACCCCTACAGAATAATGCGGATGCCACTAAAATCAACCGTGTTGTGGTTACGTAACCCGGGCCAAAATCCAATCTTAACAGCATTACGCGCTGCCAGCTTATGTAAACAATAAAATGTCCCACACGCCATCCAAACTATCATTAATTTACTTTCAAATAGACTTAAAACTGAGTTACCTTCTGAAAACTGACATAACTCAACAATTACCTAATATATTAATATTGACTTAGCCTCGTATAAATACCAACCTGAATATAAACTCTAGCTACACTTTATTTTCATATAAGCGAACCATTAAATGATTACTTAAAACCGCTTTTATAATGAGATAATTATTGACATTACTTCTCGATTTATAATCAAAAGATGTACAATGTATAAGCAATATGCGTTCTGTGTGAAACTCACCCTTTATGGAGGTATATGACGTGCACTTAAATGTGGTTCACGGTACAATCTTTTGTGATTTTCTTCAACTGACGCTATAACGAGTATAAAGAGTGCCCTTACAGCCGAAAACTAAGACGCTAACTGATCTATATTGTAACTCCACAGCACGTGTATCGCTAAGTAAATAATTTTCAAACGCGCATAGCTTAACTACACATATCTAATGAGACAATACACTTACTAGTGAAACTTCTCCATATGTATAATAACGTGCGTGTGAAATACGTTTCATAATAAAATTACGTTGTGACCAGAGTTAAAAAATACATTCCTTACACGAATCAACATGATTATATTGAAAATGAATCTCTTACTCATGGGTTTCATTGTCCCAACAAAATATTATCGGATAGTGAAACATTTACTACGGCACTGGCGATAACTCAAAATAATGCAGATATTGTGACTAATTATGGAACGGACACCTTTAATAAATATCGGTAGGAATAAAAGAAATAGAAAGCCATGCAAGAAAAGGAATTTCTCTTTTTGAACACACGAATAGTGCGCTTAGTTCAATTAAACCAGAAGAACTTGAGCAACAAACCCGGTCTAATAACGAGCCCTGTTCAAATCAACCGAATAAAAATTTAAAATTCAAAATTAAAAGTAAATCCAAAGGAAGTAAAAAAAAAGACTAAGCACACCACTTTTTACACAAACAAATAAAATACAGAATTAATATATTTATTTTACTTTATTGGTGTACCTACCAACCTACTTTAAATTTCATTACCCATATTTCACTGATTTGATGGTACTTCATAGTTTATTCATCACTTTATTAAACAACATTGTAAATGACTCTAATAAATAGAACTATATATATTTATAATTGTGTACTTATTATCAAAATACTAATTGTAATATTGCGTATACAGTCAGTATGTGTGAATAGTCAATTGCACATCAATTGCACATAGATACTGGATGGATAAATAGCCAATTGCTCATATATATATATATATATATATATATATATATATATATATATATATATATATATATATATATATATATATATATATATATTGTACGTATAAGTAGCCAACTGCGCATACATTCTTTATGTATAATATATATTTTTATTGTATCTAATATTATTATCTAACACTACCATTATTATGTCAATAATATCAACATTATTATAACTAATAAAACATATTAAATATTTACTAAATATTATAGTTATGTTACCCCAATTACTTGAAAAATGTTTTCTCTAGGCTTTATTTTGTTTAAACAAGACAACAGCAAAAACGTTTTGTTCGAGTTCTGAATTAGCGATAACTCCAATTTCCTTCACCACTTTTCTCTCAAGAAATACGATATAACTCAAGTGGCACACTGACGTTCCATGGGCAGTATATAAATTAGAAGCCGAACCAAAGACACAATTCCTAGCCCATCGCGCTCGCCCTTTGAGCGCACGATAAATTCCAATTTGTTAATCTGATTCCCACTTGAGCTAGAACTCCCGCTTTCAGTTGTTTTAGAGATCGATGCGGGATGTGCGAAGTTGTAGTAACTTGGTCAAAGAATTATGTAGTTATTGGAAAACACTACTGTGCTTTTGTGTTACTTTGTAAATTTTTGATGCTGCCAGTAGTAAAGATCTATAAACATTGGTGACTGAATGCTTAATGTATTATAGCAGCTATGTAACGTTACAAAATAGACATTTGTATGTACTTTAAATCATTTATAATGTAGATATTACATAATAGAATTGCATTTAATTTACAAAAATAATTTACATACAAATAAAAGAAATTGATTAAGTTTATACTGCCGCACCAACTGGAAAAATTAAGTTTAGAACTACTCTTACATTTAACCAAGTGTATGGCCCAAAATATAGTAATATAGTAAACATTCGCAACAAACAAATATAATTACCTTTTCCTTTACAGTGAATTAAATACATTGCTTTGGTCATATAAAAGCTCATGATATTGTGCTTTTGGACTAGTTAAGGAAAAAATTAATCTATATAAGGTAATTTTCCTTAAATAAAAATTTTTTTGGTATGTACTAGTCTCTATAAAGGTAACTTGTGTTAGAGATCCGGCCAAAAATACAATTTTCCCAGAAAAACTGGTTCGTCCGGACTGGCTATTATTATTATCGACTTTAGCCTGAAGGACTTTCAGACTCTCTCAGAAGGGTACATTAACTCATCCAACGTATTTCAGATACCAAAGGGACTGAGTTCATATGGAGCCCCTTGAAAGTTACCGGGCCCGGAACGACAACAGGACACATCCCCATTTCCCAGGAATATCCGCACGGTGTGGACATTTGCAAGTATTAACACACTCTGCATATTCTTATAAAGACGCTCTTCAGGTCTCAGTCTCTCAATGTTCTATCGCAGATTCTTAGGTACCACACCTGTTGCAGACATGACTATTGGAATCACCGGGACACTATCTTCCATCCGCTGTCTCGTTACTTGCATCTCGGGGTTTCTGTACTTTATCTCTAGATTAATAATATTCGGAATGGCCACATCAATCAGCGTCACTTGCTTGCAAGACCTCTTCACTATTATTATATCTGACCTGTTGTGGGCAACCCGTTGGTCTCTTGAGCACGGTCCGATCCCAGTACAACCTGTATCCTGAGTTCTCTAGAACAGGCTCCAAAATGTATCTGTAGTAGGGCACCTTACTAAGATTTAAAAGTCTCAATTTCAGAGCCAGTTCTTGATGAAATATTCTCGCAACTTCATCGTGTCTCTCTTTATACTCTGTTGCAGAAAGCGCTTGACATTCGCCGGTGATGGGCTGGAGAGTCTGTGATGACTGACACTCAAATCTACATTTCTCATCTTGGACCGAATTATCTCCAACTATATATTTAAGGTAGTTTCTTGTTGGGGTGTGCTGATCCCATCGCCAGAAAAAACCTATCTGTCTATGGAAGCATCTGTCCGGACACCAGCCAGTAGTTCGACGCCGATTTGTCGACACGTGGCTGGGAGGTCTCGTTCAGATGTCGCCCACGGACAGGCTTTTGCATCCAAGATTGCAGGTTGTCCTTATCAGTCCGATGGTGACTTTGCATTTCACTTTCTTTTAAATGTAACGGTGTTGAATCATCTGCTTCGCATATGGCACCGTATAGTTCAGGAGTAACCGCTTGCTGATGGAACTATGTACGTAAGTTTAACATCTGCTGGTCTAGCTGTTTAGCAAGATCCACATTTGTGTCTAGGTAAGGTTACGCGCTCAAAGGCACTACGGGGGTAATGCTTTTTGGAATTTGTTGGGAGTGTCCGCACCTTCTGTTGTAGGTTTTTGATGTCCGTTTTGATCGAGTTTACAATCCCAACTAAATAGATTAGTGCAGAAAATGCATATGTTTAAGAGCCTTAGTCAGCTTCTTGCCGCTGAGAGTGCTCGCACTACCTGCTTTACTCGTTTCGTAAACTGATTTTCTGCATAGTTTTTAATTACGGGGTGGTTTATTTTTCTCGCATGATGCATTCCCAGGTATTTGTAAGACCCTTCTACATCCATCGAGGCATTTCACATACATTTGGTTGTATCTTTCCTCAGATTTCACATACGGTGCGATATTTGTTAAGTCCAAGATGCATGTCAATCTGTCCTGAAAACCCTTACACGATTTTAAGGAGTTGTTTCAGGAGATTTTTTTGGAGACCGTCAGCTTAAGATCATCTGTCTACAGGAGATGATTTAGCCTCATTTGTTCCCTGCCATTGCTTTTTATTTTGAGGCATATATGGTGGAGTTCAGGCAGTTTGATAGTAGATTTAATGCGAGGCAGAACCACAATGGGCTTAGCGAGTCGCCTTGAAATATGCCTCTTCTAATTGGTATCGTGTTGTTTACGATTTTATCACCCGTTTTTACCCGTAACTGAATCTTTGTTCTCCAGGTGGACATTGTGTGTTCAAGCAACCTCAGGATGTACGTATCGATCCTATAGACCTTAAGAAACTTACAAGCCATTCGTGTAGAACTAAATCAATTGCCTTTTTGTAATCCACGTAGACAGCAAGGAAATTTCTTCGTCCATTGTATGCTTGATTGCACACAACCGAATCAATTATTAGCTGTTCTTTGCATCCCACAGATCCCTTAGCACACACTTTTTGCTGGCTCGCAATTATGTTGTTTCGTTCGCAGTGCACATATATGCGTTTCTCAAGGCAGGATGTGATCAACTTATCGGAAGACATGGATCTGTGAGTGAAAGAGAGAAAGGCCTTATCAAACGCACTCTGTGTGACTAGAAAAGCATATAGTGCGGTCTCTTAGTACCTAGATGTTTTTTATATCTTGTTAACTATTTTATGTATGTCTGCCTTGCTTGATTTACCTGTTTGAGAGGCATTCATGCTAAGAGAATATGAGATCGCACTTCACCTTTCCCACAGTTTGAGGAGGAAAGATGTTAAGCTTATCGGCCTAAACGACTTAGTCTGAGCGTAAGTTTTCTGCCCAGGTTTGCAAATTAATATAGCATTTATTTTCCTGAAAGACTCGGGCACGTAGCCCACGACAAGACTTTCCCGAAGCATTAAACAGAGGACGGATTAATCTTCTTTAAACAATGCAGGAACGATTCCATCCTTTCTTGAAGATTCAAATTGTTAAAATCATTCAATTTTTCATTTAATTCTGTTTGATTTATGACTTTGCCAGTTTCAAGTCCTGCTTAGTCGGTCTCCCAGATAAACTTAGCAAGCCTAAATTTTCCCTGTCCATATCAGGTCTATGATTCAACGGATCCAGACGGGTACGTCTGGAGCAATAGCTGCAGCGTTTCTCTCCCAGTCTTCATGTATTTCCCATTACTCATTGCAGAACATATTCTTTCCTTTTGTTCTTCTGATAACGACTTCTGAGGTTTGGCACAGTCAAGATTTTTTATGCTCTTACAGAACCGCGTCTTAAAGCTTCTTTTGGCTTGCCTGGAGCCTTTGTTGTAAATTATCGGCAAATATCACCCATTCTTTTAACCACATTTAAATGTTTATTTTATATTTTTGGCAGATTTCGAGAGAGCCCCTCGTGTCACCAGGGCAGTTTTTTTATAGTTCTGCTCTTTACTTTGAAACAGATTTCCTTAAGCACTCCCATGCGAAAATTTTCTATCATCCGTTTTACCTCGATAAGATTTTTTCCCTACTGGGGCACCCATCAAGTGTTTTTTCAGTCGTCGCCTATACAATTCCCAGTCAGTTTTGCTTGAGTGTATGTAATTTTGCAAACTTTCCAGTTTCATATCAAACCAAATATATGTGTGACCAGAGGGTGATAATTCCTCTGAAACATTTGGTATAAAATAATTGGAAGTTTTTTGTAAATTAAAAATAACATCTGCAAGACCTGACTTAAAACGACTTAAGTAATTAAGCTCCAATGCCTGACTTAGACATAGTAACTAGCTGCCATACGTAGATAAATACATATTACAGGACCAAACAATACAAATAACACGGGTAAAACATACTACCCGAACTGGCGATCCTGAAAGTTTGGCCACTAAAATCCCAAAAACCGTAGTCAACATTTACAACGTTAGAATGGCAGATGACCTGTAACTAAAAATGATGTCTAAGAAAGGTAATTGAGAAAATTTTACGGAAGGATCGTTTTATAAAGAAAATATGACGTTCTTGTCAAACCATGATTTGGTGGGTTTCATATTATAAGAATATGAGAAGATACGAAAGAATGAACTAAATATTGTAAACAAAATTGGCTCTCGTCTCTATAAATTGATTTTAAAACATTTCGTTAATTCTATAATCAGCTGTTTACTTAATTTGGATAGCCGAGTCATCAAGATTATAGAAGGAACCTTCGAATCAGCAAGATAGAAGACACCTTGGGAAGGGCGTAGTAAAGTGAATCTCACACGTGGGAAACTGTGTTAGCTAAACTGAAGGTCACCTCGGAAGAACAATAGTGCCACGCCTGCGGGACATGTTATAAATAGACGGCTCGCCTTCAGCGCGTCATTCATTCTTGTTTCCAAGTTAAGACTCTGCACATCCTGTGCAAATTTTCAAATGTCACACTTATCTTGATATTCGTCTTTGCCTTTATTTTGATATTGTAGTTTTGTATTCAGTATTAATTTTTTAAATCATGAAACAAATTGCTTTAAAAATTCAAACATCTTAACCGTAAAGTTAAGGCACGTAAACATACAATATAAAAGCTAGCTTCCATGGTCGAGGGGTAGAGGGTTCTTCACGTCTGCGGTGTGTGCCTAACTGCGATGAAAACCACCCTGCGAATTCGCTGAACTCCAGAGCCTACACAGAGAGGCTCAACTGGATTACCTCGCAAAAAACAATTAAAAATGCAAGCAGCAAGAAAAATACGTTTATACCTGCGCCTCTGCCAAAATTTAATTGCTGGAACCCACAACATCCAGTGCATAAAAGTACTAGTGAAGGTCCAGGTGTAAATATGGAGAGTGAAATTGCTTCTCCTAATATTTTTAACACAGTTGAACTATTCAAAGATAGTACTGACATTAACGTAAGTAACAAAACTAACGACTTCCATGACATAAAGGAAATTAGTAGTTTAGATAAGATATTAAATATTAAGAAAATGTTAAATTTAGTACGTATACTCAAACAAACACTAGGCGCATGCAAAACTGAGTCTGAGAAATTCGAGAAGCTCATCGATTTTTGTAAGCAACTTGATGACTAATACACTTAAGATTTGTTTTTGGAATGCTAACAGCGTTAAAAACAAAGTCGCTGAACTTATCGAGTTCCTAGAAACTGAAAATATCAGCATCATGGGCATCTGTGAGACAAGATTGGGTGAGCGAGATCGCCTTTGAATTAAAAATTTAAAATGCATCAAAAAATATAGCCATTACGACGGAGGGGGTCTCGCCTTTTCAGTTAAAAATAACACACCGGTTGCTAATGTTAACAGTGTAAATTATACAAGTATTGATAACCTAACAATTAGACTATCTGATAATATTCATATAACTATTGTATATATTAAACCTCAAAATAACTTTTCAACTAACGACATTGATGCTTTACTATCCATAAGTAACAAAATGCTTATTATGGGTGACTTCAATGCGCGACACCCAGACTGGAACTGCCTAACCTCAAACACGAATGGTAATCTCCTCAGCAACTATGCTTTAGATAATCATGGTTTAATTTTACATCTCAACACACCAACACATTACCCATAAAACAACACTAATCCTTCCACTATCGACATTTTAATAAACAAAAATGTCTCAAATATCCTCTCCAAACCAAAATCTTCATCACAGCTTAACTCTGATCGCAACCCCGTCATTTTCTCTTAACGCAATCAGCATCTATTGAATATAACACGGCGAGTGTATGATTATAAAAATGCTGATTGGAAAAAATTTAGGCAAAATATAAATGAAAATATTAATTTAAATACAACGATTCAAGACGTAACTGAATTAGAATCTGAGGTGGAGATTTATACAAAGCTGATACAAAACAGCATAAATAAATTCCATAGAACAAAGGACTATAACACTGAACAATGCGCAGATACCGGAAAACATTTTAAATAAAATAAAATATAAAAATCAGATTAGGAAAAGGTGTCAGTTTTACAGAAATGAACAGGATGAGCCTGTACTAAACAGATTAGTTAGAGAAATTAAAACCGAGATTATTGATTTTAGAAACCAAAAAAGGTAATAGCACCTGGAAAATAGTAATATCTTTCAAGAATCCCCCGCAGAACATCCCTTCACTTATTAATAATTATGACTCAATACCATAACAGATGTTGAAAAAGCCGAGACCTTGGCCGCACACTTTGATAATGTACATAATATAGATATTGTAAATAATACCGCGGCGCAGGTAGATATTATAAATACTGTGAATAATTTTATAGCAAGTAAAAACGAGGATAATACCTGGAAAACTAAACCAGCAAGTCCCTGGGAAGTTATAAAGGAAATACGTAAGACTCGTAAAAACAAGGCAGGTGGTTTCGATAAGATCCAAAATATATCTCTGAATAACCTTCCGACAAAAGGATTAGTCAAGCTCATGAGCTTAATAAACAGAATATTTCGTCTTGGACACTTCCCTTCAAAATGGAAAATAGCAAACACCGTACCGATTCATAATCAGGGAAAACCAGGTAACAGAATCGACGAATATAGGCCTATCAGTCTCTTGAACACCTTAAGTAAAATCGCAGAAGCAATAATAAATAATTGCATTGAGAAGCATGAAAAGAATATACCCTTATTACAGGAATCCAATTTGGCTTCAGAAAAAAGCACAACACAGTTCAGCAAGTACTCAGAATAGTAAAGATAAGTCAACTGTCATGGTTATATCAGATACACAAACAGCATTTGATACGGTATGGAAAGATGGACTTTATTATAAAATGAAAAAAAGTAATTACCTCCGATACTTAATCAGACTGAAATATTTGTATTTAAAAGACATAGAATTTTGTGTTATCATAAATAACACAACATCTACTAAAAGAAAAATCAGGGTAGGTGTTTCGCAAGGGTCTTTAATCCAACGCAAGCTATTTAATATATAAACGACCTACCGCAATTTTCAAACACTCAAACCGCTTTATTCGTTGATGACACTGCAATACATGCGCATTCCTTGAGTGCTATAGTGGCCGCGAAACAAATTCAGAGTCATATAAACATGCTGCAGAACTTATTTAAGATATGGAAATTGCAAATTAATGCAAATAAATCTGCATCTATTGTTTTGTAGAAAAAAGTTTCTGACGTCAAAATATTTCAACCATTAAAGTTTAACGGAGAAAATATTAAAGAAAATACGGTCAAGTACACTTAGATTCTAGACTAACATTTAGGAAGCATATAAACACATCTATAAAAAATGCTCATTTGGCAGTAAAATAACTTTATCCCCTTATTAATAAAAATAGCAAAGTTAGTATAGAAAATATACTGTCACTATATAAAACCATGTTACGACCCGTAATTTCTTATGCAGCACCAGTCTGGTGTAGGGCAGCTAAAGGTAATATAGCACAAATACAGAGGTTTCAAAATAAATGCCTAAGAATGGCATTTAATGAAAGCAGGTACACTAGAATTAGGGAATTACATGATATCGCAAAAATAATGTATATAAAAAATTTCATAACTAAGATGGCAAATAAATTTTATGGGACTAAACGCAATAACCCATTATTGAGTTTAATTTCAAATTATAAAACTAGCAGATTAGAATTTAATCTTAAACATAAATTACCTTTTGGTAACTTGGGGTTTTTAGAGACTAGTATACTAAACTATCAGTAAAGTATACATGTAAACTGTAAAAGGTATACCTAACAATTAGTGTTTATAAGTGTAACTATTGTATGTATGTATGTGTATATGTGTACATGCTTATATGTGTATGCGCTTATAGTGTGTGCGTATGCGTGTGTATATGTATCCAACCAATGTTGTAGTTAACTGGAAATAAATACAGATCAGCACCAGTGTGCTTGATCTATTAGCTAATAGGTACATCAGTCTAAAGACGCAGGTTTTTTAAGGCATTTTTCTTGTAATTAAATGTAATTTTAAATTGTAAAACCCAACCTAATACACTTGCAGTAAAGTATGTAGATAATAAGATATGTTTATGTAAATAATTAATTTAAATGTAAAAATAAAGGTAACATAGAGCTGGAGCATCCTATCAATCATATTACACTGTACATTATTGTTCTATTGTTTAATATTTCTTGTGACACAAATAAAGTTTTGTTGAGTTGTTGAGTTGAGTTCGCCTCACACGCGGGCGGTCCGGGTTCTATTCCCGCGCGATGCACTAACGTTTTGTTTTGTTTCACTCACTTTAACATTTGGTAGAAAAGATAGTGTACGGATTTTATATGTTTGAAACAAGATCGCATTTTTCTTAAAAACGCTTGGATAACTTCGTCACCTTTGAGTCGAAAATTATAATTTTTAGGAGATATTTTATACCGTTGATAGAAAAGAAGAGAATTTGTTTTTAAAAAACTTTTTTGTTGTTAAAAAACTGGCTAGATTAGGTTAATTAAAATGAAATCGCTTAGGCGATTAATAAGGAAAAATACCAATTACTCTTATAATTTGGCAGATACTTTATTTTTCTAAATATAAATTAGGTTTTTTTGGAAAACTTTTGACCTTAATGAAATTTGTTAAACAAGTTTTATTAAGAAATTTACTGTACCTAGATATTACCAAATTGTAATTTTATATCTCCATAAAAATTTTTGAGACATTCGTCTCGAAAGGAGCTAGAACACAATTTGTTTTCTTTATAATATAGAGATATCAGTGGTAACACCTTCGAAAAAATCTTCAAATAAGTGTGTCTTAGGACATTTAAAACCGATCTTCAAGGTGTATTTAAATTTAAAGTATTAATTTTAGTAGAATTCCTTACTAACGGTCTACAATTCTTATGAAAATTCACTACTGGAGCGCACTTACCCTGTCCCGAAATGTTATATATTTAACCTAATAACACCATATTAAACAGCTAAATAGTCCTAGTTTATGAGTTATAAAATTTTGCTTTGGTGCACATTCTATTTATATATTAATATGTTTTGTGTAGTTTCTTAAAGTACTTTAATAGATAAGCCTTTACATACTAATCTAATTGTTGTACGTAACCCGTGTTGTCCAGCAATCTATCCGGTCTAATTTAATCCAATAGTAAAAGCAAAATCAGGCCACCTTATTCTGTAACCTCTTCTAAGCGTAGCAATAAATTCCAATTTGTTAATTTGATTGTGATTGTTCCAGAGCTGCTTCATCGAGTCGTCTTGTTAAGTGGATCAGGGTTAAGTCCCTGGGCGCTCCAGAGGGACCCGCTCTCTGTTAAGCGTCGTGTGGCTGAACACACCGGCTGCCATGGTGATCTTCTAGAGGACGATCTCGCTCCCTGTCTCAGACTTAAGCCTCTCGATCACCTGCTTAGTATAAAAATGGAATCGCCGAGATTCTTGCCAGGTTAGTTCCATTTATCCTTATAATTCCTTAATGAGACACTTCGTGTTTTGGCTGAGCACAAATAGTCTAGTCAGTTAAATAGAGAAACAGGTTACGTCATCAGTGTTTCACCTGTAAATACATTTTCAATAGAGATTTGAATAGTTCAAGAGGCTGTATTGATATTTAGTTTTTTATAATTTAGTAGAGCAGAAATACATTTCACAACGAAAGGTTAAACTGTATTTTCTGAATATAGTTTTAAAAAGTTAAGTCCACCGAAATAGTGAAAATAAAAAAAAAGAACAGAATATTGGGCCACCATAAAATTTCTGTATTTGAAAAAGCTAAGAGGTATACACTTTTGAGATGACATATTTAATATTCTACAACATTTGTGTATCCAATCGTAAAAAAAAACTATTTCGAGCTTTAAAAGTAAAAATAAAAAGCATCTGAGTAAAGACCCTGATGTGTATGTCCCAAAAAAATTCAGTGTAGTCCATGGCATAATATTATCAAAACGTCAGAAAGACTTCATTAAGGATAACTAAAAACTACTGGCCAGATCTTGATCAAATTTATATGGGACCATATGTATGAGAAGCACCAGCGTTCAAATAAAAAAAAGAGTCATCAAAATCGGTTCACCTAGAAAACATTTCTGAGGTAACACACATACAAAAATACAGTTTTCGGCTACAGACACAATTTTCACTACTAAATGTGTTGAGCAACACTATGCTAAATGGACACATACACACACACATGCGAGGGCTCACAGGTCTGAAGCCAGGCCCGAGAAATATAAAATTAAAAAAACATTTCAGCAACATATTGCCTTCTTTGATAAATATGTAATGATACATGAATAACAAATAAGGCACGGAAAAAATACATTTTGTATTTTCTTGCATTTTCTCCATCTTCTTCGTGAAAAATGCATTTTTGTCAATCAAGCAGCAAGTTTTGCATTATATCTCACAAATCTTTAAATCATGTGAAGCACATCATTTATTTGGGTGAGACACTTAAAAAAATGTCCCTGCACATTCGATATTAATATTTATACGCAGCACTCACAAAGTGACCGTGAAATAGGCTTATGGAAAGTAGTTTTGAGCTGACTAAAATCTTGATCAAAGACTTTCATTTTAATGAAATATTAATGATATTTGATTTAAAACGCTAAAATTGTTACCCACTTAAATCTGTTGGTTTGAAAATAAAACAACTTTAAAAACTTGTTAATACAACGCAGAACTCAGTCTTCCGGAAACTTGTAGTAATAGTATTTTCGAACGTGTCCCAACACAGTACGTACACAGAAAATAAAATCGCTAGACGTGTACTATATTTTTATGATTAGGTTATTTCATTGTTTTGCAGGATTTGCCCCTTTCATCGATGGCACGATCCTGCTGAATCCCACTGCCGCCCCGCCCACAACGAGTTCATCCACTGTTGCCACATCGGCTGGTTTTGAACTAGCTGATTTCCCTGACCGTGATCTACTTTTTAGTTTAACATCTACAGAATCTTATCTGGATTTGAACGCTCAAGACCTAGAGTTCGGTTTTAATGAAACTAGGCGAGATAGGATATTAAGGACTTACGTGAGGAACTCTTATTTTTATCATTTAAACGAAATATTTTCTACTTTAAAAAACGAGTACACGGACTGGGAAAAGCCGACGCAAAATCCGTTAAGTGTAAGGGACGCAACACTGGATGTTCTAAGTGACGGGCATACAGCGGCGCCTCTTATTAGGATTGGGTACTTACATTCAATGAGAGGAGGAAAGACGTTTTTTCTTCACTTTCATCATCAAAGCGGAGAAAGGGACTTTCCCATGGTAAGTATTACGTAGTCTAGTATTACTTATTAAATTTTGGGACCTATTTCTAAATTAACTTAACATAAGTTTCTAGTTTATTTTATCAGTACTTCTAGAATACTTTTTGCTGACTGCTAATGCAGGTCTCACCGTAACAACCGACACAGGGCAGCTGCATGTAGGGGACGCTCAAACAGGATTATTTAACACAACTTACCTCTATACAATGTTTCACCTGTATGTTGTTGATTAAATAAAGGTAAAAACCTGTGATAAGCACTGATGAGGACAATTTGGAGATTTCAATTCACAACATATTTTTAAGACTTAACCTGACCTAACCTGACCTGACCTAACCTGACCTGACGGTCGTTTCACAGGATGGTATAATATAATCGCTTAAGAACTGAGATTGTGTTTATAGTAGGTGCCAAGTCATCGACAACACCCTTGAACGACGCTCCCGGCTTATGTTTACCAGGAGTCGCTCTATTTAAATTTTGTTATACTTGTTCTGTTGCGGCATATTTTGTCTGAGAGAAACATTGACGAACAATGAACTGTTTATATATTATCAAGGTCTTTAAATAGTATATGTGGTATGAAAAGAGCACCGCCACCTCTACACAGTTCATTGTGTATATATATATATATATATATATATAGGGTAAACTACCCAGTGATTGGCCTCCTATTTTCGAAATTAGATTCCGCTGCTCCTTATATTCAACTAAGGGCAGTAATTGCGATGACGCCGTGTTTTTTTGATAGGTTGTAGATCAACCTCTTCGAGAAGTACGATAGATTGACTCATCTGTTAATGAATTTCGCAAAATTAATTAATTAGTTTTCTAGATATTGAGAGCTAGTCATTGGCCGAGCTGACTCAGTCATTGGCCCTCAGATGCTTCAGTTATTGGCCACTGCATGTAAACGAGCGGGAATAACTAAATAACTAATGAAGCCAGTTCTTCAAATTCAAAATAAACTTTATTAAGCACAAATACCAAAAGAAAAACTGAAACTCTATCACATTTCATATTATACAAAAATTAACACAAAATGTATGAGTAACAAAACGCATTTCTCTTCCTTTGATTCCAATCTATCAGGCTTATTCTTTCCATGCATATTTTTGATTCCTCAAACAAGTTTGACAGGTAAATATACTGGAGGTCGATTTGTGTAAGTTGAGTCGTTGGATGCATGAGGCATGGTAAACACGTCTGCATGAATAACATTTCACTCCACAGTTTTGAGAACTAAAATTTTTGGTACAGCAGTAACATAACCCTTGATATAATGTCTGTTTTGTGAAACTCAATTTAACTTCTGAATTTGTCTCCGTGAAGAGCCATTTCTTGACTTTTTCGATACCTTTTTTCTCTCGTTCCAGCTCTTCTTCGTGTGTTTCCTCCTCAAATTGTTCAAAATTCTCCTTTGGTGAGCTTCTTCTAATGTCAGCTGTTGACAGAATATTCTCTTTCGCATAATCATTTTTTCTGTAGTTTGTAATGCTATTCTCATTTTTTTCTTCCCAGGATGCGGAATGCTCAGTTGCGATGATCCTAGTCTGATCTTCTGACTTGCTGTTTCTATCAACGACATTTGCTCCAACGTTTTGAATATCAATTACCTCACAGCTCGTTAAATTTAGGTCACAATTTCTCAAAATCTGTTTCGTACCAACATTATCTTCGTTTGTTTCCGTTTCTTTCGAACAGCTATTAGAAATTTTGGTGTTCTTGCCATTCTTGCTTGCACGTCTAGTGACCCCAGTCGTTCTTTTATCAATCTGTTTTTGGAGTCTTTGCTTCTTTCTCTCTTCTTTTTCAATGAGTTTCTGTCTTTTTGCATCGTCTGCTTCTGATTTCTGCTTGCGCCATTGCGTTGAAGTAATTGCGAATGGTATTTTTTCACTCTGTCTTTTTCCCTTCCTGGTAGGTGTTTTCGCATACCACAATGTTTTGTCCAGAGGAATTGAACTATCTGGAATGTTTGCGTTTAACTTCACCCCTGTTTCAGGATAATTTCCCAAACATCCCTCACATTCTGTCAATAACTTGGCTTGCGTTTCATTTTGACTTATTATATCTTCTGCAGAATCAACATGATTTTGAGTTTCATCTGTCACAAACAGAATAGGAATATCAGTTATATCAATTGAAAAGCAGTTGTTTTCTTCGTTAGTCGTAATTTCTCCCAGCTCTTCTATGATAACGCTTTTTGCTAACGGTTGATTTGAGTGAGAATGTTCAACTCCTTGATAAAATTCCTCTCCTAATGGCGCAAAATTTCTCCATAGCTCATAAAGGAGAGCCTTCTCACTTGAATCATTCTCACACTTCTGCTTACGCGAGGAAAATTCATCCAATAATTCACATCCAACAATATTTGCAAAATCTTTGTAGCTCAAATATGTACCATCCATATTCCTATTTGTTGATTTAGATGGTTTGTTCTGACCTCCGAGACATTTTGAAGAATCGATCGCGTCTGGATTCCAAGGATAAAGTCCAGAAGCACGGAATCCATTCTTGATTGTGTCACTCTTAGCACAACGTTGTACTACAAGTTCGAGAACGGGAGCGAAATGTTCCTTAGTCAGCGTCTCTAACGGATGATTTCTTCTCCACTCAATTATGGCTTTTTTCCAGCCATTTTTTATTGGCTTGAACGCCGCGACATCCGCGGGTTGCATGATTCGAGTAGCGTTGGGATACAAGCAAATTAATATAATTTGAAGTTTTACACATAGGGAACTAAGTTTATATGAGAGATGAGTACTGTGACCGTCTAAGAAGAGAATTACAGGGAAAATCGTATCGATATTCTTCAGATGAGGATGTAGAATATTCTCTATATAGTCACACATGACGTCAATTTTCATCCAACCAGTGTCTGAAAGGCCAATCCCCCATCCTGAGGGCACAGACATTGCAATATTTGAGGGGAGCCTTTTATAAGGATACACGATCATAGGCGGTGTCACTTGGCCAGAGGCTGTGAAAGTGAACATTACTGTTAACGTGGCCTTAGAAGAAGCATGCTCCACCTCATACACATTACGTGTCCCTTTTGGAGCAAGCACTTTACTACTTTTAGGGCACACGTTGAAACATGTTTCATCAGCGTTCATTATTCTATTCGGATCGCTCAGAATTTCCTTGTATCCTTTTGATGTCAAGTAGGTATCTATTTCTTTGAACCATTTCTTTATATCTGCATCTGATACGTTTGCGCTTGCTGCTGTCACAGCTTCACCTGTACGCTCCGAAATTCTTGGGTTCCTTCTGAGAAAAGCCCTATACCATGTCTCACCTGGACGATTATTGACGAAGGGATTCTCTCTCGGATTTTGGTCCAGAAACTCTTTTACTGATTCTTGGACATCTTCTTTGCGGCGAGGAAATCCACGCTTGTGGTTCTCAAAGATCCAGGTTACCAATGTTTGCTCTTCATCACTAGAGAGAACTGGGTTGGGGCCAAACCCAGGTTTCACATAACTTTGATTTTTCCTGAACTGCAAAGTAGCCCTCGGAATTTTGTAACGTCTTGATACTTCTCTTATAGGTATTCCATTCTTAATATCATCAAGAGCTTTTTGTAAGTTATTCTCTGTATATTTCTTGTGATATTTCTCTCCTAGAATAATTTTTGGCATCGTTTTGACCTGAAATAAGTAATGTTTCTTCAGTGATTGGCCTTTTATGAAATCTAGTTATTGGCCCCCGGCCAGCAACTAGATACGCGGCAATTATTAGCCAGATTCGTCGATAAGTGGCTTCTTATGTTATATTTGGATGGAAAACGAACCAAACAATGAATTTCCTACATTACTTGAACAATTCAGTGATTGGCCGTGTGGCCAATCACTAAATGAAACGTTCAACATAATGTTTAGTGATTGGCCCCCACTTTTATGGAAAATTTGAGGTTATATCATTACAGTTCGACAGAATATCATCAAAAATGTTCATTAGAGAAGCACTGAATTAATCATATTTATAGGTATAGTATGTCTACAGCTAGATAAATAACTTACGAGTAGGAGCACTCTCTTGTCGGATCACACAATATATTCTCGATGAATACAGCCTGGTCGGTTCACCACTTTATAACCTTCACATGTGTTAAACTGGCGGGAGGACGAGTGACGCGTTTGTTGCCGAATATCAAGTAGTGTTGTCAGATTGTGCACATCTCCACAAATACAATAATAAAGTGAATGAAATCTTACTAATGCATCTTTTGGTTCAACGGCCAATAACTGACTGCTAATTTAGAAAAGGCCAATCACTGGGTAGTTTACCCTATATATATATATATATATATATATATATATATATATATATATATATATATATATATTTGTGTGTGTGTGTGTGTGTGTGCGTGTGTGTGTGTGTGTTGTGTTTTTATTTAAAGTAAACACATTATAATTGAGCATTAGAATTTATACTGATAATTTTTAAAAGAAAAATAATGAATTAAATTCAAAACCAGAGACATTTGATAGGATATCAGAAAACTATAAAACCTGAATACATATTGAATAATTTAATTAAAAAATGAGCTTGCACAACACATGCATAAAGTAAGGACAGCTAAATAAGCTTTTTTCTTCTTCTTTGCGTGCCATCTCCACTAATGGAGGTTAGCGACTACAACAGCAAACTCCTCTCTATCCTCCTCCGCTCTCATCGAGTCCTCAAAGCCCAGACCTGTCCAATATCTTATGTTTCTCAGCCATGACAGTTTCCTACTGCAACCCATCTTTTCCTCTCTAGTTTACCTTTAATTATGAGCTGGGGGATATAATATTTGAGATTGCGCAATAAGTGACCCAGATATGCTGTCTTCCTCCGCTTGACAACCAGGAGAAGCTCTCTGTCTCTGTTCACTCTGCGTAAGACCTCTTCATTTCTCAGTCTTGCTGCCCATGGTATTTTTAGTATGCGCCGATAGACCCACATCTCGAAAGCTTCCAGTTTATTCATGCTCGTTATTTTTAAGGTCCATGTCTTTACTCCATACAGAAGGACTGACCATATGTAGCATTTTGCTAACCTTAACCTTAGGTTTATGTCGAGATGCGAATTGCAAAGAAGGCTTCGTATTTTGGTAAAGTAGCTTTTGGCTTGTGCAATTCTGGAATTTATTTCTTTTTCTGGGTTTAATTGGCTGTCTATCCAGCATCCCAAGTATTTATAATGGTTGACCTGTTGTAATATGTTATTATTTATAATGAAGGGTATAGGCACATTCTGTCTCCTCTGCATTACCATTATTTTCGTTTTCCTCTCGTTGATCCGCATTCCAAATTTCGAACATGTCTCATTTAGCTGATCTAGAATATTTTGTAAGCCGGTATCCGTATCTGCCATTAATACGGTGTCGTCGCCGTATCAAATAGTGTTTATCAGAACGTTATGTACTTTTATACCTTCATTAACTTTCTCAAGAGCCTTTTTGAGTAAATAGGCACAATGTAATAAAATTCAAAAAAGAATAAAAAGTATTTAAAAACAAGTACAAATTCCATCACCGAATATTGTTAAATCAAAACAATGTACGAAGTTCATTAACAAACCATTTCTCAGTTACTGATTGATATTTATCAGAAAAGATAGATGGAAAAGTTCTCCATATTTTGTGCATAAAAGGGGTTTAATACATCCATGTATATTTTAGGCTGGTGTGAAAGAAATCACCAGCTTTAATCAACAAACAAACAGGTTATGAGAAGTTTGATGTTTAAATATAAGTAGAAAGTTTTAACGGATAGTTTAGCAAATAATAATTGTGAGAAACTGAAATGTAATTAAAAATAAGAAACTAGCACCAATTTTAAAATAGGCAGTGCTTAAATGTTAAAGAAACATGTAAATATAAAATAGACATAAATAAAATTGTTAGATGCAAGAAGCCGTGAACTTGTTTGCCAAATTTGTAAGATAAACGTATTTGCAACAATCTGTCCAAAGTAAAAGCTCAGAAATAGAGTGTGTTGATTATATATGAACAATAATTGGACAGTATAGGACTTTTTTCTATAAAATTCAATAATTATAGCACAAGAAATAGACAGTTAATGTAAATGAACGAATGAACGGTTTTGTGTATAAGTTAAGTTAGGTTACGTAAGAGGTTGTTAAAATAAGGTTAAAATACATTAAAATGCAAGTTAATTAATAAGGAAATTTTTGAAGTAAATAGAATTTAGGAAGAAATTATATCAAATTAATTAAATAAATATAAGCATAGTTTTATAAATAAACTCAAGACACAACCATTTTAATTTACATAATTAGAATATAAATAGAGTTCAACAGTGACTTTAATTAGTACAAAAAGAAAGTTTATTTTATGGAAAATAATTAACACATATTTAAAAATCAGATTGAGTTTAGAGTAATTGAAAAATAGTAAGTTAAAAAATATAAAAAAATATTTAAATCCAAATGTCAAAAAAAAAGGCGTTTCCGAGATTTTGACAAGAATGTCTAAGGAAATCTCGATCTCTGATTGGTGCATTCGATTTAATATAAGCAGTATATAGCCAAAAAACAGAGAGGGTGGAAGCCATTATAGAAGAATTGCCCAGTGTGGCAAGTTGTGTTATTTTACCACGAGCGAAAATCAGACCGTTGCTAAGCCTGAGTGTGGTTGCTAGCCAAGCATGTTTTATATAAAATAATAACAGAAGAAGTTTAACTCAGTATAATAAGAGTTGCCTAGTATGGCAAGTTTTGTTTTAGCGCGAGCGACAATCACACATTTGCTAAGCGAAGTGCGGTTGCTAACCAACCACGTTTGTTTAAAATAATAAAGTGCTGTTTTAAACAGTTGACACGGAATACTTAAAGAGTAATGGTGATATTAAATCAATAAATAAATTTTCCAGAAACAGATCGCGTTAAAATTTACTAACATAATTAAATTTTAAGAACAAAGGTAAAAACTAAAAAATGCTGTAAGTGATCACGCAGTTAAAAATCAATAATCGTTCTTCTGAAAAGATTTTGCAGGAGTTCTTCATACGCAAAGGCAAAAGGTGCGCTAAACGCTGAGGATAGCCGATTGAAAAATGTATACAGGGAAGAGCAGTTTGACCTCACTATCCTGAAAATTTTCCCGAACCTCTGCCTTTCTGTAAGGAGGGTAGAGATCTTTAACGGGCCCAACATCGTATGGATTCGGGACCGACGGCTTTACGCCACGTCCGAAATGATGGAACGTGCAGACATTCAGCTTGCTCAAATACAATGCCACAACCTCGGTTGATGTTAATGTTACAGCTTGTACTGAAAAAGTTGAAGGAGAACCCTGCGATCGAACCCAGTGCCCTTCGGTGCAGAGACACACGCTCATACCACTGAACCACCGGGGCTCTGGGGTATTTATAAAATAAGCATTCAAGTCATATATAAACTAAACACATAATAAGCTAATATGTTATAAAATTGTGTAAATAAATAATTAATAATAAATAAGTTACATTGAAGATTTGCATGGTATATGTAATTTTATTTATTTTTTACCCATATTTAAGAAATGCCTATTCCAGATGCACCCTTAGGAGATAATCTCATGCCAAATTTAATAATAATATTCTTAAATTTCTTTTAAAACAAAATTTCTTAAATAAAACATTCAGAGCTGGTCAGGGAAATAAAAGGTTTAAGAAATAAGGGCATCACCTATATTGCGGGTGCCTCCATCCAGGTTATTAAGTTATTATATACTAAGGCATTGCACAAATCTGACTGCTGTTATATAGGTTATTGTGTTTGATCACTGCAAATGTTCTTATGTATTTTATACCTACTATTGTTGACATTACCTTGAATAGATATCTGAATTTTATGTCGTGCATTATTGGTTGCATATCGTTAACCCCAAATTTAGATACCAGTGATCTATTAAGTTTTAGAAGTTCTTAAGCAACATATGGCTACAGTAAAATATACAGTGTGATTACAATTTAGCTGTCCACCAGAATTCCACGTCCCACTTTTCAGTTGAGATGAAATGAAAAATTTTAAAATGTTTAAAATGGATCGTGTATCTACCACACGAAAGATGAAGAGCTAAAATTAGTCAATAGGGTACGTGAGAGTCAGAAAAAGAGATTCGAAGGAAGGAACATATACATGTATGTGTAAAAGCATTATTAGATTCCGTTAAGCGTAAAAATTCGTTTACGAATAACATTCCAGGAATACATTGGTATGAAGGATTTTTAAGAAGACATGCACTGATAACACAGAGAACAATAGAGGCTGCTACAAATGCATGTGAAAACGTATGATAAACTGACATTAGAAAGTAATTTAGAGAAGTATAAAAATATTTTCCCCAAAAAGACAATTTCTATATTTTACAAGATTCTACTCGGGTGTCCTAATTATATATCCTAATAAACGGCTGTGCCAATATCTATAACATTATTCGTGGTAATTGTGGTATTGGCTTCGGTGAAAACGGTTGGATGAAAGCCGAAATATTTGTGGATTATGTAAAATCTTTTACATCCTTACTTAGTGCAAAAAGTAATTCATTTACCTATAATATTATATGTAGACGGTCACAAGACACACCTGACCTTTGAAGTGAGAATGCTGTGTAGTAATCTGCAAATTTTATTAGTGGCGTTTTACCCCAACGCTACTTACATCAGCAGATGTGTCGAGCTTCTAGCTTTTAAAATGCGGATGGAAAAAGGCAGTTCTTGAATGGAGAAGAGGTAATGCTTAGAAAAAACTGGGAAATGGAGATTTTGTCCCAATTCTTCAAAACGCTCTAAATACATTAAAACCAGAGGTAATAAGAAAAGGTTTTGAAGTGTGTGGACTATGTTCATGGGACCTAAATAGGATATATTTCACCAATTGATTAGAACGAAAAAAATTGTTAATAATGCAATGAAACTAACACACCTAGTCGAAGAAGTATGAACTTTGAAAATTTCATATCACAAATGGAAACAAACTTCTGGAATTGGAGACTGCCACCAAATCACACACATGCGAATATAAAAATATTGTTGACCAAATGTACGATTTTTTTAAGTTGAAGCAAACTGGTGCCTCTGTAACGACGAGGGCTGAATAAAGCAAAATAGAAATTCCGGACTATTTTTCCAAATACCAAATCTAAGGTATGTCAAGACTCCTTTTTAATAAAGTGTCATCCCATGCAATACTAAATATCGAAGGCCTGCCTTATAACAAGAAACCTATTATTCAGCAAAACATAAAACTCCTCTGCAAGAATTTTTGGTAAAGGGGAGAACACCAGGAAGAAAAAAAATTAAGATTTACAAAACTTCCTTCGTCATAACTTCTACTGGTAAAAAAACAGATGGAGGAAAATAAAATAATTAAAGAAGAAATTCAAACACGGAAGGAGGATAGTCGACAAAAGAGAATTCAAAAGTAATTCAAAAATTCAAAAGAAAATAAAACAGTTGTAAATACGCAAACAAACAAAACTGAAGAGTGATTATTGCTGAAAAAATATCACTAGAAAAACTGGTTTGTGTTTTCTTGCACACTAACTGCAACATGCGCTAAATTGAAAATAAAGTGTGAAAACTGTAACAGAATATACCATGCGCAATGTTTGAAATAAACAAAGATGTTTAAAGATTTTTTAAAGATATGCTGTTTGTACACTTAAAGAAAAAAAATTAAGATCACTTGACAAGCCTTTGCTTTAATTTTTTATATATAATTTAGTTGCAATACTACCGTTATTTTTCCATTGAGGGGTGTTTTTTACTCGGTTTAAGATGTGCGAATGTCTTGTTGTAGGGTGTGCCAATCAATGGATGTTTTCTGACAATAATTAGGAATTAGATGTTTTTAAGTTTTTATAGGTTATATAAGAAATCTTACTACTTTCTGATAGTAAAGCTATTAAAAAACCTTGTCAAAGCATTTATTTTTTTATACTGAAATTCATTTCCCCAAATTAGGCCATTTTATTAAATAAGTTACACATTTTTGAGATGCAACGTTGTAGTTCCAATAATTGAGGGTTTTACCCTATGTCTAGTGCTATTAGATTAACTACAAAAAAAGTTTTAAAAGTTTAAACATCAGAAGCAAGAAAAACACATTTTTTAGAATATTCTCTTTTCTACTATTATGTGTTCTGTTGTTGTTATTTTTGCATTAGGTGTTTAATTAAAAACAATTTTTGTCTTCATCACAGCCTCACTAAACATTTTTTTTGGGTGGAAAATCAGAGGAAATAAACATGGTGTATAAAATACACTGCGCAAATACTAAAGATAAATTTTGAGGCGTGAGTAGTTTAAGTTTAAATAAAATACTTAGATCCTGCAAAAAATTCAAAATCTTACATATTTCTGCATAGAGTTTTATGACCTCCAGGGTCAAATAAAGTTTTATTACCTCCAGGGCCAAAGGCAGCTTGTAGAATGTGCTGACAGCAGCGAACGCTCTAGAATCATATTTGAGAGGGAACGAGAAACCGCAGATGGAAGAATGTGGAAAATCTAGAATTACCGTAGACGGTATAAATAAGCGACCGCAGATAAGGCAGTAGTAAGTCAGTTTTTGTGTGGAATTAGTGAGAATAATAGGCGAAAATTAAACTAGAGTGCTATAGACACTTGGTAATAGAGAAATATAGTTGATGTGTTTACTGTCGGAAAATAGTTAGCTAAAATAAATTAGTAGTTCAAAAGGCTGTCTTTTGTTGGTAAACAAATGGAGAACCACGAACAACGGCAAAACTGGTGTCAGTAGTGGAATTTTCAAGCCGCTAGTGAAGTTATTTCCCAGAAAATACGTTCAGCAACGTGGAAATTTATGGAATATCTGGCAGATTGGTGTCAGAAGTAACTTATAACTGGTTTTGTGTTGAGGCAGAATAAAGTATGTACCAGCTTTGGATAAGCCTATGCCTTAAACCGTGCGTCGGACAGCAGCCAATATGGACACTTATCTATTGAAATTGGTTAAAAAATGAAAGAAGAAGCTAGGAAAATAAATTAGGTAGCAAAGGAAGAAAGGAGAAAAGGAGAAAAAAGCAAAGAAAAGAGGCAACAAAGCTAAGAAAACAATGAAGGGAAAATGAAGAAGCAAGAAGGGAGATGGAAAAAGGATTCCAAGAAACAACAGAAGAAAAAACTGAAGAAAAAATTCTGCAATAACAAGCCATCAGCTTTAAAAATATTACTTTGTGTGTAGACGAACCAAGAGCCAAGATAAGAGACGACATCTGTCAGTAAGTAGCAAGCCGAGCAAGGGGCATCAGTGACGATATATACATATATATATATATATATATATATATATATATATATATATATATATATATATATATATATATATATATATATATATATATATATATATATATATGGGGACCTGTCGGTTGTGCAAGGAGAATGAATAAAAATGCAAGAGATCCAAACGAAAGTACGGCAGAAAATGCAATCTTTGAAAAAGGAAGTGTGATACTTTAGCCAACGGAAACGTCGGACGAGGGAGAGAGAGAGAGAGAGAGAGAGAAGTATAGGGCCTGCAGACATTTTTGTTTAAGTAGAGTCAGCAGGGCAAATGAGCCAGTGCAACGGACGAGATTCGCTTGAAGATCGGTCCAACATAATAGAGAGAAGAGAGGCCACCAGTTTTGCTGTCAGACTGCATATTTCAGTGAAAAGTGACCGCATGAAGACCTGTTGAGGCGTACGAGCTGATTCGGCTGGTTTTAAGGAGATATATGTTTTACAATCCAGTACCATGCAGGGGACGGTCACCGAAACTGCAGTAATTGTGGAGAGGTCTGTATAAACATTTGGAACAGCTGAGGTATAATTGGGAAAATAATCACCACATAGATAAAGAAAATCTGAAACTTATCAAAAATGTTAGACAACCAGCGAAGTTAGATGCGTACGAAATCATCTAGGGTAATAGAAAACAAACATTTCTTAAACTGAGCTCCACTATCATTTATAGTCCTTTGTTTACACCCTCTCATTGATATCGAAGAGATTCCGAAACTCGGCAGGTAAAAATTATAACGTGATCTCAAAAACGACCTCTGGCAGTTAAAATACAATACACAGAAGTTTGTCTGGGATTAGTGATGCTTTCTATCGGTCTTTATCTAAGACGTAGTATAAATCTGATGTTTATTGGTTAAGTAGGTTAGAATTGTTCATCCCCGGATGACGCTAAGTTTGTTAGTGAAACGATCGTCAGGTCTTTAAAAGATATGTTGTGGTGATTTGGGTTATCCAGGTGCACTTATCTAAAAGAAATTGTGCGGATTGCTTTACGTGAAAATTTTAATTTCTCTAATATATAATAGGCTATCTATTTTTTTATCTCCAATTTTTTTTAACATTGTCTTTCAAAACAAGAGAGCTGTGTCTGATAGTGTGATTTCTTTGTGTAACCAATGCATTTATTTTTATTAGCTTTCCCAGTATAATTTAATCTGGGGTATATTCTCATAAAACAACAAAACTCGTAATCACGTTCAAGTTATTCTTTTTTTGTGACAAAAGTGCACCGCATTAAATCTGATTAAGGACATATAACGAGTATCTTTTTAAACAAATAGTCAAACTCGTATCTTAGGAATTCATACACCTGTGTTCAATAAACAAAAAACTTTACATACAAAAAACGGGCCCATGTTGGGATAACACTGGTGCGAAACTGTAAAATATGATTCTTACTAAATCAAAACCAATGATTGGGATAAAAGGGATTTTAGGAATATCCGGGTCTGATGGTTGAGAATTTAATTTTACGTCGTATAAATTTTAGACGGTATAACGTTTGAAACCGATCGAAAATGTTTTTTATGTGAGAGACAGCCATTGCATTTGAATCTGTTTTAGCGCAGTTTATAGGTTATGAAAATATTTACATTTTAAAGACAAACGTATCCACGGAATTCCGTCATAACAAAATGAGCAATCCATAATTTTGTCACAAAGTTATTACAATGTAAAGGCTTGCACAATAGTGCATATCTATTAGCTTATTGAAAGTAATTGGTTACTTTTAATTTAAGAGGGTTTGAACTTAGCAATTTCGTTTTAGAAGCGAATGTTAATAAAAATCTTTCAAGTACGTAAAATAATCGAAAACATCGAGCACAACTATGTATTTTTTGAAAGGATGTGTAAAGATATAACGATAAACGATTATCTATGTCAAGAAACGGACATCATTCAAATAAACAATCCACTACCATGCGAAGTACAATTATTGAAATACGTTAGAACAGATATTAATTGTGAACCGATCCCTGCAAATATCCAAAATTCAAAACTACAAAAATTAGAAAATAACAAACGGATGTTAGTCGCCCCAAAAGAAATTGTAGCAGTCAAACAGTGTGCCAATCAACGGGACAACATTGCATTACTAGGAACATACCTTATTGAACTACAACCAGAGTGCGAGATACAAATAGGCGATCAAGTGATTAGAATCCATCGAGATCTGAAGAATTGGTTTGACCTAATAGAAATGCCGAAAATTAATACAAACTTTAAAACCACAGACAGTTTGGATTACCATATAAACTCTATAAAATTAGACTCAATCAATTTAAATGAACTTAGTAATATTCATAGTGCTTTAAAAAAGCAACGTGAAAATCTTGAAGACATTACAATTTAACCAATACATCTCAATAAGTGTTAGGACAGTAATGTTATATGTTGTGATTTTCATGTTAATTTGTTATTGTGTGTATAATCTAAAATTTAAAGAAATATTAGGAAAACGAACAAACTCATCAATCGAAGGGAACCATAATCTACAAAACGACGAGATTGTGATTTAAACATTGCATTCCATTACATGTTTCATCTTAATGACGGAGGAGTTATATGATCCTCATATCAACACCGTTGTATTCTAGTAATTATCTTATATTATGTAATGTTCATCCATTGAGAGGATGCAATTAGTTGCAGCTCCCGGGGATATCAGATTTCTGTCAACACCACGTCAGGCTGGTCGATAGTATAGAGGAAATGATGACCAGCAGTTCTCACGAGAACGATTCCCTAACAGTTAAAGAAGTGGAGGAACATGGATTGCCATTAATTTTTGTTATAAGAAGTTAGTGTAGCTTTAGTTCTAGTCTAAGTGTAAAGTTCAATCATTAAAGTTTATAAAACTTCAACGAAGGGCTAAGTTACTTAATTCCCGATTAGGTATTAATTTTTTAGTGTATTGAGCTAAGTTCTTCAATTGGATGAATTTTTTTAAAGATTTTTTTTGCAATAAATTTTTAAATCATAGCATCTTTGAATACAGAATCAAGATATCTTTCAAGTGGGGTATCACAAGCTCCTACTTCTATTTTAAAATTTTGGGGTTGTCACTTAAAGAGCTTTGCATATATATGCGAGTGAAGTTCTCAGGCTGCACGATGTCATTTTTTTATAAAAAGTTTTTTTTTGTAACTATGCACAATAGTTGAGGGACTGCATTTATTCCCTTTGGCTGTTTCACACTGTATATCCCCCACAGTGAAAATAATCGACTCTTCCTGGCCTACTTTTGGAAGTCACCATAAAATTTCATTTTATCTAATACACAACATGATAATACGATAAAATATAAATATATGCTGGAGGCTCTCTGGAGACATTTTCTTGTCATTTATAAACTACATTCAAAATGGCAATATTTTTTTCTTACAAGGTAAAATTTATTGTGTTGTCAAATTTTATATCACCTGCATTTGCCATGTGTACTTTGTACATACGGTTCGCTCACTAGGAATTGATACTTTATCACTTCGATAGCGAATTCTCTTTCACTTTATGGTTGAACTTGTGACTTGAAATTTATTGCAAGGTTGTCTTTTAGTGAATTTAAACTGCTTGCTATAAAACGTATGATATAGTTGCATCATCTCTTGAGGCCATGTGGATAAGCTAAGGTCATAAACTTCTTCACATCACATCAGATATCACTTTTCAAGGATGAAAAATTCTGTTTATTGTTTGTGTTATTTCATCTCTCTCTTTCCCCCAGTTTTAATGTATATATAAATATGTGTAAGAGGAAATTGCATCGTACATTCATACAACTTGTTTTTGGTTGCACTAGAGTATATATATATATATATATATATATATATATATATATATATATATATATATATATATATATATATATATATATATATATATATATTTATATACTCTAGTCGACATGATTTCTAGCTAAAACTCTGGAATTTAAAAAGCAAGGTCTTCTGATCACCAGTGAAGAGCAGCAGCTTGATTTTTTATTATTAGTGTTTAAAATATTTTAAACTAGAATGCATATTATGCAGGTATTTAATTGATACAAAGCATCTCAACTAATAAAGGTATCAGAAAAAAATGTTCTCACAATCCTAACTATGGAGGATGAGTCAAATAATGGTACTATAGGTGGGTCTTGCATTGTCCGGCATATTTGGAATAATAATAGCCACATAGATAAAGAAAACTTCAAGCTTATTAAAAATGTTAAACAACACCGACAATTAGAAACATTTCAAAGTATATATATATATATATATATATATATATATATATATATATATATATATATATATATATATATACATATATATATATATATATATATATATATATATATATATATATAT
This sequence comes from Tillus elongatus, assembly GCA_964006375.1. Lineage (NCBI taxonomy): Eukaryota > Metazoa > Arthropoda > Insecta > Coleoptera > Cleridae > Tillus > Tillus elongatus. Next base: position 112,842,243 of record OZ023265.1, read on the forward strand.
ATATATATATATATATATATATCGATACTTCCGACACTAACTCACTACAGAGACGTTAACTGCAACATTTAAATTGATGACTTCTTCATGCTAAGAATTTCAAGATCACTAGAATCAGAAGGCTTCGATGTTTACTTCAACGTGGACGTTACCAGAATACCGAAAAACGTCACGTCGTCTTCGTAGTTCAGAGAGGCAATATCACTCAAAGTTATGCGTTACTCTATTAACCTCCAGAGAATCAGAGCTACCAATCCGCCAAGATGAAAAAACAATCTCACACGACCATAGACATATTATTACGCTACATGGCAGAAGTATAATCAAATACTTTATAATTCCAATACAGGACACTCCGTCTAATTTTGTGTATCAAGAATATCAGCGCCCCTAGCGGATAGTACTGATGTTACGTCGTTGGAGAACGTGTAACACTAGCAATTGCTGGTGTTTAACTGTGTATAATTAAGTTTGAGTGGTGTTTTTTACAATAAATGTTAGTGGTTGGGTGTGTGAAATCTATAATTATTCGAAGTATAACGTGCTAAATCTATTAAAGACATTTTATTGGTTTCTAAAGGATGGCGAAACCTGAATATGATTTTTTGTGGTTTTTTTTGTTACCAGCGATCTTTTTTTTTACAAAATTCGCCTAATAATTAATACTAAACAATAACTATAACATGGATTGACGATGATTTTTTATTATAGATACAAGAAAAGAGTACTGTTTTCAAAAACAACGGACCTGGATATAGTATTAAAGACACATGGTGCATTTTACATTTCAATGTCACTTCCAAAAGAATTTATTTATTGAAGCCGAAGACAAATTCAGAATCACTTTTATGCCAATATGTAATATTTACCACCATGTATCTATTTATAGGTATAAAGACTTTTAATTATCTTCCCAAGACAAGTTTTTAAAGAGACAAGTAGAAATAGCAGATTCAGGCCTATAATAGATTTATTCACGGAAGTAAGAGTTAGTCTCGCCTTTCATCTGCACAATTTCTTAATTATGTACTAAGTATATCAGTTACATATTTTAAAATATTAGATTAATAAGACAGTTTTCATGTAGAGATATAGCAAATTGAGTACTATGCTACTATTTATACCTAGAACAATTATGTAAGGTAAGTACAGATTGTAACTTAATATCCTCAGAAACAGCTTTCAGTATGTTCCTATATATATACCCTTGAAATAGTAGTTTAACGACGGTTTAAAGGTAATTATGATGAAATAAGATTATGGGTAAGGAAATTTGCAGAAATATTGATGCTGAATTCATTTAGGTTTCAAGCTGATTGTTGAGACAAATTCTATTTATAACTATATAATCAGAAAATTTTCACTGTTTTGTCATGTACAAGCTTTTATATTCATCTATATATAAACGATTTGTCTACATTAAGAATATGCAGGTAAATATACAATTTAAATTACCCGCTCAGTTGTCAGTACTTCACGCGAGGTGGCGCTAGTGTACTTGTCACAAAAATCACCAATGCTAAAGCTTAGGAGTGTCCTGTATTGTCATTATATAGTATTTGGTATAACAGATACAGTCAGCTGAAGTGAATTGCACTCAATCCCCTAAATGTAGCCTAATTACACTCAATATTAAAGCAAGATAATAGAAAATGATTAAATATCACTGCAAAAGTATAAAAAAACGAGGTTATGACATCTTAGTAGTAACTGTATATACAATAAACAAACAAAGTTAAATTTCAAATCGTTATTCATCAGAGCCGCAGTGTTATAGTGTAATTTCCTTTTTCTGTATGATATTATTTAAATCTAGGTTTCTCAAGGAGAACATTTTTAAACTTAGATACCTTTACCTAAAAGCAATATGCTACTCATAAATATGGGGAAAATGTTCCTAGCATATTATACCTAATAAACAGGATATATCATGCAAGACGTTCCACCCTCTTTATGGGGTTTTACTCAGTGCCGCTACAATCCCTTAATTTAATCAATCTAAAGCTGCCACCTTTATTATAAAGCACCAGCTACCCTAAGAGCTTGTTAAGTCTGTCAGGTCTAAGTGATTGAAAATGTATTACCTAAAAATTTTCTTAGCCTCGTATACGTTAAAGGGGTCGGCTGACATAAACACCTTTACAAAAACGTTCAGCCGTAATACGTGCTAACACATGTTTATAAAATTGGCAGCTTTATTTTTAAACGTTTAATGATTGTTTTATTTTGTATAGTTTATAGAATAAATCAAATCAGTCTCAGCATTTTTTCTTTGATAAGTGGAGAATGTTACATGTTTTTAATATTGAGCTTTATATCTTATTGTATGTAGCTCATTATTATTAATTTTCTGGAATGTGTTTAAGCGTCCTCAAAAAGAAGAGTTCTCGATAAATTACGTTTTTTTTGTGTATATAGGTGGGACAGAAAAGTTGTGTTCTGGGCTAAATTTTGGATAAAATTGACAAGTTCAATTCAGAATTGCCATAAAAGTCAAAGCACTGCTTTTCTAATATAATACTGCATGGCCAAGTTATACAATCATAGCAATCTTTGGCGCTGCGCGCGTGTTTGTGTGTGTAAAAAACAGGTTTGTTGTGGCTTCAGGCGAGTCCATTAGCCACAGGCAAGATCTTATCTATATCAGCAAAAATGATTTTAAGGAGACTAATATAGGAAAAGATTTTCTTTAACACTGTATTGAAAATATTTGAAATCTCTTATACTGAGTGTCCTTGTTCGCCCATTTAGTTTTGTAGAATCTGAATGCTCATAGCGGCTATAAGTATTTAAAATTAAAAAAATATATAATTGAGTTGCGCTACTATAACCTAGGTGCTGGGTCACAACGTTAGAACTAAGCCTTTTTTCTTTTTCTTCCCTCAGGCCGCGGACGAGCCCCAAGGGAAGAAAAAAAAGCCTAAGATACCACTCAGGTCTAGGGTTGAACATACTGAGACCTTAGATACGATATCTAGAGAGATTTGGGGAGTAGGCAGATTGAGACACCATAATCGAGCTACGACAACCTAACCTATCCTTATCCACCGCTCTAAGGAGTAGGCAAATTGAGGCCTACGAGTTCATTATCTTAACCCCTTGCAAATAGGTCTCAAACAGTAGCCGAAACGTCGAGTTTTAATAAACTCTAGGCGCGGATCAACCCGAGAACCAATCTCACACTAATGGCCGCAGGTTAACTTTATGGTTAACACACTTAACGTTTTAAAAGAATTTATTGACTTAACAAAATACACACAAAATAATTATTGATATAAAATACAAATATAAAATTTAATGACAAAAAAAGTCCAGACTCTAGTAGTAATGTAGGAATCCCTGCCGTGGTCTAGATACTTTCTTATTTAGTCTCTTGTGGGGCGTGGATTTTAAGGCGGTTTCTACAAGAGTTGGCTGTTTTGAACGTGGTCTCTGCAGGTAGCTGTTTGTTGAGTTGGCCCTAGTTGTTTACCTATCCTTGAAGTATATTATTCTCTATTACGATTCTATTACATTTCCCATTAGTCAGCGGCCTTGGGTATTGGATCGGGATCTGTTCTTATTTATATAGAGTGTATAATTTGGCTGTTTCTAACTACAGCATCCTTTAGAAAAAGAAGCCTATGATTCGCTCCGAATGGAATCGCGAATCTAGTAATTGGTTTGGAGTCGGCGGTTCTCTTTTTTGATTTCTTCAGAATGTATCTTAAAGTTATTGTAATTATTGTTATTATTATCACAATACAATTGCCCATATCATAGGATGGTATATGGGCAAATTGGTGGTTTCTGGAATTCTGCCATTGATTAATTGCTGCTGGGATTGTACATTATTCAAGTCGTGTAGTTGGACATTATTTAATTTTAAGTCTGGAAAGATGAGTGTTTTATTTGTTACCAATTCAATGTTTGGGAGATTAAATGACTAGTGTGTTTCAGATGGCATTTGGACTAAGCTAAACATTTCTTTATTGATAATCGCTAATTTTGTTCTGCTGATTATTTTGGTTTTTTTGTTTTCTTCGCAGCTGAGTTTGATCTTTTTTCTTTTGGTGCCACTATGACGTATTGAATATTGTCATATTTAGAGACTGTCGTTTTTGTTATTTTGACAAGTTTTTGCTTGCAATTATTTATGGGTTTCTGGAATTTGATTCGTTTAATTTCGCATGAGTTGTTTTTGTTTAGTTTTGTTCGGTTGTCGTTTTCACAAAATTGTATTAGGTCTTTTAGATTTCAACATATTTTGTTTCTGTAAGCATAGTGTTGGCTGCCAAGGATTGGGTACTTTGTTCTAGGAACCAACATTCTAAAGGTGTATGGGTTCTTAGGGACTGGTAGTGCATACAATTGATAATAAATATAGTCTTATGAACCTACTAAAGGTTAATCTATTTGAAATATATTTTTAAAGTCATTTTGAACTATTTTTATTTAAAATATTTTTTCGTGAAGTGAAATGTCAGATCTTCTTACTAATCTTGATTTTGATATATATTTTTTAATGTTTTCTAATTATTTTTATATAACATTCTGGTTTTAGTGTTGACGTATGGTAAGTATTTAATTTTGAAAAGGTAATTTCATTTGCTGTTGTTAATATTATATTTTGTGCATTATTTAACAGACAGCTTATTTGTGTTAAGAATTCCAAATGTTTCACTCAAGGAAAATTTGTTAGTTGGTCACTTTTTAAACTATATATTGTATATTCCAAATCGCTTATTCTTGCTACGATAGCCTCTTGGCTTTGGTTCAAGTTTTCTATTGTTTGACTAAACTCTGTCATCAATGTTTTTAACTGTGAAATTGATTGTTAAAATGAAATTCTTATATTCTATCCTGTACTTAATGTACTTAATCATGGCGCTTAAAATGTAATTGAAGTATGTTTTCAGTCTGCTAAAGTCACTGTATAACAACTATATGACGTCATGTAGAAGTCTGGAGGTAGTAATATTAGTCAACTCATCATTATGACTTTATATAAATTAAAGGAATTTATGCATATTTTGACGTTAATGTTACATTAACGTTATTGGTAATAGTGATTTTGGTATAATTATAAGTCGTTCTTCATGATTTTTTATTTAAGTTTGTGGCTTGATAATTTCTTGCTAGTGTTATATTTACAATTATTTGCAACATCCTAATAAATTATATAATTTCTCTTGTCCCCTTAAAATTAATGGTCACAGTGAAAATTTGGTATTTTAATTGTTTGTTTCTTTTGTTGCATTTATAGTGTTATTAAATAAGTCTTTACGTCGTATCAGCCAGCCTTTTGTCATGCCTCGTTTACCATTAGCCGATAATTCAAGATCTAACTTCTTAAGTAATATGAGTGGCTTGTTTCTTTAGTCTCTGTATTGAAAATTTTTCGTATATATATTTTTACACAATATTCACAATTTCTAATAAATTATATAAGTTTTTTCTTTAGAATTGGGAAATGGTATTTGTTTTGCATTCTTAAATATGTCTCTTTAGCATTTCTATGATTAATCTTACCCTCATTAAAAAGCATAATAGGGTCTTTAAGTTCTCCTGTAGTATTTATTTTTTTCCAAAACTGCTAAGCTTGGCTTTGAAAAAGAATCTATTTCTATTAATTTTCCGTTTTTCTGTTATCCATATCGTCTATATTAATTACTATTGATTTATTATCCATGTCCAATGGGTTTATTTCTGAACAAGGAAGTGCATTAGTTCTAATTTTATTAGCATTATTTTATATACACTCCTTGTACAATTTTTATTATTATTGTGGTATTTCTAAGAGTTAACTAATAATATAATATGACTTGAGTTATGCTTAATATAATCAGATATATATTTTTCTATCATCCTCGTCCTCTAAAATTAGTAAATTTTCTTAAGTAAAATTCAATAATCAGATATCTGTTTAAATATATATATATATATATATATATATATATATATATATATATATATATATATATATATATATATATATATATATATCACACCAATAACTAAAAAAAATTTGGTAGGAAAGTCTTTTGCAAGTGGCGTGGATAAGTTTCTTAGCTAGGAAAATCGGACCTGTTTTTCCTGGGAAATTTCGGGTTATCTTTCGGAACAATTCACTAATCAGGAGATCCCTATTTACATATATATATATATATATATATATATATATATATATATATATATATATATATATATATATCTCACCGATAACTAAAAAAAGAATGAAGCGATTTTGATAAAATTTGGTAGGAAGGCCTTTTGCAAGTGGCTTTGATCAGTTTCTTAGCTAAGGTAAGTCAGGCCAGTTTTTCATGGAAAATTTGGTACTTAGGTTTACACTATTAAACTCACCCCACATGCCAAAATTCAGATGTCTAAGTAGAAAGGGGGCTAAATTAAAGATATAAAGATATTAATATATATATATATATATATATATATATATATATATATATATATATATATATATATATATATATATATATATATATATATATATATATATATGCGTGCCAAATACTTTGTGTGGATAACAAGATCTATTGTATATTACAGACAAATATTAGATTTTGTTGACGCAAAATGGTCAAGAAATAACAGAATAATTACTTGGAAACTTTTATAGTTACTGTTCTTAAAGAGTCAAAGTCGCGATTGGAAACATCAAAATTAGCAATTTTTAGACGGAGAGCCTGAAACAAATACGGGCTATGTAAAGAAAATATCATAATAAGTGTCGTTTGCATAGCCTTAAGTTACAGCTCCAACCATCATTCTCAGCTACTCTGCTAAAATATTTTCAGAAAATTCATTTCAAATAAACTTTTCTCTGATTTGGCAGTAGTTTCAGTTATAGAGTATGTGGTTTAATAGTCTCTACTTTTTCGGGAAATTCCGTAGAAAAAAATCGTTATTGAGAAGATCGCGACTTAAAAATTTTAAAATATTTCTAGTCGCTTAGGTGCATTTTTAATGTAAAGCTCAATATATCGGTTATTATACAAGATACAGGAAAATATTATAAGAGTTATTTATATGGTGTTTTGAGCAGCATCTTATAAAATTATGTTGACAATCACAGGTGGCCCATAAGTCGTTGGTAATAAAAATCTTCTTTATTAAATAGAACACGCCAATTATTGTAGCATTACAGTTTGTGGCTAATGGACTTTGCTTCCAAGGCCATCCCTAGACTAACACACACATTTTAGCATTATTGCATTTTACATCCAGTTTTACTGCATGCTTGTAAGGCGAAAATTTTTATTTATATCGCCCATCGTTTACGAATTATATCCATTGTTTTTCAGCTTTTTACATTTTGGAACATATATCCAAAATGGTGGTACGGTGTGTATACAATGTAAATTGGACTCGCTTAAGAATGGAACATTTAGGGAGGATTCCAATTATATCTACCAATAGATAGGCGAGTCTCATGAAAGTGACGCATGCAGAGAGGTTTTCGTTTAATATAATTTCTCAAAAAAATCGAGATGCCGTATACCGAACGCTCTCAGAGTGACTGAATTTGGGATAAGTTGAACTGTCATAACTCAATTTTTTCAAATTGAACAACTCCCTATACCTACAGACTAGTTTTGGAAATATTTTTTTGCATTTTCCTATTTTTTAAACTTAGGTACAGATTACTTATATAATCTTAATTTTATGTATGCTTTAGGCAATTTTTTTATAGAAAAAATAATTAGTCAATTTTCGTAGAAAATTTTTCCTAGAAATCATCGTTTAAATTCAATTTTCATATGAACTATTTTTGGGAGTTCCGTCGGAAAGCTTTTTGTGAATGATTATATCTTGCTTGATGGGTAAATAGCTTAACAGGCTCGTTGACCAGAAAAATCGGACCATTTTTTTGGGCAACATCTTAAGTTTATTTTCGGAAATTTTTTGTACATTTTCAAACAGTAAAGTTAGTTTGATGAAATATGTTACATTGTTTTTACTATATAGGTTATACCTGTAACCAAATTTGATGCCTGTCTTCATTTAAAAAAATACATATTTGCTATTGAAAACATTTTTATGAAAATTCGCTACTACAACACACTTGCTGCGTCCAGACTTTTTTAAATTCCACGATATTCGTAGGGGTTAAGTAAAACAATATCCAACTTACGTTTGCTAATACTGAGTACTCCGAGTTCATTCCTGAACCTTTGAAATTCGTAGTTAGCGTTAATTCTCATAGTCTATTGATTTATTACGTCAAGTTCAAGTTCAGTAGGGTGTCAGTTTATTGTACTACTTACACTAAAGTTATTTGTTTCTTCATTTGCTTTGACGTGCAGCTCTACATAATTGTTACTACTACTACTATCATTGCGTGGACTGATATTGTGGTTATTCGTACATGGAAAGTTTATTTTATTGCTTTTAATAATTAAACTGGGTGTCTTGTTTTTAAAATCAATATTTGCTTGACTATTATTAAAAAATTTATTCCTATTAGACCTATATAATTATTTCTTGCCTACTATCCGTTGGTAGAGATAGGCATAACTGTTACATTTCTGTAACGTTACAGTCCGTTCCATTACAAATAAGTAACGTTCCAAAATAACGTTATTTTGGAACGCTACTGAATAAAGAGATATCTAAATTAATAATCACAAAATCGTTATATTAATATATATATTTATATATCGTATATTTTATTTAAACTTGACTTAGCAATGGTGTTATGATGTTACCTGTTTACGTTAACTAAAACAAGAACAGGGTGACAACGAAATTTTATTTCTAAATGTAAACCAATACATGTGAATATATGTATATAAGCTTATCTTTCTAATAAGTAAATATTTTATATTATTATTTTATTTATATGTAATGAAATTTTCTGTTGTTATTATGCCTCTCCAATATAACTTAATATTGCTATGTAATAATGACGTACATACATAATGGGTAATATATATATATATATATATATATATATATATATATATATATATATATATATATATATATATATATATATATATATATATATTAATTATGCAAGTCGTTAGTTTCTTTCTGGTTTTGTTCCTGTAACCAATAACAGTACGATAGCGATATTACACTACTTACTACACAACGAGAGCAACAAAGAATGTGTTATTTTGTGAAATGCGAACGAGTTATAACGTTGCGCTAAAATAACGTTAGGTTAATAACAACACATCTCTAGGGTATAATATATAATAATTTGGCAATTCGTTACTTTTTTCTGGTTTCGTTCCTGTAACCAAGACAAGCACGATAACAATACTATATACTATAATTATACTAGTTACTTACTACGCAACGAGAGCAACAAGGAACGTGTTATTTTCTGAAACGATAACGAGTTATAACATTGCGGCAAAATAACGTTATTAAATAACGTTACGTTAATAACGACACATCTCTATCTGTTGGTGACATTAAAGTTATCTTATCCCTATTATTATGTCTGGGATATCCATGAGCTGTTTTTATTAGAAAGAGAGTTTCGTAAATATTGTTATAAAAATTTGTATATGCTATTGAGGGGTTTAAAAGACTTTTCGTACTACAGGGAAATTGTTCCTTCCTAGTTACGGGACCCGTGGCGAGCAGGTGTTCTCTGCCGGGTAAACAGGATTTTAAGGAGCTTCAAAAATAATGAGCCGATTTTAATATATAAATTTAAATTGACTCCGGGTCTGGGTTCAGGGGGGCCTAGTTCGTGCTCACTTGAAGAATTTTTTTCAAAATTCCAAAGTTGGAATCTTCTCAATAGGAAATATTCCTAAAGGGGAAAATGTAATTCTTAGGCGTTTTCATCATTAGTTAACCTTTTGTAATGAGAATTGAGCACTTAGAGCTAATAAATGATTGATGTAAATTTAAATGGAAGTAAATCAATAATATTAGTTTTGTATCATTAATTTAACAAAACAATGTTTCATTGTACTCAAAATGTTAAAATGTTGACACTTGAAACAAACGAGAATACAAGTGAAGTTATTTATCATGTATTTATGACATGTTTATAGAGGTAACATAATTTTTAGGCGATCGATGTTTAAAAATGCGTTATTGTGATATTGTAATTATTTAACCATATGTATATCACAAATCTAGAACGTATCACTGCTTGCGTAATATATGCGGTGAATTATTCTGGTGATTTAGAACAAACTTTAGTAAAATATGCTGATTTTTTGAGCTACAATCTGGCGAAGTCTTGAATTTTAAAAAGGCAACGCTGATTTCGATGGCGACTAATTCACAAAACATAAGTTTTTCTGTTTTGTCGGTTGCCTGAAGACATTTCCTTACTAAAATAGTCATGACTTATATTTCTGCTGAATCCAATTGTCTCGTCTTTTCATTATTGTGTATTCTCAAAGGGACATCAGACTTGATTAAAACCCATAGTGTGTAATTACAATAATGAGTTTGAAGATTCGTTTAGGCTTTACGGGCGGAATCTTGATCAATAGCATTGTTCCCTTGGAGGCTTTTTACGGGCCGTCTTTGTGCAATTAATTTAAATTCATCAGATATAATTGACAGTGGCCTATCACTTTCGCATCCTTTATAATCGAAAAGAATCTCTTTGAACCCTTTCCTTCTCGTTAAAGGAAAATGTTTGATTTAAAGAGACAAAAGCTATTTGTTCGTTAATACATTCCAATGGTGATCGTAGCGGTTATAGAATTATAAAGTTTTTGACTTGATATAAATGCTAAATGTCAGTGAGAAAGCCTTAGAACGGCGTTTCGAATATCGGCACGCTGTGCAGAGGTTACAGGTGCGCCTCATATCGTATCCCACTGATGAATTTTTCAAAAATATTATTAAGTACATAAAACCCCTTAAGGTGGCAGCAGATTTGAGCAGTTCTTACATGCAGTGGGAAAAATTTGTTTTCTAAATATTACATATTTATTTTTTGCCAGTGTTACACTAAATATTTACAAGAAGCCTAGATATTAGGGCGGTGCGTCATTATAGGTATAATTTTTTTCTTTTAAATTTGAAACGCTTGTATGATCAGAAGTTGTGTCTTAGTAAGACAAAGTTGGTGAATTCTTTTTATTTATTTTTTGCCACATTTACGACCTCCCCTAAAACTTGATATATAATAATAATACCTTTATTTGCTTCTCCTATTACACTATATATACATTCAAATCGAGACACAAAGTAAGACAAAGATTATCTAATCATAAACACTATGAGGATCAACAAATTGGACGGGATTCAGCTAAAGTTGTTCTTCCATCCCCTCCCAAATTATTCAAACATTAACAAATAAAGCATGTCTTAAAGAGAATCGCAACATCAAAGCTGTGATTGGTAAAGCTTCCGTGTAACAAATTCACGTCCCGCAAGTATCGCCTGTTGTAAGGTCAAAACACTAATAGTCGAACACTAAAAATCGAACGCTAATAATCGAACACTAATAATCGAACATGGCCATCCCTATACACCAGTCGGTCATTCTAATACTTACTGTCATCCATCATACATAATCTCCCCAAAATTAATTAAATATAAACATCCGTTAATCGTCCATCCCTCATATTACCAGCATTATTCACCCCCCACACCCACACCCACAGCTTCGCATTCTTAGATATATATTCTATTTTGTCTGAATTGTAGATCTTTTATATATGACCTAACTTCCCCCTTAAAGCGCACCAGAGACCCACAAAATTTTAGCTTATCAGGTAATTTGTTGAACTCTATATAGATTCTGTAGGTAAAGGATCTCTCAAATATGGCAGAATTATGCACAGGTCGACCCTTACTTCGAATATTTAAATTATGTATATCTGACCTGTATCGCACTTTCTGATAGAGATAATGCGGAGCCCCAAGATCCAACATAGAACCAAAAAGAAAGATCATGTGTACCTTTCGCCTATTGAACATCGTTAGCCATTCCATTTCCTTTAGCTTGTAAGTCACGCTATGGTATTTTCGGATGCCCCAGATGTACCGCATACAGCACCTTTAAACACGCTCAATTCTGCTCGCATCGGCCCGACTCAGGCATGGACCATAGACCACGTCACAATGATTGAAATGCGATAGTACAAATGCCTCGCATAAAACAGTTTTTATTTCCCGAGTGAGAATATGCCTTTACGGATATAATAACTTCAGACCCGCAAAACCCCTCTTTATACATTCATTTACGTGATTAGTAGTAGCAGTAAAGCAAAACTTTGTATCTAGTGTAAGACCTAGGTTCTTACAACTCTGTGGCAACCACCTCGCCATTAATATTGATTTTTGGCTGAGGAATTAAGCTATTTACTTATGGACCAAAAAACAAGACTGAACACTTTGGACCGTTTATTTTTAAGCCGTGAGCTTCCGCATAATTTGCTAAATTTTACAAGTCAGAATTGACGTATCCCACTGCGTTGCGCAACTCCTGCCTAGGAAATGAGTCACTAAATTGAATATTATCGGCATAAGAATAAGGTTTACAGTATGACAATACTAAAGTCAAATTGCAGGTGTAAAGATTGAAAAGAAGTGGACTAAGAAGTGAGCCCTGAGGGATGCCCCGCGCTAGTAGCATCCTACTTGGTTGCCCTAAGTTAGTGCACACATACTGATATCGATCAGACAAGAAGCTATTTAGCAGTTTGATTGCGCCTGATGAAAATCCTAAATAATGAAAAATAGACAAAAGCACTTCGTGATCCATGGTGTCAAACGCTCGTGAAAAATCCACTAAGACTAGCGCGGTGTATAATTTTTTGTCCAAAGCTCGTAGGATATCGTCTGTTATATTCAGTAGGGCAGTGGTATAACTGTGTTTTTTTTCCGAAAACCTGATTGATGCGAAGGCAAAATATCATATTTTCCTACGTATTGCAACATCTGGCATTGCATAACTTTTTCTAAGATTTTTGATATAGCTGGAGTATACTTACGCCTCGTAAATATTCAAAACTCTTTGGTTCTGATATTTTAGGAAAATAAGTGATTTTGGCTGTTTTCCAAACTTTTGGGAAGTTTCTTCTTCGGTTACTGAACGGAATTCAAATAATTTATTAGACTCACATTTAAGGCCGATCAGATAGAAGTTTTTTGTCTGCCCTGAGCTGTGACTAAATAGATTGGGTTGGTCTAGCAAAAATTTATTTATTTCTTCTGGTTTGTTTAAAGAATCAGGAATCACTCTTTTGGAGTATTTTTTATTGACACTTAAATCCAGGTGACAAAATGTCCGCCACAGCAGCTTAGAGTTACCTGTCCTAGCGATGCTTTGTAAATACTGTCTTTTTTCTGTCCTTATTGCCTGTGTTGTAATGTTTTGCAAATTTTAATAATTTTGCACACTCCTTTTGCTTTGTCATTTCTCTGTTGGTGTCATTGAACCAGGGGGGCTTGCTAAACAGGCGCCTGCACATCAAATAAACAAAAAATATACTGATTAAAAAGACTCAATTTAACATCAATGTCTGTTTAAAAAAATATGCTCTGAAAGGGGGTCATATTGAGATGTTCTGTGAAATAGTCTATATCGATATTTTCCAGTGATCTGGATCTATATTGCAACATTTTCTGTTGGGATCGGGATGTTTGTTTCCCTATTATGCAGTATGTTAAAAAATGATCAAAATTACTAACTGCCCCATTAATATCCCTCACGTCTGCGCGTTCACAAACAATGCCCTCTGATAAAATTATTACATCCAAAAAAGCCTGAGTGTTACCCCCTATACGTGTAGGTTGGTTGATCACCTGTCTTAAACCTACAGATTCAAAGATATTATTTAAATCTTTATAGCCATAACTATTTATATCTAAAAGATTAATATTAATGTCACCAGTGAAAATTATTTCATCACAGGCTGTGAAAAGATAAAACAAAATATCTTCTAAATGGTGCACAAAGTTTAATTTGCTTAAATGAGGTGGTCGGTACGTAACACCTACTGCTACAGTTTTATTAGTGTAACCCTTAATTTTTACCCCAAGCTGTTTGCAACTGTCACTAGAAACTGCATCCAAAACAACAGTTTTTTTGCGACTCCTCACATACAAACATACGCCACCTCCGTCTCCCATTCTATCCTTTCGCACTAGACAATAACCATCAATATTCAGTCTCTCATCATCGATCGCGCCTTATAGCCATGTTTCAGATACAGTCATTATATCATAGTTTACATCTAGAAGATGATTTTTAAAAGTATAAAAATTTCGCATTAGCGATCTTACATTGACGTGACCAATCACCATATCTCAACAAACACAACAGCAGCACTTAATAGACAACATAACGTAAAACCAAAAATAATTTGCTAATGAAAGAATTCAATCAAACAAAAACTGTCCGGAGGTTTGTTAAAAATCCCGCAAATTAAAACAAAGTGTAATCTGTACTTATACTAAAGATTGTGATAAGCCGAAGTGTCCTTATCACCACGAAATAAATATATTTCAGGACTTTCAAATATGTATCACGTATAAAATAAATTATTTAGCTCTACCAAATCAATCGAATTTGACTAAACTAAAAATAACTCTGATTTAAAATTCGAAAAACTAACAACTTTATATTGTATTGCCCTTTCTTAACTGGTTGTACAGGCTTGGCATGTCTGTCTGTCCAGCAAAATGCAGTTACAACTTATCAAGATCATCCCTTGATTTGATGGTGTATTTTTCATCATTTTTCTTCACCCATAATCTATCATTCCATGACCAAACATTGTGTTTACCCACTTTTTGTTTTGCCATATTGAACAGTTCTATTATGTATTTTGTCAGTTCTTCATATACTCTAACAGCAGAACCTTTGAACATTTTCTTGTCTTACAACACCTTCTTGCAAACTTCGGACTTTCTGAAGATGACTTGGATACATTTTGTTGTTTTCCCAGTGACATAGCAGTTATTGATATCATTTTGGTTTAATTCCAACTTATTCGTTAACAATTGTCTCACTTCTTCTATTAAGTCCCCATTTTCTCCTTCTGGTTTTGTACCATAGATACGTAGTATGTTGCTTCTCCTTTGTTGTTCTATGTCGTCCATTTGCAATTTTAATTTTTTATTGTCTTCTTTGAGATCTTTTATTTGTTTTTCTAAATTTTCAGTTTTCATTTTTACGCCAGCTAGTTCTTTTTCCATACGGGCGGCTACTAAATTTGTAATTATGGTTGCAATTTTGGTTGTTAATGCATCCAGAAAATTCTTATTTTCGATGAATTCGGTTGTTGCCACTTTGGCGATTTCTTTAAATTCCATTTCTTGACTTTTCGTAAGAATCATTTTATATTAGTGGTTGAGCTATATTTTGGGACAATACCACACTGGCTTTTTCTATTGCACTCCCTGACCAAATTACTGCAACTTCTGGGCTACTTTTTGCAGGTTATATGGGGTGCACTACAGAGACTTGTGTAGTTTTGTTATTTACAATTTTTCCACCAAAAAAAAAACACCTTAAATCACAAAACTTTGCGGATAGCTCGACAGCCGTTTACACGCGATATCTCCTCAACATCTCGATCATATCTTGATCAATATGACAATTTGTATTTGTTTTTCAACTATGTATGAAAATTGAAACAATGTTTTAAAATTTTCTCTAAATTGGCATTTGGATTTTCTCAAATGACGAGGACAAAAAAGAATGATTCAATGCAGAAAGTGTTAGTAAATGGTTTTTGAGCGTTGGGAAGTAAATGCACAGAATGGGGTTGACGATGAACATATTTATTAAGGAAGCAAAATTAACTATTTGGTATGTCAAAATTTTAGTAGTCAATGTCATCTTTACAAGTTTTGATTACTCTATTTGGATAAACCTATCAAAATTGTGACTTGGACAAGCACAAGTTATCAACTTATTTGTCAAATGTTACAATGTATAATCTATCTCAATAAATACTACTATTATAAGAAATGGTTGTGAATTGTTTGGAACTGCTCAAATGCCATGCCCCATCCCCTTCATAAAAAACTGTTATAAAAATTATAGAAATTTTCAAACCTATGTAAGACAAAAATGTATATCAAACAAGTGGGACTTGACAAACATAGCCAAGTAGACATTTTAGATACTGCAACATTATCCTTAAAACATTATAATTTAATTAAATAGGCTAACTTAGTAGATAACTAAAGTTACTAGCAGAAATCAAGAAGAAGTAGAAAATGATTTACGAAGACGCCTTTGAAAATTGTTTGATTTTTAAACGTAAGTCAACTGGAAAACAACAAAAGAAAGGTTACTATGGATATACCACTATCGTGACAATTAAAAATACTGTCATTCTTAATTATCTGAACAATTTGAGGTGTATTTAACACGTTGCTTGAAATTTTGAACTAAATAGGTTGTTTCCTGTTTATTTTAAATATTATTCAACAATATGTTCAGTAATGAAGAATATTTTGACATGTTGAAATGTTATATTCGTTCTAACTGAAATACTGAGGCAGCTGCAAATTGATACCAAAACAACTACCCAGAAAGATGACAACCAAACACCAAAATATTTCGCAGGATAGTGACCAATCTATTGAACGACGGTAGCTTCCACGCAAAGAAACTACCAATGCCCAAAAATGAAGAAAGAAATAATCCCGTCTCCGCAATCTGTTCGGTTTTATGGTGAACAAATTGACGTTCCGAAAAGTACGATACACCGTGTATTAAAAAAAAAGTAATTACCATCCATACAAACCCACAATCGTATAAGGCTTAAATGTTGACGATTACCCTAAGCGACTTCAATTCTGCAGATGGTATCAAGGACAATGTCAGCAAGATGAAAATTGTCATTTGAAAATAAAATGGACTGATGAATCCAGATTTACAAATTGTGTCGCCACATTATTGGCCAAATGAAAATCCCCATCTAAAGGAATAAAGACGATTACAAAACAGATTTGGTATTAATGTTTGGTGCGGCTTATTAGGTAAAAAGCTGTTATTTTTATTTGTAGATTAGACAGTTAATTAAAAAAAAATCAGGTAACTTCATTGTTGGTTCGTTCTTTTTTGAAAATAATTTAACTAGGGAAAGGTATCTTAATGTATCTTACCAACAATTAGAAGAGCTCATGATAATTTAGACGAGATTTGGTACCAACAAGACGGTTGTCCAGCTCACAACGCTAGGATCGTCAAAGGATTTTTGTACCAAAATTTTAATAATCTTGACATTTGTAACAATGGGCCGGTTCATTGGTGTGCTCGAAGTCCTGATATAACACCCATGGATTTTTATTTTAGGGGTACTCTGAAGAATGATGTGTATAAATTCGATCCACCACAAAATATCAATAAATTACGAAATGGAATCACGGAAGCTATAAATCATATTAACCAACACACCCTCACCAAAGTTGGCAGGCATGTTTCAAAGAGGTGTATAAAGTGCATTGAAAAACACGGTGGCCATATTGAACAATTTTCTATTTAGTGTATTTTTAACTTTCTATTTTATTATTTGTTGAGTTCTGTTTCTAATTGTGTTGTTTTGTGGAGTTTAAGTTTCTATTTGTTATTGCCAGGTTTCGTTATTAAACTGTTTCACATATATTACCTAGCATTATTACCTAACTAAGTATTGTAAATTAAATCACAATATTTTTTATCGTGAATCATTACGGAAAATTATGTTAAAAGTAGAAGTCTTTTGTTAGACTCCATGGCCTACTGCTTTTTGAACACTTTTTTTTGTCATTTGTTTTCTGGTATTGGATTTCATAGCCTACTATCATCACAACGGTTTTTCTCAAAATTGTCAGTGCAATTACAAGATTTCTCAAGCATGTTGTATATCATTGGAAATATCTTTTTACATGCTATCACATAAGCAAAAAATCGAATATGGCTGCCATAATAAAAACCAATGTTGATACATGTAGCTCAAAAACAAATAACAATCCAAAGTTAAGAATAGCACAAGATTACCCTGTAAAAGTGTCCTGATAGTGTGCAAGACGTAGACACGTCAGATCAACGCCTACTTAGATATTGAAGAAAAAAGGAATCAACAAATTTTGTTTTTTTCAAAATAACTCGAAAACGACAAGAGGCAGGGCAAAATGCAAGTCATAATTGGAACTAGCATGAAATTCTACAAAAATTGCTAATTTAATCGTCTCCCTACCTCTATAAATAACGGAGATAGCAATACATTCCCATCCAGCTTGGGACACACTATATATATATATATATATATATATATATATATATATATATATATATATATATATATATATATATATATATATATATATATATATATATATATATATATATATATGAGCCTCGGTGGTTTACTCGTAAGGACGTGTGCCATTGAACAGAGAGGTACCGGGTTCGATTCCCAGAGTGCCCTTTTCACTTTTTCAGTACATTCTGTACAACTTGCGTCAACTGAGGTTGTGGCAATGTATATCCCTGGCGTCGGTGATTGACCATAGCCGCGGAAGTAGACGTACGCTAAAGAAACAAGATGTATACTTGTATACGGGGTCTGTTTCGATTTAGATATATATACATACATATATATATATATATATATATATATATATATATATATATATATATATATATATATATATATATAGATATATATATATATATATTTATATATATAAATCGAAACAGACCCCGGATATCATATTCTAGAGGGCCTAGTTCGCTCACATTTTAAGAAATTTTTTCAAAATTCATAAGTGTTGATCTCCTCATAGTGGATTGTTTAAAGAAAATTTGAGATTAAGAGTTCTTATAAGCGTTGTCAGGGAAGGTCAAAAGGGTTTAAAGAGGAATTAATTTTCAATCAGACAGACAAGAATTTCAATAACAAGAAATGATTAATTTACATGCATATGACAGAATAATGAAACAAATGTGGTTTGTTTATTACTAAAGAAATCTAAGCACTTATATATTGATATATGTAAAAAATCAGATGCTGTATGTTGCAGCTCAAAAGTAAACAAACTAATATGTAAATTATTTGACGTTCGTCAACCAATTTTGTTAATCTTTTACTCAAATCCTGGCCAGTTTCTCAAGTGAAGCTCAATTTAAAAAAATGTATGTATACATGTATATCTCCGTGAAAACTTTATACTAATTATTAAAAACAGGTTACATTAAAGACAATGTACAGGTTAGATATTTTTACAGACAAGATTCACTGATTACAATTTCAAACACTACGTGTTTAAATTTACAAAAAAAAAACTAACTGATGAGATTCCAGAGATTAAAAAGGAAATTCATAATTATTCTAATAGCAACTCCCTGACATTGCTCAAAATCTAAACTTGATTAAGTGTTTTTGAAAGTTCAGATTATAAAAATTCAGATGCCAGATGAGTGCATGAGACCAAGTTTGCTAGTTCAGGGAAAAATTCTGTTGACTCACCGAATCTTCTGCCTTGAATTACCTGGTTACTGTATGGGGACGACCTCCAAATTGAATCAAATACTGGTAGCTGACACAAGTCTCAGTGACTCCAACAAGAGAAAAGAAGCTGGGAAAAACAACGATGGTTCCCATTGATGGTTACTAGGCCGGTGGATTTATTGTGTCACGTGTACAAAACCCTTTGACAACCAGGTTGATATTCTGAAGCCGCTTGGTGGAAACATCGCGATTTACAATTAAAACGTTGAATTTGCCCAAGCGAAATTCACTGCCAATTGACTTAAACTTCGACGATAACCTGGTAGCAAATCAACAGGTTGAAACAAAGAACGGCAACTTAAGTTCCGTTTCTATGCTAACTACGGTGTTTATTTAAACTCGAAAATCACTAAAACACTTCAAATAACCACTGAGTATTGTTAGAAGGCAGTATAGGTAACAGAAAGACTAGTAAAAACTTATAAGACAATTCGTGAGACACCTAAAGTCAACGTGTTTACACCACAGGCGTCAGTGCCAGACTCCCAGAGGTAGAGAGCGTTCTGCTGCTCCTGACCCCTGCACGAAATTTTCAGAGTCATGAGCGTTAGTGGCTATGTGCGAGCTCTTTCTCGCCTTCATTCTTCGAATAAGATAAAACGATACCACCAATCGCTGGCGAAGTCACAATGTCTTCTATACACACCTCGATAATGGACTCGTCCGTTGATTTGCTAACCGTTTTTCTAGATTTCATCATAACTAGCTTTTACCTAGAATTTCAGGACAATAGATATGTTTATTTTCCCCAACAAAAAGCGACGTTTTTCAACATTTTGATTCCGACGTATATTATAGGAAGTTCAGTACGCTTCTTATGATACAGAATTTTTTAGCGAATTTTCATCTACATTATTTTGAAACCAAAACTTGAAATATTTAATATAGATAGGGTTTTTGGTATTATTTATTATGCTTGGGGGTTTTCTAAGTGTTTTAAAACCAGTAATGATTCCACGTAAAAACTGAATCGTTACACACCATCTCAACCCGCCCTAAAAAAATAAAAGGCACTTTTATTTGTTTTCAAAGCCTTTGAAGTTCAGATGTCCAAGCTGTTAAATGAATGAATCAAGAAGGTTAAAGTTACAACTAAGCAGTGGCAGATCTATTTGCCAAGTAATGCAGATATTCTTTAAATCAAAACCATAGGAATCTAGGTAGTCGTTAGCATAGGGAGCATAGGTATTCAGGTTACCATCAGGATAGGAAGTATAAAGATCTAGGTAGTTAGTCAGCACAAAAGGGTATAAATATCCAGGTAATCTTCAGTGTAGAAAGCACAGAAACACAGATAATTCGTTAACACGAGGAATATAGATATCTAGGTAGTCTTCAATAGATAGTGAACATAAAAGCTAAAATGCCAGGTAGGTGTGATGCCATTACAGGTAGGTATCGAAAAATACGAAGTAGTCTTGAGAAAGAAACGTCAAAATCAGGTAGGAATAAAAGCAATGGTTCAGTATCCTTACTGAAATGCACAGTCCCAAGAAATTCAGGAGTAAACTTTCAAGGCGGAAGCAAACGAAACAAACTACAAAAGATGGATGTCCCATCTTAGGTCGCCCAATTCCTAAATGTATAAAAGTCCAAAGTTAAGCCGGAAACAAGAGGTAAGATAAAATATTGAATCAATTTTGAATGAAGATAAGAGAGTAGGAAAGGATTGTCTAATGGTAAAACTGTGTGCAGGAACATTTCCCACACGCAGGATTGCGTCCAGCTTTCAGAAAGTTTGTCATAAATCAAGATTTTATGGAGTTTTCACTGTCGGTCCCGACCCTGTGCCAAACTCCCACACAACATTCACCTAAATTCACGTGATACCCGGCGAGAGCGTGTGAATTGGACGCATCAAGTCGGTCGGACGCAAGGAGTTAGCTAACGTCCATCCAATCTACCAAATGACTCCACTCGCTGTGTCACACATTGACTGTCAAGATCGAGAAAAAGAAACAGTTCAAAAGTCATAGCGTAGAAGGAAAAGAAAAGTAAATACAATAAAGAACTAACGGTAGTTAGTCGGGAGTATTCGTGTCCTACGTCAGTAGAAAACCTCGCCTCCATCAACTAATATAAAAAAGACATTCTAATGGATGCCGAACCTCAATATGTGTCGCATGACTGGTTTGGTAGACAAACAGGGAAAATTTAAAACTGGCGACAGCCCTTGCAGAATACACAAGAAATAACTCAATCGAGAAAACGAAGGAGATAGTTGTCAAAGTCGGTAACTTGTCAACGATACACAAAGATACGATAGGTTCGATAAAGCAACACTTCATCGACGATAATAACGGTAACGATAATCGATAACTTGCCAGAGATAACTCGCCAGCAAGAGTCGATAGGTTTGATAAAGTAAACCTTTATCAACGGTAATAACGGTAATGATCATCGATAACTTGTCAGAGATAACTCGCCAGCAAGAGACGATAGGTTTGATAAAGTAACCCTTTATCAACGGTAATAACGGTAATGATAATCGATAACTTGTCAGAGATTATTCGCCAACAAGTGTGCGATAAGACAGGTAATGATCAGCACTAACAATGCTCAATCAGCGGTAATGGTTCGGAAATTGTTAACGTCAACCATGGTAACAACATCTCGAACCTAAAATAAAACATTTTGGGAAACACACCAACTTATGAACAGTTGCTACAGATTCATTGTTTCGCTGGATATGTGCCAGATTTATATTTTAATGCCATACCACAGCACAAACATAAACGAAGGACAGATCAGGATTGTCAAAATCAAGAATCAAAAGCGGTTTAGTCAAAATGGGTTTGTCAAATTCAAGTGACGCTGCTGGCAGTATGGTCTACGTCTTACCATAGCAAACACATAAGGTTGAAGCATGGTAAGTTGTAAAATAATAATTGTAGTAACTTATGTACCGGCCAGACAGACAGACAAGTCTAGTCCGGGTTTGTCAAAATCAAGTGACGCCACTGGCAGTATGGTCTACGTCTTACCATAGCAAACACATAAGGT
Source organism: Tillus elongatus (assembly GCA_964006375.1). NCBI lineage: Eukaryota > Metazoa > Arthropoda > Insecta > Coleoptera > Cleridae > Tillus > Tillus elongatus. The sequence continues at coordinate 112,864,691 of OZ023265.1, forward strand.
TGAAGCATGGTAAGTTTTAAAATAATAATTGTCACTTATGTGCCGGCAAAACACACAGACAAGTCTAAAAGTAGAAAGACTGTAACAAAAAAATATATAAAAATAGAAATCCAAATCAGGTGTATCCAATCGGGTATATTGAAGAAGAAAAAAGCAAAAAGGCTGTTCGGACTAGTTGGTATGCGCCCATTGACAAATTTTGTTCGATAACAATAGACGCTGGCCAAACTAATTACGGAACACAAGTGGCTGGAACTACCGACAGATTACTTTCTTACACGATAGTACTGCCAGAGAAATACAAATGACAAGATGAAAGTCCAAATCGGGTGTCAAAATTGGGCATATCACAATCGGTGGTAGTTGGTCGATAGCAACTGTTTTAAAACAAAAATAATAGGGTTTGGGACATAGGGGAAGGAATTAAGAGAGGAACATGAGGGACTTCTGAAGCTCTGAAGATGAAGGAAAAAATAGGTCAAAACAAGGGGGTGTTTTCTGTGTGAATACCAGTGCTTTGTTTTCTTCCCGGACCGACAGAAACAGCTCTTCGTTGTGAACAAATGTTGTCGACCACATCTGTGCACAACAAAACTATGTTCTTTGGCCGAGTCAATCCCGCAACAGCTGGGAGACCCACTGAAAACTAGGATAGGGTTGGTAGGTATTAGAAAGTGAGAAATGAGCAGATAGCAAAATAGGAGAGGAAACAGGTCAGGGTGTTTATCACACTTCAGAGGCTTCCGAGGGAAGGATTCATGGATAGGTTTTTAGGTCTTTTAGGTGCCATCGACCCACTGGTTTGCCGCTGATATCGGCAGGCTCATAGAAGAGGTTGGAGACCTTCTTGGTAACTCGACATAATACAAATTTCGGCACCAACTTGTCCTTGAATTTTTTGGAGGCATCGGACAACACAAAATTTCTTTTCCACACAGTATCGCCCACCTTGAAAACAAGAGGTCGTCGACGTAAATCGTATCGAGCTTTACTGGCCTCGTGTGCCTTTCTCAAGCGCTGTTGCACTTCCACAAACAAATCTGGGAGATTATGCAGATCCTCTTGCCAACATGATTTTTCCTCCATAATCGGCAGGTTAACGAAATTTTCAGAGACCGGTCCATAAAAACTACCATCCACAGGCACATTTCTACCAAACATCAGAAATGATGGGGAATGCCCAGGTACATCATGCTTTGACAAGCGTATCGCCTGAGCGATCTGAAAGATATTTTTATCCCAGGTTTTATGGGAGTCACCAATAAAAGAAGCGATAACTGCAACCAGAACCTTGTTGACCCGTTCGCTATGGGTTATCTGAGGGTGGTAGAATGCGTTATACCAGGTCGACTTTCAGTTTTTACGTGGAATCATTACTAACCATGAATTAAGTTTTCTTTTAGAAAGCTTTTGTAGTTTTAATACAATTTGTAATGCAAGTTTCTTTTAAAGAGACTTAGTTTAAATTTAAAGTGTTTATTCTTGTAATATGTCGTACAAATAGTGGACAATTCTTATGAAAATTTACTACGATAATGCACTTGCTGCGTACCAATTTTTTTTTAATAATTGAAGCAGGCACTAAGGTTCGTATATGCGTAGATCTGAAAAACGGCGTTGTTGTAGTTTGGCCCTTTCAATTATCAGGTACAAATAAATATTATTATGATTATTAATACAGACATAACACAGAGGCCAGCGGCCGATACTGTACATATACAAAAACTAAAATTTTGCTACAGATAACGAAATTATTGTGGTGATTGTGTGAATTAAAAAAGGAAATAAACCGTAAAATTAAATAAATATGTGGACAAGTCTATTTATGGACTCAGTTGAAAAAGTTTATCAAATCGGGCGCCTTCTGAACATATTCACCTTCGAGGCACTGTACATATATTAAAAGTCTAAAACTAACCCTGTATGTGGATTCCAAAGGCGCTTCTTTGTAGATATTTTTAAAAGTTCGAAAGCCGTTACCTCTCTAGAATTGAAGTTTTCTTTATAAAAATTCGCCAAATAATCTCTTAAATAACAACAATTTTATAAAAAAATTACGTTATATGATACAACTTTAGGTGTCACTATAGACATAGTGATTAAACAAGCGGTAGCGTCTTCGAAAGGCACATACAATCTGTTTTCCAGGCGGAAACAAATCCTCAAACATGGAACGATTTAGAGGACAGTTGTCTAATCTGTATGCTTAGCGACACTTAAGACGATTTAACATTTAGCAAGCAACGAAAAGAGTAGTAGTAATTACACCAACCAGATGTAGGTTAATCTAAATTCAAAACGATGTTCAGAATAATAATGTGGTACATTTAAGAGTCCCTCTGCTAATGTCCGCCTTCTGTAGTTATCTGTGGAGATTAGACCAGCATCCTATATTCTCGTCTAAATGTTTGTGCTTCGATACCCTTATCGAAGCATACCCTTGCCCTAGAGGGTGTTCTGGTTACTGAAATATCATCATTAACACAGTTTTTTAGTGAATGTCCCCGGGAAGCAACAGATTTGGAACTTTGTAGAAGCATCTTATAACATACTTAAAAAATTATTTCATATTTCATTATGGACGTTATTTTAAGAGCAACTACGGGCGTCAATTAGAACGCAGCGCAAATAATTCAACGCACTTTTTGTGGATTTTTCATTAAGAAGTTTCACTAATTAAGAGGTATTGATGGTAAGATTTTTGGAAAATATCTTTAAATGTTTAAATGAGCGCAAATTAGGGTCCCCGGAACCCATATCAGGGTCAGGTAAAATTTATTTGGATATATATATATATATATATATGTATATATATATATATATATATATATATATATATATATATATATATATATATATATATATATTTGTGTATCCACCCGATAAAATAAAATTAAAACAATTAAATTAAATTAAAAAATACTTCATACTTTCCTAAGTTGGGTCAAATTTCTGAATTACCCTTATTTTCTTAATGGCTTAAATGACTTCGTTCATCCGACCTTAACACCAAATTTTTCTTAACAAAAAAAACAAAAATTTAAAACGCAATATATTTTAAATTATTTAATTGATTGAAACAAAAATTTACAACTTAAAAGTTGTTCGTGTTGGAGCTCCGCTGTTATTTGTCGTTCTGTGGTAATATCATTTATTGTCAATTATCAATGTGGAAAATATATTAAAGGCAAAGAGCGTTCACCAGGTACGATCCAACGTCAGCGTCGACGCACACAGAATCAAGGACAAGTACTGCAGCGCCGCTAGAACCGCCATCCACCCTTCAGTAGTCAAGTAGTAAGTCGAGTAGTAGCAGGCCAGTCAAGCCAGCAGTGAGTAACGGTATACAAATGCAGAGTAGCTAAAGAACATTCACGCGACCGCGATTCCTTTATATGTTATTCGTATTAACCCTTAAAGAATGCAATATTAATTTCTACTATACATTTTAATCGATAATAAAGTCTTAAGCTTATCTCACTCCTTTTAAGGCCCCAAAACGAAATAGTAATCTTTACATGGTGCCGAGATTATTTACATGGTGCCGAAAACCAGGAAAGGGGCTCGGGACGCAAAAATATAGTCGTAAAACGCGTAGTGAACGTAGAAGTGAATAAATAAAGTTTATAACGTTTGTGCAGTAATTAAACATTATACGTATTGCAAGAACGAGTTGCCGGTCGCAACTAACGAAGCTACTCAACAACGGTAAAGAAAAAGTAGCTAACGTCGATGAACCCATCGAAGAACTCGTAGTAATTCGAGACCGAAAACGCCGCAAATGACAATTTAAATCGTGCTAATCAAACAGTGCTAACGTCGTTATCAGAAGACGAGTATAAAAGCGAGTTTGACAAGGTTGCTGAGAATCAAGATCAAGTGGCATCTCTGATATCAAGGCTTCATATAAAAATAAGTAAACAACCTAGTGAAGGCTTCATTCCTAGTCACACCTACATTAACGAAAGCAACGATACCGAAAGAAAAGTAAATAAAGGTCACGTCAAGCTTCATAAATTAGAGCTTCGCAAATTTAACGGCGAGTTATCGGATTGAACCTTGTTCTGGGAACAGTTCAGGACAGCAGTTCATGAAAATGAAAGTTTCGACGCTGTGGCCAAGTTAAGTTATCTGGAACAGGCCTTACTAGGGAAAGCTGCAGCAACGATCAGTGGTCTAACGCCATCTGAAAAATCATATGGTGACGCTATCGCTTTATTAAAACACGAATTTGGTAACAGACAACGAATGATAGACAGCTATATTCAAAGGCTTTTATCAACAACGTCTGTTAAAAGCAGAATCGATTGTGTTGGTATGAGTGGGTTATATAATACAGCGTCATCAATAAGCCGCAGTTTAGAATCCTTAGGAGTGAACGCAAACGAATATGGAATGATGGTAAAGTCCGATATTCTCAACTCAATGCCGTACGCAATGAAAATCGAATATCACAAGAAACATCCCCATAAAGATTCTGAAGAACCACCCAGTATCAATAAGCAAATTGGGCTTCTATTAGAATATTTAAAATTGGAAGTGGAGTCATTAGAAATATCGCAATCAACTACAACGTCAAACGCATCAGCCATTTCTAAAAACGAAGAACGCGGGAAATATGAATTCCGAAGATTCACTGGCAAGCAAACGTCACCTTCACAGAAGGTAGTTACTGTCGCTGGATTATTAGTGACGGTGAACAAGTGTGTTTTCTGCCAGTCTGAAGAACACAATTCTGAGAAGTGTAATAATACAGTCGCCGATGTGAACGAGAGGAAAGACATTTTAAAGAAGAACCGTCGCCGCTATCGCTGCACTAAACCCAACCATAATTCGAAAGAGTGTAAAAGTAAAATTATCTGTGAGATATGTTAAAGCAGGCACGCAACTTCAATGTGTGACCCGACCTACCTGAAGAAAGATGATAAAAAAAGGTAACGCAACAATAACAACAGCAAGTTTGTTTGCAGAAAACACCGTGAACAATGAACAAGTGTTTTTACAAACTGGCAAGGCCTATTTGTCTCCCATTGAAAACATAAATAAAAACTCATTTATACGTTTTATTATTGACGGAGGTTCACAACTCACATACGTTAGAGAAAATGTGTCTCGTTAACTGGGACTTAAAATTCTAGGAACCCATCGATTGTCTGTCATACCCTTTGGTTGTGAAGAACGAAAAAATACCAAACCTTTACAATAAGGTTGAATTAAAGCTGATATCTCAATACAGCGATGAACAAGTTTCAATTGTTGCCGTAGAAGTACCTGAGATTTGTTTGGAAACATTTAAAACGCCAAAAACAAACTACCCCGTTATAAATACGTTAGATAAAGCTGATATTTCTATTGGAAATATACCGCACGTAAATGGTATAAGTTTATTAATTGGAGCCGATAATTATTGGAGAATAGCAACAGGCGAATGTATTCGTTTATCAGAAGATTTAACGGCAATAAATACAAAATTTGGATGGACCTTTCAAGGGCCAAATGTTAAGGCAAGAGAAGTAAACACAACGATTGTGTCTACATTACACGTGCAAGTGTCCGACGAAAATGAGACATGGACATGAAACAATTCGGGAACTTGCAAACTATCGGAATTTGTGATAAAGAAGCACAAAATGATTTCACAGGAAAATTCCTGATGCAAGATATTTCTAAGAAAAATGACCGTTATGAAGTAGCGCTTCCCTGTAAAAACAACTGCCAATTAGATGATGACTTTGAAGGGGCATTAGCGCGAGTGAAAAGTTCAACTTTCAAGCTTGACAAGAGTTCTCGTTTGACAGAATATGACAACGCAGTGCGTGAATTAGTGGCACATCAAATCGCTGAACCTATTGAAAGTGTGTCAGTGAAAACCTTCTACATACCGCACAGACTAGTATATAGAGAAGATACAACGTCAAAAACGGAAAGTGTTTGATGCGTCGGCACACGCGACTGCATTACCGTCGTTAAACGATCTTCTCCATACAGGTGAAAATTTGGTACAAGATTTAATGCAAGATTTATGGAAGCTGAAAATTGATTGGCATACCGAATTACCTTCCGAAGTTCATGTGATTTGGAAAAAATGGTGTAGTGATTTAAAAAATCTAAATTCTGTCACGATTCCTAGAAACATTACTTTAAATACTGATTCTACGTTACAGTTGCATATTTTCTGCGACGCCAGTAAAAGTGCATATGGTGCTGTGGCATACGTCCGCGAAAAATCAAACTACAACGTAACTGTACAATTTTTAATTACGAAAAATCATGTCGCGCCCTTAAAAACAAACGAATCGAATGACTTATCACTGCCAAAGCTATAGTTAACGGCAGCTCAGTGCGCGTATCTGTTAAAAGACTATGTTGTTAAAACTGTGAATTTAAAATTCGAAAGTGTAAATATATGGAGCGATTCTAAAATATCCTTGTATCGGATTACCGGTGATACCGCGAAATGGAAAACGTACGTGTATATTCGAGTGTTCGAAATACAGACATTAACAGAAGACTCTGTTTGGCGACATTATGTCGGAATTTTAAATCCTGCTGATTTATTAACGCGAGGTGTCCGCGCTAATGAACTTACTAACGCTGGAACCAATATTTCCAATAGACAATTATGAACGACTAGAAAAATGCATACGTGTTAACGCGTACATGAAACGTATTTTTCGGAAAAATAAATGGCGTGAACGCCAACGAGTACTATCAAAAATTTGGAAGAAATGGTCAATCGACTATTTACAGCAGTTAAGAAACGCTAATGTAAACACGAGCAGCTGTTTATCAACGTACAAATGATTCAAGGTGAATGACATCGCTTTATACGATCGATACGCACCCCAGTTAACGTGGAAGATTGTGCGAATTAGCCAAGTTTACCATGGTAGAGATGGAAGAACCCGAGCCTGCGATGTCCAACATCCCAACGGAATATTACTTCGAATGCCTATACAGTTGTCATACCGATTGAAAATTCCTACCGCGCCCCCCGAGGATGTGGAAAATATATTAAAGACAAAGAGTGTTCACCAGGTACGATCCAACGTCAGCGTCGACGCACATAGAATCAAGGACAAGTACTGCAGCGCCGCTAGAACCGCCATCCGCCCTTCAGTAGTCAATTAACAGTTGAGTAGTCAAGTAGCAATAGTATCAGGCAAGTCAAGCCAGCAGTGAGTAACGGTATGCAAATGCAGAGTAACTAAAGAACATTCACGCGACCGCGATTCCTTTATATGTTGTTCGTATTAACCCTTAAAGAATGCAATATTAATTTCTACTGTACATTTTAATCGATAATAAAGTCTTAAGTTTATCTCACTTCTATTAACGCCCCAAAACGAAATAGTAATCTTTACATGGTGCCGAGATTATTTACAATCAATATCAAATTGGAAATTTAGCCTCGAGTTAAGGCTTTAGGTATGATACATACTAGGGAGATATGACAATGCGGCTGCCTATTTTTGCACTGTCACGGACACGTGGTATAGGGTGATTATAGTCGCAACATAATAATATTATGCTGCGGTACAGTAAGTCTGACCAATCATCATATCTCATAACATCTTAACAAATTACGGAAATGATGTTTTTTATTAGATTTTATAAATGTATTTTACAAAGTTTTTTGTGCGTACTATTAGAAATAATTTATGATCAGTAGCGTGATGAAATCAAGTTTATGACTGTTAACGCGTTTGTTGCCATATGTTAACTAAGCCCCCCTCACCCTTCATTATACTTATCTTGTGCTTATATATGTAATATAAAAATAAAAAATAAATAAAAATTCAAGTGAACCTATTTAATTTAGTGCTGTATTCTATACTATCTGAAAAAGATATTATAGACGAGGAAGTGGAATGTGATGTCTACACCACACAACACCCATATTCGCCTCAGGTTCCGTAACTTTGCTGTGGGTTGCCCTAGGAAATTGAATTCAATAAATAAAATTGAATAAAATATTTTTTTATAACTTTCAATATAAGGCAAAATCACTAATATATTATACATTATTTTTATGAAAATTCACTACCATAACGTACTTGCTGCGCCACAAACTGTTTTCCTGTTGCATAACACAAGGGACGATTATGGATAGGTACTATAATTGGAAAGCATATTGCTTCAAGGTGCAGCTCTTAAAAAATTATTACAAGGAAAATTTTTTACAACTGGTCTTGGTAGAAAAAATAAGCCTAAGTTACTTTGACGACAAATATTCAAATACCATTTATGGATCAAATTGAAATAATTTATACAAGATATAATCACAAGACGAATGATTCAAGGACCTTTTTTCTCTCTCGCTAGTTAGATCCTGCCGTCAGCCGTACAGGTTGCAGAAACATCAGTAACGCTAAAGGCGACGCCCATAATGCCCTTATGCAATAATAAATGCATTCAAAAGCGCGCAGACAAGCAGATACATAAACATACACACACACACACACGCACACAAACACCCACCCACACATATTTGTATACATTTGAATTTGTTTCGTAAAGTATGAGCTAGAACTTCTAGGATGTAGATCCTGGAAAGCGGCTGCATTAAGACTGTTTTTACAAATCGGTCAATTTAAATATGAAACATTATCCTCATCACTTGTTTTTGGTAGGAACGGACGAATGTACTGCACAAATGTTTTTAATTTTGAAAAGAGTAAACGATTTTGGCTATATGTATTAAAATCATCAATTTTTCAGTTTATACTTGATTTCATGAATTATAGTCCTCCAGTAACTAAGTTAGAAATGAAAACCGTAGTTTTTTAAATGTTTTATACTATCGAACAAATAATTGAAATAGTTAAACTGTGCTATGGAAATAACAGTTGTGCCAGCCTTGCTGCTAGACTTTTCAACCAAAATCATGTAGAACAGCAGGTAAGTCATCAGTTAATTAATTGCAAAATTTGAGGAAACGGACCCTGTTGCAAACAAAAAACATAGCTGTCAACATTCTATCCAAAATTATGCTGTTGAAATGGCGGTTCTTGGTCATTTAATGGATAACATGCAATCTCTAAGAAAAATAGCTCAAGAAAGTGGAGTGTCAAAAAGTTGTGGTAATCAGATTATCAAAATGAATAAGTTTAATCCATTCAAGATAACACTTGTCCAAGAATTAAGCGAAGATAATCCGGATCGACCTTTATAGTTTTGTGAAAATTTAACTAAGCGATGAGCGAAGATTGAAATCTGTGATGAGCGCTGACAAGTAAAATTTAGAGAACCCAGTTCATGACAATGCAGTATTGCGCCAAATTGGGTTCTCCAAATGTTACTTATTTAACTGAGCGTTTGGTGAATGACCCATCCCTACTTTACAACATTTGTTTCTCTGATGAAAGTACGTTTATGTTGAACGGTGAAGTAAACAGGCATAATTATCGTTATTGGAGTAACACAAACTCACAGATCTTCAGTAAGAGTGACACCCAAACGCCCCAAAAATTAAACGTGTCGGCAAGCATTCTGGACGACCACATTATCGGCAAGGTAATTTGACTGAAGAATGTTATTTTAGTTGTTAGATGACCTTATTACCCAAGCGCTGGAAGAAGACGTAAATCTCGAAGAAAACCAACTTTTCTTTTAACAGGACGCAGGACTTCCCCATTGTCATTTACAAGTACGTGGTTTTTTAGATGCTCTTTTTCCCGGACAATGGAGAAGTCGGAGCGATCCCATCGAATGGCCAGCTAAAGCGCCCGACCTAACCCCTTGGTATTTCTTTTTGTGAAACCACTTAAAGTTTAAGTTTTATGCTACATCACCTGACTCTCTTCAAATACTTCGAGAACGAATCGCCGCGGGGTGTCGTTTGATCACACTATAAATGTCAAGTAACATTCGAGCTTTTGAAAATTAATTGTACTATTATATGGAAGTCGAGGGTGTACATTTTGAGCAAAACATTCGTTAAATTGATTAATTTTATAACCACTTTTATTTCCTTTTAGAATCATCTTGACAGTTTTCTCAGAAACCAATCGCTCAAACTTGAAAAAAAAAAGAGTGACTGCATGAAAAATGAAGGCCACTTTAAAATGCCGTGTCACTCGAATCCTCTTGCTATTTAAATTTGTTGAAGGAATGGCTCTGGCCGCTAGAGGAATGCAGAAATAACTTCGAAGCCCAGAAAAAAATTAATCTTACTTCAAGTTAAAATTTAGCTGTTTTAGCACTTTTCCCACACTTGGACGAAATCAAATATTTTAGGGGGTGCAAATTTTGTTTTGATACCCTCGTGATTCTCAGAAACCAACCATTCAAAAATGAAAAAGAAAACATGATTGCATAGAGAAAGAAAGCAGCGTTAAAATAACGTGTCACTCGACCCCTCTTCCTATAAAAATTTTTGGAAGGCGTGGCTCTGAGGGATGCAAAAATAACTTCGAAACCAAGAGAAATTTGGGCAAAAGCTGGTTGATCCCGATGTTCAGTACGCATAGGGACTGCGAAAGCACGGCCTATCGATCCTTTTGGCTTGAAGAATTTTCAGCAAGAGGTGTCAGAAAAGTTACCACAGGGATAACTGGCTTGTGGCGGCCAAACGTTCATAGCGACGTCGCTTTTTGATCCTTCGATGTCGGCTCTTCCCATCATCAAATTGGCCGGTTTAAGCATTTTCCCACACTTGGACGAAATCGCAAATTTTAGTTTGTACAGCCTGTATATAAAAAATTAGTAGGTACCTAAATAAAATAATTATCATCTTTTTGGGCGAAAACCGAGGTGCAGTTCGTTAATGAGCCTTTATGTGCAAGTCTTTCCGGTGGAAAATCGGGGAAAACTTTTTGAAAACGCTATATTTTTGTAAGTATTAGAGTAACTGGAATGAGACTTTACACGTGGCTATAATAAGAGAAAATATACATATGTCGTAAATTTTAAGTAATTTGGAACACGATATTTGGAGTTTTTTTCAAATTAAAAATAAAATCCCAAAGACATGCTTTGAAACGACTTAGTGGTTATAGTTCAATGCCTGAGAGACAGAGTAGTTAACTACCAGGCGTAGATTAATTCATACAACAGGTATAAACCATACACCAACGGTAACCAAACTAAATATATACCAGGCATACTACATACTACCCGAACCGAAAATCGTGAAATCTCAGCCGCAATGATGGAAAATGACAGACGACATGTAATTAAAAATTTGCCAATTGATTGCTATTTAACTGGTTGATTTAATCAATTATTAAAATACACTATATATGTAGCTTTATTAACTGGCTCAAATACAGTTTTAGCGCAGCATAGATATATTATGCTGTCGCATAATATGGCAGAAATTTAAACAAAATCACGCCAAGTGTCTATAAAAATGATTTCAGAATAGTTTATTTTATCTTTAAACTTCAACATAAGACTTTATATTAGAGTGAAATAGTCGTGGGATGTGTTTCAATAATAATTCTACTAATTTTCTGAAACTAATTAATTCTGTGTACTTTGAGTATAATATCCGGGTCATGAAGCCGATCTAAAGTATCACGCAAATAAAAACTTTGTTGACTTGTGCCTAGATGGCGCAGGCGGTACAGCGTTTTTCTCCTAAGCAGAAGGTTACGCGATATAATCCAGCTCGATGGATGTAGGTCCTTTTTATGTTTTATTTTTACATTTGGAGAAACAATAGTGCACAGATTTCATACGTTTTGAACAAGATTAATTTTTGTTTAAAACGCCTAAATGAGCTTGTCACCTTTGAGTCTGAAATTATAATTTTGTTATTGTTGTCATTGTTATTAAAAAAACCGATTTGATTAGGTTGACTAAAACGAAATTATAGTGGCGATTAATAAGGAAAAATAACGTTTATAATTTGGCAGATACTTTACCTTTCTGAATATGAATTAAGTTTCCTCCTGGAAATCTTCTTTATTACTTTAATGAAATTTTTAATACAAGTTTCTTTTAAAAAGACTTACAGTATCTACAGATATATAAAAATTTAGTTCTTTACCTTCGTAGAAAATTGCGTTTTGGGCATTTTTCTCAAAAGGAGTTGGAACGCAACATTTTTTCATAATAGAGAGATTTCGATGGTAACACTTTCGAAAAAATTCTTCAAATGTGCGCGCACTAGGACCTCTAAAACCGATCTCAAGGTCTGTGTAAGTTTAAAGTATTAACTTTACTAATATGCCGTATAATAATATTGTACAATTGTTATGAAAATCGCTACTAGAACGCACTTGCTGCGTCTCGAAATTTATTTAACTCAATGAGCCGGTGAAAAATTTAAGATCGAAAATTTGCCATTTTGCGCATTTTCACGTGGGGTTATCAAGGCGATAACATTCCGGTGTTTGTTTGATTTGTCTTCATCAGATTGTTTAGTATATTTTCTAAAGCTTTTATATCATCTACAGATCTCTTCAAAATATTATTTAGTCAAAATATAAAACATGAAAGTTGATAGATTTAATTATAACGTAAAAATGGGTTTATTCCAACCAGACAAGAGTTTTGGTACATTATAAGTGCTAATAATTTGGAAGCTATATAAATTTTAAATTCCGCGTCAATTTAAGGGACAAAAATTTGTGGCCAGCGAGGTTACCATAAAGGTTAAAAATTAGTTACCTTCACGAGGTAAAGTAACATTCTTTAACGCGGCATAATCAAAATTCAGAACGTTGTTCTGCATAATAATGCGACAGTTTAAGTGTCCCGGTGGTAGCGTCTGCTCTCTATATTTATCTGTGAAGATTAAACCAGCATCCTACATCCTCAAGCGTATCCTCATCGTCCGCATGCAGAGGGCGTTGCGGTTACAGGGTTCCGGTCACTGACGTAACGTATGCACACTTCCTTGCGGCTTCAATTCCATTAGGAAATGTTGACCTAGAGCTAGGGATCTCGTTCCGGTGTCAATATCGAATTAAGTCTCCAAGTAAATGAGCGAAGTGGCGATAGCTCTGTCCCTGAGGGATATTAGAATCAATGCACTTTCGGATAATATATCGACTTGAGGAATTACTGAGACAACATGCTTCATCTTCTTATATTTCGTTGGTGGAATTGTAGCTGTTTTCTACGGAGAAAGCTAACAGAAAGTAAACAGCTATGCGGCCATGACGTTTTATATTAAAGAAAAACATAATTTTATGTAAGCTGAAATATATTCAATTAGCGGTTTAAAAAATTGAAAATAGAAGCTTTAAATTAAAAATATATATGTGTTTTTCAAAACCGCTTTCACGCTATAATTACACATATTTAAAAATGTGTTGTTCGGTTTTTTTTCACTTAGTCAAGATTGGGATCAGATGCTTTGTAAAACATAATTCAACAAACTATTTTTTTGGGATCTGATCGTAGTTTTTCCAGCAACGTTAGCAAAGGGGATGGGTAGTCTAAGTGGTAAGTTGAGCGGTGGGATGGTTAGTAAGGGGTAGTAGGGTTTCTTTTCCCTCGAACTTCTAAAATGTGCTTCTTTCAGAATTTATATTTACAGATCCTTTTCATCTTGTCCATCCCGCGTAGCACCCCTGTTCAAAAGGATAAATATTTTTCTAGCGAACCAGTATCATAAAAATTTGGGATCCAGCAAGTGCGCTATGGTAGCGAATTTTTATTAAATACGCCAAATTTGAATAACTCAATTTGCTTTGAGCACAAAAAGTTTAGTTTTGGTATATGGTAGAGCCTTTACCGATTCAACATACTCACTAAGTTTTATCAAAATAGCTTTGTCATTTTGTGAGATACATATTTTTTTCAGAAGAATACATTTTTTTAGAGAAACTGGTCCTACCTGGTTGGCTAACGAACTCGTCTGCGGTCTTAAGAAAATGAAGATATGTGCCAAGTTTAATTTCAATCAGTTTAATATTTTTTGAGTTATCGCTCAAATATATATATATATATATATATATATATATATATATATATATATATATATATATATATATATATATATATATATATATATATATATATATTATTTATATATACATATAAGAATTCAAACGGACCTGGTCTCGGGTTCTAAGGGCTCAAATTCACGCTCATTTAAAAAATTTGTGGCAAAGTCTCACCAGTATCTTTATTAGCGAATTTTTTATATAAAAATTCACTTATATTGCTATACAGTGTGGACCATACGTAATGAATAAATTAATGTTATCTTAATTTAAAGGAAATTATTTTAACTGCGGTGTTAGATAGATAGAAAGATCAATATTGTGGATTTATTCATTCAAATCTCTCCAGTAGAGCACATAACAAGTCAAAATTTCATATTTGTACAAACATATAAACATAGACACATATATAAAACACATATACACATACAACTGATGCTAAAGTATACAATTAAAAATATAAAATAAAAAATTCACACCTAGCCCTATAAAAATGCCCGATGTAAAAAAAAACAACCAGACACTACAAAACAGAAACTACATTATGCATTATATAAAAAGTTTGGGATGCAGCAAGTGAGTTATAGTAGTTAATTTTCATAATAATTGTACACTATTAGTAATATATACAATTAAAACTAATTCTTTAAATTTAAACGGACCTTGGAGATCGGTTTTAGAGTCCCAGTTAGCGATTATTTGAAAAAATGTATATTTTTCATGGAGATAGAAAATTACAATTTTATACCTATCAAATATGTAAGTACTCCAAGCCTTAAAAAAAATAATTCTGTTACAAATTTTATTAAAGTTACAAAAGTTTTTCAGAAAGCAATTAATTATTTACAAAGGGAATGTACCTGCCAAATTATAAATATGGAAGCTTTTCCTTATTAATTGCTTGGATGGTTTCGTTTTAGTCAACCCAATCGAACTAGTTTTTGCAAACAATAAGCAACAAAAAAGGTTTTTTAAAACAAGTTTGTAGTTATCTGCGAAGCTCATTATGATTTTTTTTTGCAATTTTGTACCCACACTGCCTTTACATAGGTTTTACTATAGCTCAAGATTGAAGATTCTAGCTTAATGGGAAATTCATTGAGTTATCGGATTTGAAATATTTTTAGCAATATTCTTTGCCATAACATATTTGCTGCACCCAGACCCTTTTCACCACTTATTTACGGTTGCTGTATCCATACTTTTTAAAAATGATAAAACATTGCAGCTTACTATGCAAAACTGAGAAACAGCCTCAAAAATATTTAAAAAAAATGAAATGTAAGAATTTAAACATAGATTGAAAATCTTGGTTCGCTGCTTCCTCGCGGGGTTCTCCTTTCCCTTCTGCATGCCTACAATCATTCTGAATGCACAAGAACAATGTTAACAAGAAAAATTTCTTAGGAACAACCCCTAAGAATGTTACGGGGCCTGTGGTGAATCTAGAGGCACTGCGCGCGGTAAACAGGACTCTAAGGAGGAGTAGCTGCAAAATGAGATAATGGCAGCTTAAAGAGGTCCAACTAAGCTGTTTCTTTTTCACTTTCCGCCCACATTTCCTTCTTAGCTTCTTCCCCGCCCAGAACCCCTATTGACTCCTGGTCCCGTAACTTTCTTGTGGGCTGTTTTCAAGAACAAAACATAAAAATATTTTTATATATTTTATTAAGCAAAATTGGGCGTTAAGATCTGATAAACGCACTAATCCAAGCCATTAATAAAATAAGGGTAATTCCCAAATTTGGTCCAAATCAGTGAAGTATTTTTTAAGTCAATGGTTGGATATATATATATATATATATATATATATATATATATATATATATATATATATATATATATATATATATACATGGCACACTCAAATGTGCAAAGTAAGGATGTTGTTTTGCCTAAAAATTGTTTTCCATGATTCGGTTTGTTTCAGATTAAATATTGTTCTGATACATTTTTTTACGCGAAACGCTCGATCTGCATCTATGGAATTGCCCCAGAATACAATTCCATATCGCATTCTGGAGTACACATATAAATAGTAAGCTGCAACACAAGTGCCCCTATCAACCGTTCGTGAAAGTACATTTACAGCGTACATATAACAACTAATTTTATTACAGAGATGATCGACATGGATTTTCCAGTTTATTCTGTTGTCTAATATTAACCCCAAGAATTTTGTTGTGGTCTCGGAGCTGAGTTTACCATTTGTCAAGTTTACCACTATTTTTGCATTATTAGAGGATTTAAACTTAGCAATCTTGGTTTTTCCAAAACTTAGTTTCATATTGTGCTGACACCAAAACATCTCCCACTCTCTTCTGCACAGATTCAGCAGAAGACTGATTTATAACCAATGAGGTGTGAGCAGCATAAAGCGTAACATTTTCTTACGTTATGCAGGGAAGCTCATTTGTATAGATCACGCAGATCAGTGGGCCGAGGATGCTACCTTGCGGTATCCCCGCGACCACCATCCCGTAATCCGAATACAAAGTTCTCCCCTTTCCATCGGTTTGTTAAGTATGATATCATGAGATTTACTAGACCATAACATTTCAACTTAGTGATAAGGATATCTACATCCACACAGTCGAAGGCACTAGAAAGATCAACAAAAACTATATATACTATATATAGATAGCCCTATTGGTACTCTTATTTTTATGAAACCATTTTGTCTATTTGTAAGTATATATCTAGATAACAGAAAATTATATAATCTTTTATGCATTATCTTTTCTATGATCTTGGCTAAGTTGGAAAGTAGTGGGTTCATAATTTTGCTTCGAATTATTATCACCCTTTTTGTACACTAGTATGATTTGTGCATCCTTAAGCCTCTCAGGAAAGATCCCGCTCTGAAAGCATAAATTTATTATTTGCGTTAGTGGTTCGGCAATAATTTCGGCACAGTGCTTTAGTAATCCCACGGTAGTGGCATCACTACCTGTTGACCCTGTGTTTTTTAGCGATAATATATCCACAGAGAGAAGTTTACAGAAATCTCATGTCTTTCCGGTGGATAGGGATATATGGTTTTACTTTCTATGTTAGATGGTATATTATATATTAGATAATCTAAGTTTTTGCCAATATTAAGAAAATGGTTATTTAAACCATTTAAAGCAGTGGCAGCATCTTGACTACCCTCCTTCAAATTTTCTCAGTTATAAGTTTTATTTTTTTTTTTCCTATGGTGTTATTTACAACATTCCAATTAGATTTAACTTTGATTTGTGAATTATTTATATAACTAGAAGCTGCCTATTGTTTTGCTTGTTCAAACTCTGTTTTTGCGTCTCTACAAACTTCCCTATAACGTCCATCACCCTTCGCATACAGCATTCTCTTTAAGTCACTCTTTTCTTTTATACTGCGTGTTAACCAGTTAAGTCTAGTATTTTGGTTTGATGTTACATGGCTTCATCGTGAAATATAGCTCTAGAAATGATTGAAGTAAATCATAGAATTTATCATAAGCTATATTGCTGTCTATTATATTTAAAACAACCTTAACTCATCTATACTTATAAGATGTTTATTAACTAGATTTAAGTTAGCTTCACCTAAGTTTCTGTTTGTAAAAACTTTATGAGTTATTTTACATCGAGCAGGCTGATTTTTATTCATTTAAAGTCAACCAAACATTTTTTAATTATCAAATTTGAAGAACTTTCTGGAGAGCGGCTGGTTTTGGGTGAAATCTTGAACAAATCAGGTCAGTGGATTTTTTGACAGAGGGGGTCTCAAAATTGTTTGGTCAAACTTTTAGACACTTTGCCAGCTAATCACCACATGTAAGTTACGCCTGGAATTGATATAGTGCCCGGTTAATTTACTATCACACATTAGGTTGTTATTCACAGATTGGCTCAATTGATTGAATTCGTTAATGAAAAATCCGTCTTTAAATTGATCCTTCTCCCCTATTTTTAGGTCGACAATGTCATTTACAATAATTATTGCTTGACGCCCACATTTCATCTGACAAATAATGTCATATTGTTATAAAGCGTTTTGGGATAAGAAAATCTTATATTATACACAAACACATAGTTTTTGCAACTAGTTGGGCACCATGCATGAGCGTAATTATTTATCAAGTGATTATTAATGAGGTGGTAAGAAAACTCAGTTTTCTGTATATATTATAATTCAAAAGGCACTTGAGAAAGTTAATGAAGGTATAAAAGAAAATGGCGTTCGGATAAACACTATTAGATACGCCGACGACACCGTATTGATGGCAGATACGGATACCGGCTTACAAAATATTCTAGATCAGCTAAATGAGACATGTTCAGATTTTGGAATGCGGATCAACGAGAGGAAAACGAAAATAATGGTAATGCAGAGGAGAATGTACCTATAACCGTTATTATAAATAATGACATATTACAACAGGTCAACCATTATAAATACTTGGGATCCTGGATAGACAGCCAATTAAACCCAGAAAAATGAATAAATTCCAGAATTGCACAAGGGAAAAGCAACTTTACATAAATACGAAGCCTTATTTGCGATTCGCATCTCGACATAAACCTAAGGCTAAAGTTAGAAAAAAGCTACATATGGTCAGTCCTTCTGTATGGAGTAGACATGGACCTTAAAAATAACGTGCATGAATAAACTGGAAGCTTTCGAGATGTGGGTCTATCGGCGCATACGAAAAATACCATGGACAGCAAGAGTGCGAAATGAAGAGGTCTTACGCAGAGTGAACAGAGACAGAAAACCTCTCCAGGTTGTCAAGCGAAGGAAGACAGCATATATGTGCCACTTATTGCGCAATCCCAAATATTATATCCCCCAGCTCATAATTAAAGGTAAACTAGAGGGAAAAAGAAGTGTAGGCAGAAAGAAACTGTCATGGCTGAGAAACATAAGAAATTGGACAGGTCTGGGCTTTGAGGACATGATGAGAGCGGCGGAGGATAGTGAGGAGTTTGCTGTTGTAGTCGCTAACCTCCATTAGTGGAAATGGTACCCAAAGAAGAAGATTATAATATAGTTTGAGGAGTTGTGTCAAAATAATCCAACTTAATTGGCCCATTTTTACATAGTTATTTTTTGAACACGTTTATCTGCAATTTTTACCGGTTTGCCATATACCTACTATTTAATTCCAAATGGTTTTTAAAACGTTTGTGTTGTATATTTATATAATTACATTAAGTCTTTGAATTTTAATAAGAAAGTGCTTTAAAATATACTTTTAATATAACTTGACACATTTTTAGTGGTATACCTTCTACTGCATTCATATTTTATGATACGTGTGTAATGAATGGTGTAACTGCGGATATGGCTATAAATCGAATATTTATTTAACTCTATTCAATCGCCAATTTTGTTATTTAATGCCAAATTGGAAAGCCTACTCCGAAGTGCAGTTTGTTCTTCTTAAGAAGATAATTTGGTTGAGGTGAGCAAACTGCCTATGCGGTAGGAACAGTTTGCCAATAAAATATTAAATAATATTTCATACAAAATATTATGTTGCAGCTAGTGTGTTACGGCAATGAACAATATTATAATAATTAATACATATTATGGAAGAAATATTGACTCAACAAGGGCGTTATGGTAGAGACTATGGTGGAATTTATCAAACGAACCAAAAACTTAAAAATAACATATATTGACGCGGCAAGTGCGTCACGGTAATAAACAATAATATATATATATATATATATATATATATATATATATATATATATATATATATATATATATATATATATATATATATATAATACATATTATGGAAGAAATACTGACGTATCAAGTGAGTCACGAAAGGTAGATCCATGCGGAAAGGTAAATGCATGCGCAAAGGGAGATCCATGCGAAAAGGTAGATCCATGCGGAAAAGGAGATCCGTACGCCCAGTATTATTTGCATAAAACGATGGACGTCACCTGAGGATACCCCATAAATGCAGGTTATTATAAGTTTTAGTTTAGAAATTTCTACACTTGAGCATTCACATATCAATTCTACGCTCTTTAGTTGTAGGTCGTGACGCACGACGTACTCCCGTCCATCCCTTAGAAGTATTCCAGTGCCCCCATGCAATTTATGTTCCCTGCTATAGCACGAAACAAAATTAAACTCATTAATGTTTACAAAATTTTCCTCACCCCATCGCAGTCAAGTTTCTGTCAGCCCAATACAATCAACCTCCTTATATTCAAGACATAAATTAAGGTAATCGACCTTTGACTTGATGCTTTGCATGTTTACATGCAAATGTGTAAATAAACTTACCTCAGATACCCCTTGCTTTTTATCCCTGCATGTTATTATTTACAAAGTTTTTAATATTTTTTTATTATTTGTACAATATGTACTATTATAATAGTAATTCTTCTCCGTTACTTGTTCCGCAGCATTTTTTTTTTTCGAAAAATAAATTTTGTTATTGCAAGTCCCTTAGGTCAATTTTCTGGATTCTCACAAACATCTTTTATGTCCCAGGCAACACCCACCTTAAACGAATTAAAATGTCCAAGATCTTTTATATTTTGACAAATCTAATCACGCCTCGGAACTATATTCTCTGGGTATTTTATCACGACTTATTTTGTACATGTCTTATATCTGCTAACAAAAAGCCACGCCTTTTTAGAGACAGCAATATTTACATTTTCTTGAGAAACTTCACGTGTACCCACAATTGGAGGAGTGTTTATTCTGCTCCTCGGTACAACCCATTACTCTCCTACTGCTTTATTTGCTTTCTTATCCTTGCAAATGCGAAGTAGTGCATATTTGACTGCCACTCGTAGGTCGCTATTCTGTGTTGGACAATAATTCACATTGTCATCTGTTGTGTCAAAAACTTGAACTATTAATTCTGTGCTCTTTAACTGATCATTTTAGTTGGACGATATCTATTTTGAATTTTGTTTCAGCTTAAGGTCAATAGATGGCGCAGCATATAGCGATTTACATTTTTCTCCAAATCTCCAAATATATTATCATAAGGTAGGGAATCTTTGTTTTGGGTAATTTTTTTCACAATAGTAAGCTCGTTTATGAGTGAAGGTTTTTCATGCAGTAACTTGATTTTGTCCTGCAACTCACCAATTATTATGTCCTTACATTGTATAATGGATTTCAAGTAGTTTACTTCACCACTTTCGTCAGATTTACATTAATATTAAGTTGGGGGAAATCCAACCTCTAAAAATTAATTAAATTTATTAAAAGAAGAAATTATGTCCCTTTTGGTTGCAGTGCGCGCAGTTAAAAAAGTTTGGGTCCAGCAAGATGGAGCTCCCAGTAATTCTTTCTAGGCGCGTGCGATAATACTTGGATGAAGTTTGCCCAGAAAAGTATATTGGGCACGCTGGTGCCCTTGAGTACTCCAGCTTCAGCATTACTCTTTCGGAGGGCGCCCTGCCTTACTAAAATCAAAATAAATCTCATCCCTATATTGACTTAAATCTGATTCAAATATTTAAAAATAATAGTAGGTTGATGGTGGTAAATCTTCTAGAAATAAATCTGTGTCTTTTTATTAGGAATAACTTCTTGCGGTCATGATCTTGAAAATAATTCTTTCGAGAATTTCTATTTCAGTATTTAGAATTACAAAATTAGTTTATGCCTGCAAAGCTAGTGCAAGTAAAACTAATAGTGTTCCGAATTGAATCATAACTTCCACATAGTTGTGATAATTTACTCTCCCAGGAAGACATTCTCATGAAATGAATTTAGGGTCTGTGACTTAACCACAAAAAATAGTCATATTCCTGTACCTATAAATTTCTGAAACGATATATTTCTTGATCTTTAATAGTAGATTGTCAGTTTTCCCAAACAACCCACTATTTCTTTCCTTTTTTCTGCAGCCATCTAACTCACAAATAATCCAGACACTCAGTTTATGAAAAGCCAGCTGTGCACCAAATGTGATGTCGATTGCTTATTTACAAAACCATTTAATATTTCACCTCTACATGATCAACCCTACTTGATTGTATTGAAAAAATGTAGTTGACCTTGATTTCAACTTAAACGTCATTGCTAAGATCAATTCCAAGGTCACCATCAGTTAAGGAAAACATCCCTTCTTTCTCTGCGACCTCAACTTTCAGACTTATTATGATATTTTGTTACTTTTGGGATACCACACAAGTGGTAAATTCAGGCCGTCACCCCGACTAATTTTATGGTGAAATGTAAATTTCTCGATAAAAAAAAAGAGAACTAAACTTTACGTACACTTATTTCATCCCAGCATATTTAATGATTGATGAAATTGAAGGTTTTCTAACACACAAACCTGAAACGGTATATTACCCCAGTTTTAATAAAAATATATCAATTTTTACAAAATCACCCCTAATTTATCCTTTACCGCCTGGAGCGGTTTTACCCAAAAACAACCCGAACAGTTCGTTGCACAGATGCTAACTGTGTACTAAATTTGAAGACGATATCTCAATTCCTTTGACAGTTATCATGCCTCATAGCAGATAGACGTACGGACCGACAGACCGACTCATCGACAGACAATTCGTTCTGAAATAATGTTTTATATATGATTTGTGACTCCTTGCCGTTTTAGCAAGAAAATTTTCGAAATTTCTGTCACCGATATTCTACTCCCTCGCATTTAATCCCTACTTAAATTTTATCACAAAATACCAGATGAGTGATGAAATAAAGTCTTCTAATAAATAGATAGATTAATTTATTGAGATAGCCGACAATCAAAAACTGTATAAGCCAAGTCATCATAAATATAAACGGTCAGTGACACACAATACAATACTCAATTAAACTTACAGAGTTCCAAAAAAAATATGAAAGGCAATACAAAACAACGAATTGTCGCTACACTTATCACAAACACAAAATTTACAAGCTGTCACAAAAATATTCAGCAAGACTGTAGTAAGCCTTCTTTATGAGACGAGATCTGAGCCGTCCCTAAAATCCCTAATTTTGAGTACTCTAAAAACTGTGAGTCACTTGACTTGAAGCATTTAGTAGACATATTATATAGACCAAATTCATATGTCAAAGATCTGTGAATCCGATATTCTAATCTATTCGTGCTCCTCGTTGAATACTTATGATTCCTGCCAAGAAATGTATAGTCAGACAAGTTGAGTTTTGTGTACAATAAGGCTTTGCATATATAAACCGTCATTATGCCAAATTAAGTGGACCCCGATTGGCAACTTGAATTGTAAGGAAGATTTAACATCAATCTAATAGCCCTTTTCTGAAGAACTAACAATATATATACTTTAGAACAGGTACCCCACACCTCTATGCAGACTGAAAATAAGCAAAATAATATGTGCGAACACTTTCCAAACTCACGGTACTCCTCAGTCTCCCAATCGCATAACATTAAGATAAACACCTGCGACATAACCCATCGACACAATGGCCAGCCTGCTACCAATTGTAACTCACAGAGATTAAGCCGTGCTGGACTCTCGGATACGTTTTCCATTCACCCTTACAGGATAACTAGAATCACTTTCCACTTTTCTTGTATTGACATCGATCATAATTAATTATTTACTATTTAGAAACAAATCATTGACACCAAAATATTGTGCAAGCTGATTAGCTAGTCCAGTTGCCCGAAAGCCCACCACTAATAAACAAACCCTAAAACGTTCTATTACTCGAGTTTCAGCAAAAAAAAATGTAAATTTGCAAAAATCACCCCCATTCATTCCCCAACCACTGGAGAGATTTTATAAAAAAACTCTAACCGTTTGTTGGTTGGGTGCTAACTGTATACCAAATTTGAAGACGACATCTCAATTCCTTATAAAGTTATCGTCGCTACTAACAGACAGACAGACCGACAAACCGTTAGTCCGATAGACACAAAAAAATCATCCCCAAATCATTTTTTCTATGAGTTTTAACACTTTGTACAGCGTCTAAGCGAAAACAATATTTTGAAATTTCTGCCACCGTTACCATACTTCCACACCTATTGACGACGTGGAAGTAATATTGAAATTAAAACGGCATATTTTTTAAAGCAAATGGTAAAACCCTCCAAAAGCAGATGATGTATTCTTCACTGGTATGAGCTTAGCAAGTACTCTAGATAGTGTTATCTGAAATTCCTCCGATAAAAAAATATTAAGAGGCATAGATAATGAGGGCAGTGCTCTTGGTGGATGTGATCCATAGTTTGCAGAAAAATATTTAGAGAAATCGATGCATTGTCAGAATGTCAAAGTGTCACCTCTGTTGTGTCATCGTTTACCCAAGGCATAAAGCTAGAAGACAAAATATGTTTGTAAAAGGGCTTGCTGTTATTTGAGATATAAGATTGTTTTTATATCCGGATCTTGTTCGCTAAATAATAATTCTTACCTGATTTTAAAACGTATGTCAACCGCATATTTTTATGGTCCTGCTTCGTGTTTTTTATCACCGCAAACAAAACGCAATAATATGGTGCACGCACAATGGAAATGTTTGCTTAGTTTAGGGTGATCTAAAGCGTTTACCATCACTTGATGTTTGATCAGTTTTTGTAAAACGTCATCGGTTACTGAAATATCCTATAAAAGTTTCAAATATTTGGGAGATCATCTAGGTTTCCATGATATACCACAAAATTATTGTGAAAATATAATCAAGACAAGATGAATATTTTTTAACCAAAACCTCTGCAACGGTTCTTGCAATAGAATTATTATTATTATTATTATTATTATTATTATTATTATTATTATTATTATTATTATTATTATTATTATTATTATTATTATTATTTGATATAAGCGTTACACTTTCTCAGTATTACTACTGGAAACCTTTTGACCGACCCCCCGCGCGCGACATTGGGGTTCGGCTCGGTAGATGGGGATGAAATTCATCATGTCCCATTATGTCGATATTATCATTACAGTCTGACTTCCGTTGCTTCAACACAGCAGACGTGTTTGAGGTCGCCACTTAACTGAGGAATTTTCGGACTATGTGACATGTCTGCAGCAGAACCGCCCTCTGCCCCACGTTGAGGATGTTATTTGGTAATGCGAGTTCGTTTAGATTTCCCATGAAATTTTTGGTGACTATTCCTTCCGCCGACATTACGTAACGATATATAACCACCTTCTGGAGCTTCCATATGTTTTTTATTTCCTATGCCAAGTTCTCATACTTGGTGATCTTTTCAATTTCAGTTTTCTGAATGTTATGGGACAGCGGTACAGCAATGTCTATGATCACAGCAAGCCTCATCTGTTTGTTTATCAGGGCAATGTCTGGCCTATTGAAGTTCACAGTGCGGTCCGTTATCATGGGTCGGTCCCAGTACAGGAGAAAGTCCGCCGACTCCAGCACCGCCTCCGGAGAATACTTGTAGTAAGCTGGTGTTGTTGACGGGTTCAGGAGGCTGTATTTCAAAGCGATTTGTTGATAGATGATCTTGGCGAGCTGGTTATGTCTGCCTAAGTAAGCTGAGTCTGAGAGAGCAGGATATGCTGCCATGACGTGTTCAATGGTTTCTCCAACAACTGCTCATTTTCGACATTTATCCACCACTTCTAATTTTAGACAATGCTTCTCGTAGTTTTTAGTTTTTATAACCCTATCCTGAATGGCCATCACAAAACCCTCTGTCTCCGGGTAGAGTTGCCCCTCGACCAACCCTATAAGCGAAGAGGTTTTATCAACACTATCCGCCTGCAGGTGCTTGGGGTACCTCCCATGCATAGCCTGGTCGCCCCACTGGACTACACCGTCCTGGTCAGCCGGGGTGTCCAACTCATAGTTGCGCTGACCCAGCCTAAGTGGAGTATAATCCTTATCCTCGCACACCACCAACCTCATCAGTTCATCCTGCGATGCAAGAAAACGTTGTCGCATGTTTCTTTCTTGCTTAAAACAGAGGTTCTTTATATGGATTAACCCTCTGCCGCCTTCCTTCCGAGGTGTAATTATAATTATTATTATTATTATTATTATTATTATGCGTTATATAATAATACATCATGTCCATATCAAGAAGTCAGAGACTTGTAAATATATTGTTGTGGCATAATGTAAACCGTTTTGGCCCAAATGTGTTTGACGTATGCTTTCCAAAAGTTATTAGCTTCAGATTTTGACGTACGAAAATTTAATTACTATTTCCTCCCATCTAATGTTTCCATCATAGCCTACATTAATTACAGGTCCCAACCATATCAACATTCTCTTTGGATAAAAATCGGTTCTATACACTCCATATTTAATACAACATTTCTAAAATTTAAACACGATCTAAATCACGGCATCTAACTGAGATAACAATTAAATATTCTTTGATAAACTTTTATGAATGTTTTTCCATTAAACGCAAGAGTTTTGCAGCTAACAACTAAGCGCTGAGAAAGAATAATTAACGCACAGATTTATAAAGTCACAAATTTTGTTAAACGCATATCAATATTTATACAGAGGTATATTATCTAGTGAAGCAAAGCCACTTATATTAATAAGAATTCAGATTAAAGTCAGTATCTCAACATTGAAACAGCTTTCGGTAGAAATTTCCGAACCAAGAACAAGGTTTTCACTGTGGCGTAATTAAAAAGTCAAACAACGTGAACAAGAAAATAAATCGCTCTTGCCTGTCTGCAATATTTGAATCTTAGTTTAAATTCCCCCGGGTTTTAAGTGAATTAATTCTCTGAAAAGTGGAAACTCAAAATTCAATTTTATACAATACGCGACATCCCTTTGATTAAGAATGAAGAACAAAGGCGGGTCGTTTTATTTTTCATCTTCTTGTGTACTTAAGTTTTTAGATCTGTTCTTAACGTGCTCAATTTCACTTAAGACCTCGCAAGGTTTTGCATACGTAACTTACAATAAAATTATCATGGATATGGAATGAGAACTCGATTAAACTTCACTCTGCAATATCCTCCGTGAAACAAAGTAAAAATCTAATTTATTTAACATTAAGCTACGTGAACATTATGAGATATATGTCAAGGTCGCCATCGCGGTGCCAAACTAGGTAGTATGCTGTCACGACAGCTCCAAATAACACAAAATATTATAAAATAGAGACTGTGTACAACCAACATTCTTTTAAATTGTCAGCCCAGACCCATTTCTTCCCTAATATAGCGACAATGTATGTAAGGCTAGATGTATTCTCACCATAATTAGAACCCCAGGCCGTCAGTACAATACACAAATTGCGAGAACACACCCATAAAGTTATACGACTATGTTGGTCAGCCTTCTAGAACATTGTGAGATGTACGACAGGTTCACCATATCGGTGCCGAACCAGGTAGTATGCTGTCACGACAGCTCCAAATGACACAAAATGTTATAAAATAGAGACTATGTATAACCAACTCAGGATTTTGTATTATAGGGACAATGTATGTAATGCTACTACCCCCCAAGCGAGTAGAAATTGTTGATACATATGCGATATGTTTGTCAATATAATCAATATGATCATGCCTTAAGCTACTGGTCACCAACAACACCAAAATACCTTACATTTTTTGTTATTTTATTGGAACCAATTCTCCCTATCCCATCTAAGTGTCCAAAACTCAAAGACAACGTCAACGTAGGAGAGAATGTCATCTATTTTGTTTTACTTTCATTTGAGGAGAGCAATTATTATTCAGGCGTAACTTTGCAACATTTGTTCCTACAATTGTTGAATAACCTAAGTC
The DNA here is from genome assembly GCA_964006375.1 of Tillus elongatus. Taxonomy (NCBI): domain Eukaryota; kingdom Metazoa; phylum Arthropoda; class Insecta; order Coleoptera; family Cleridae; genus Tillus; species Tillus elongatus. The sequence goes on from OZ023265.1 coordinate 112,892,286, forward strand.
TAACTTTTTCCACCAAGCAGCAATACAGTATCCCCATCATATGGTATAAGCGAACGCACTTGACTTTTGTTCTCTAATGAGTCATTAATATAGAAAGAGAAAAGAACTGGTACCAACACAGAACCCTGTGACATACCAGCCCTAACTTTTAGACAGTTTCCCGTATTTTTACTGCTTATGTATGCATATGCAAGTGACTCCGGAAGACTTCAAAAACTACACCTATGACTCTAATGTCCAGTTTATTTAGCAAAATTTGAAGTTTTTATAGTTAAAACTCCTTGCAAATATCATGAAGCACTCCAACAGTCTTCTTGCAAATTGGAAGCTTTCCAACACTACCGAAGTCAAAACAATCAAAACATCTGCTGACATGCTTTTCCCAAAACCATATTAGAGTTATTATTCCTTCAAAACTCTGTCGTTAATTAACTGCAAAGAGTGTTGGCTTTATAACACGATCGGCAGCGATCACTGCCCAAACACTACATTTTTCTGGGCTTTGAGTGTGGTCTTTCCTCATCCATTGTAAATTTTTCTCTGCAACCAGTGCGTCAGTTTATTTCACCGTTAAATGTAAACGTTGATTATCTAATCAGTAACCAGACTATTCCCTGTATCTATCATTCCTTCCAGCAGATCCATCATTTGCCAAATTGTATTCCTCCATCAGGGTCATCTTTAGTCGATTCTTTAGTCAATTCTACCATTAAAGATTGGCCATTTTTTGCTGTCGGCTGCCTGCTTGGTACTGAAAAATTGGATTCCAAATTATTTTTTTTATTTTTTTGAAAACTGATAATTTTATCAAAAAATGTGAAAAATGCCTTTTGTTTATAATTTGTTATTGTGTCAGAAAAATGTATTAGATTGAAAAAACAAGTGTCGTATTTAATTAAACCACCGTGTATTTTCGAAACAAAGCCATTTAGGATCTATATTTTTAAGGAATTTATTTTATAACCCTGGCCACAACGTCATTTCATTATGAGAAGACACTGTGTATGGATTTAACACACACATTATTATGTGGACAAGTTTCACTAATAAGAGTATTGTCCCAATAGATATAAACTCTGCAGTTAAGCAAGGTGCGTTGAAAAACTGTTTACTTAGGGATACCCGTGCTGCAGAGTTACAGTGTATATCAGTTATCGTCTTAATACTATATTATCTTCGGCTCAAAGGGCACTCTTTATATTCATCTTAGCGTCAGTTGAAGAAAAAGAAAGGCATAACTTGTACCGTGAAACACATTTCAGTGTGAACCATGACCCGAGCTGTGGATTAAAATATGCTCGATATTAATGAAATGTGCAGTGCACGTTATATACCCCCATAAAGAGCGAGTTTATTGCAGAACGCATATTGTTTATTTGTTGTACATCTCATTGGCTGTTTAATTATTAATTGAGAAGTAATTGCAATAAGCATCTGATTATAAGACCTGATAAAAGAAATTAGAATAAAAATATAAAATTGTCTGCATCGTATTAGAAATAATAAATAATAATGTGTAATGTATATGCGTATATAACTTTAAAATATTAAATTTAACTCCTTCTGTCTACCCCACTGTGATTATACCTGTGAATCCGTGGTCCGTCTTGTGTGTCTAGAAGTGGCCATGACAGACGCCTTGGTCCAAGTGTCCCTGTTTATAATCGCTACTACATAGATAAAAAAGTGTAAACAGCTAAAAGAAAAGAATATCCGTCATATTTAAAACAAACAAAAACACAAAAGTATTGTATGAAAATATATAAAAGGTATCACAAAATGTAAACTAATATCTCTGTTATATATGTATATATGTGTATATAGGTATATATTAAAAAAAAAGTAGCATGCAGGTGGGATCCAAACCATAAAGCCGGAAAAAATTTGCGAATGGTCTGACGACCGCAGCCATGAAACAAGACAACACACACACACATCTGATTATAATGGGGGTTTTAAGTAATCATTTGATAATTAGCTTCTCTGAAAATAAAGTGTAGCTAGACATTAAATTCAATATGTTATTTATACGAGAATAAGTAAATATTAATAAACTAATTGTTGAGATATGTCCGTTTGGCGACAGTAAACCAGTTTAAAGTAAAGTCTTTTGAAAAGTAAATAAATGATAGTTTGGAAGGCGTGAGGGACACTTTTGTGTTTGCTCAAGCTAACAGGGCGTCATGCTGGTAAGGTTGAGCATTTGGCCCAGGTAGGTAACCACAACACGGTTGCTTGGCATCGGTATTATTAGTTTGGGGTACAGTGTGAGTACGCTCTCGGTATCCATTGCTCCTGCCTGTGTCGATGCGTGGAGAGCGTACATTATTGGATTAGGCCTTCGTGTCCATTGCACTTCTCAGTATTCATGTGCCTGAACCGTTGTTGTATTTTAAAGCCGGCGTTGGTGGCTGGGAATGAGACGTTGTGAGTCTGCCTGTTGTCTGATTGCACGTGTCAGTGCCAGCACGTGTGGTACTTGGAGAAGGGCGCATTGTTGAGTTAGCACTTTGTGTCCATTGCACTTCTCGGTGCTTTACTTGTGCGGACGCGAGCACTCTGGGTAAGGCATTGATGGGTTCGCCCTTTGCCTCACTGCATGCCTGTAGGCCAACAAGGGCGTAGTGCCGTGAAAGGCATCCAATTAAATACACAAGTTAAACTGTTGTTGAAGTAACTATTGGTTGGGTAGATAGAGTCATTGTTTAAAAGTAGTTTCAAAGCACTGATGTGCGCAAAATATAATAATGTTGCTCAGTGGAGCTTTGAGTACAATTAATCATCGATGTTGAGTCTCTTAGTAGAGCGTGTATCTGGTAAATGTTTCCTGAACTAATATTTGAATGTCCCTCGTATATATTAGGTTGTGCTTTATTTCTAATTACAGGTTTGTGGTGATGTTACTGGACACTTAGGGCACCCGCTCTTCCGACATTACGCCCGTACCTCAAGACGTCGCCATCATTCTGATAAATAATGAACTTTAGCATGATTACTCTTAAGTAGATAATCCAACGGCTAAATGAAGTATCTACTGGTGACTGACTGCTAAGCTATTTAATTATATTATGTGACTGTTGGTAGATTGACGTTATTATAATAGGTTACTTCTATTGTTTATTAAGAGGGTTATAACCTCATGTCATTGAAGGGTTGTTTGAAAAAAAACTTACATATTTATGGAAACTTTTTGCTTTAAAATCAAAACAAATTTCATTTTTTGAAGTTTATGTCCATAGCTAGTTAACACTCTGTATATCTATTTGTATTTTTAGAATAACAAAATACAGGGTGTAAAAAAGTGTGGAATATTGCCAACATTTCAAAAACTACTACACATATTTTTTTGAAACTTTGTTTATTGATATACTTAATTCATTGATTGTTGTTGCCCTTACTTAGTGAAACTTGTCCATACTACATATAGACTTAGAAACTACTTCTCTGGCTTCACTGTTGGTTTTCGTTTTTGTAGGTGAAGGACGTAGCCAGCGCGTAACCTAACTGGAGAATTCGTAAGGGCCACTTGCTCCAGTTAGCTTACGCGCTGGCTACGTCCTTCACCTACAAAAACGAAAACCAACAGTGAAGCCAGATAAGTAGTCTCCAAGTCTGTATGATATACTTAAATTTAGTACTCTGTTGACAGCCCAAAAAGTATGTGTAACTATGAAGGTGGCTCAGAAATAATACCAACAATTTTATTTTAAATGGAGCACCTATATGTTTTTACGTTTGCTGAATTTTCATCTAACTTAAGGCCTAACTGTATTGAAGTTTTTTTCTATCTTCATTTACTACTGAAAAAATAGTTGTTAAAAACCAGTTTCAAAAATTGTTAATATTTCGAAAACTACGGAACATATTTTTAACACTTGGTATATTGATGTATTTAAGTTAAATATACTTTTCGCAGGTAAAAAATAATGTGTAACTATACAGGGTGGCTGAGAAATAACACCAATTGTGTTATTTTAAATGGAACGCCCTCTGTTTTTTGCAGATTATAATAAACATTTAAGAGATAAATTCAGTGATATAAGTTTTAAGTTTTTTACTCGTCTACATAAAAGGAATTATGGTATTCATATTACAATTTCAAAGTGTGTACATAATATCACATAACAACAAAGAAATTGTCGATAATAAACAAGTAAAAATTATATTTAGTTACTTGAGAGCCGATGATGAGATGTTAAAAATGTTGACCGTTAGTTGCTAAACAATAGCTAAGTCTGTGTCTAAATTCCCACAAGACGTTATCAAAATATTCCAACGAATTTCATGAAGTTCAATCCTAATTTTAATCTTCAAATGCTCGAGATCGCCCGGCTTATGTTTGTAAACTTTACTCTTTAGATCACCCCACAAATAAAAGTCCAGAGGTGTGAGGTCTAGGGATCTTGCAGGTCACTCAATTGCACCTTTTCTTCCTATCCATCGATTTGGAAGTGTCTGGTTCACAAATTGACGAACCGAAATGTGCAAGAGCACCGTCCTGCTGAAACCAAATGTCTCTTCGGTTTGGGAAAAGGTTTCTAATTGTGGCATAATCTGTTCACGTAACAACTGTAAATAAAGGTCCGACGTAAGGTTTTCGTTAATGACAAATGGTCCTAGGATGTGGACTTTTGTGGTCTTCTGTGCTTCAGCCACTCAGAACGGATTATCTGCTGACCAATATTTATAATTCTGCCTACTGACGGTGCCATTAACCATAAATGTATAGCCTCATCAGGAGAGAGAATACTATTTGCAAAATTGGGATCAACATTGCATCTCTCCATCATAATTTTACAAAACTCCGTTCTTTTATCAAAATCATCTTCTATACGTTCTTGAGCTAGATGTAGCTTGAAGAGACGTTTCTTTTCGCTTTTAAATAAGTTTTTGCCTGACATGTGAGATATATTGTGTTGTTGGCTCATCTGTCGAAGAGATTTATTGGGATTGTCCTGTAAATAAACTAAAATATTTATAGCCACATCACCACTAGTAGTGCTTTTCCATCCGCCTGTTTTTCGTCTGTCTTGTAAACTTCCTGTTTCATTGGCTTTCTTTAGAAGTTTGCTTACACAAGATTGGAAAAGCGCAGGTCGATTAAGGTAAGCTTGATTAATTAAATCGACCATTTACTCTTGTGTTCTCTTGCGGTCACCATATCCAGCTATCATTAGCACTTAAATCTTTGTTTTTCAGTTAGAGCTACCATGTTGATTTCTGTTAACTGAGGCGTACGCTTATTTGAGTGCTTAAGAACATTTGACAAAAACTGTCATATTTACCATTGCAGATGACGCAACTAGCAACATTACAATTGAGACGACTTATCTTCATAGTTTCAGTCTATTCATATGACTGAATTTAGTTTGATTACATAAATGTCTCATTATGATCAATAAACAACTTAAAGCTTACACCACTGAATTTATCTCTTAAACTCTAGTAGAATTTGCAAAACATACATGGTTTTCCATTTAAAATAACAATTGGTATTATTTCTCAGCCACCTGTATAGCTACACATACATTTTTACTTCTCAAAAGTGCACCGAACGTAAGTACATCGATATACCAAGTGTCAAAAAATATGTGCCGTAGTTTTCGAAACGTTAACAATTTTTGAAAATTGGTTTAAACAACATTTTTTCAGTAGTGAATGAAGATAGAAAAAAATCTCAAATACAGTTAGACTTTAAATTATGTGTCAGAAAACGTAAAAATATAGAGGATGTTCCATTTGAAATAAAAATGTTGGTATTATCTCTAAGCCACCCTGTATAGTTTGTAAGGGTCCGTCTTTTCTTTTTATATATTGAACGCAACCTCTCGAAGACATAAGGTTACAACCCTCTTAATAAACAGTAGAAGTAACCTAATATAATAATGAAAATCGACTAACGGTCACATAAGATAATTAAATAGCTTAATAGTCAGTCACCAGTCTATACATTATTTGGCAGTTGTGTTATCTACTCAAGCGTAATCATGCTAAAGGTTTATTAATTATCAGAATGATGGCGAATTCTCAAGGTACGGGTGTAATGAGTCGGGAGAGTGGGTGCCAAATGTGTCCAGCAACAGCATCACTAACCTGTAATTAAAAATATACCTGAACACATCATCGTTCATCTACAGCACAACCTAATACATAGAAGGGGCATTTAAATATTAGTTCATCAAACATTTACCAATTACACGCTCCACTGAGCGACTCAACATCAATCACTATATATACTGAAAGCTCCACTGAGCAAGCTAACATTAGGAGCAGTTTCTACCTAATGCTCCACCGAGCAACTTCGACATTAACAGCGTAAACTCAATGCTCCACTGAGACACATTATAACCTCTAAACAACGCACATCAGTGCCTAGTACTACCATTTCTAAGTAATATCTCTAAATACTCAAACAATAGTTTAACTTGTGTTTAATTTGGTGCTGCTCCCGACACTGGGTCCATGTCAGCTTCCAGGTGGGCAATGAGGCAAAGAGCGAACTCATCAATGCCTTATCCAGTGTGCTCGCGTCCGCTCAAGTGGAGCACCGAGAAGTGCAATGGGCACAAAGTGCTAATTCAACAATGCGCCCTTCTCCAAGTACCCCACGGGCTAGCACTGACACGTGTAATGAGACAAGTGGCAGACTCATAATGTTTCATGCCCAGCCACCAACGCCGGCTCTAAAACGCAACCACGGTTCAGGCACATGAATACTGAGAAGTGCAATAGACACAAAGAGCTAACCCAACAATGTGCCCTTCTCCCATATCCACGCATCTACACGGGCAGGTGCAATGGATACTGCTGTACCCCTACCATATAATACCGACGCCACTAAAAGCAACTGTGTTGTGGTTACGTAACCCGGGCCATTTGCCCAAACTCACCAGCATGCCGCCCTGACAGCTTGAGCAAAGAGTAAGGTGTCCCACACACTTTCCAAACTATTATTAATTGGCTTTAAAATAGACTTTACTTTAAACTGATTAACTTTCTGCGAAGTGACATAACTCAACAATTACCTAATGTATTAATATTGACTCGTTTAAATGATAAACTGAATTCTAGCTACACTTTATTTTATATAAGCTAATTTTCAAATGATTACTTAACGTCCCTTTAATAATTAGATTACTTATTGAAATTACTTCTCAATTCATAATGAAACAAACAATAAGATGTATAATAAACAAACAACATGCGCTCTGTGAGAAACTCACCCTTTGTGCAGGTATATGTGGTGCAGTTTCACTAATATCAGGCATATTTTGATACACAGTTCGGGCAATGGCTCCCAATCAAACGTGTTTCACGGTAGAAGTTATGCTTTTTTTGAATTGACGCTAATAAAAATATAAAGAATGCCCTTGGAGCTGAAGATGATATATTATTAAGACGCTAACTGATCTACATTCTACATTGTAACTCCCTTAAGTACACAATATTTTAACGCGCATCGCTCAACTACACTCTTTAATTTTTCGGGGACAACACTCTTACTAATGTAACTTGTTCACATAATAACGTGTCTGTTAAATACCTACAGAGTGTTTTCATAGAAACTGACGTTGTGACCAGGGTTAGAAAATACATTGTTTACAAGCTACACATACTTTTTACTTGTCAACAGGGTATTAAATATAAGTAAATCAACATACCAAGTGTCAAAAAATATGTTCAGTAATTTTATAAATATTGGCAATATTCCACATTTTTTTACACCCTGTATATATTTTTTCTTATCGGCAAAAAAAATATTTGAAGTTTGGTGTTTTTTTATAACTTGACATGTTCTTTAAAATAGTCCAGAAAAACTAGGGTGGCTTTAAAAGAATTATCGATGACGTCATATCTCAAATTTGGAACCCATATATAACATGTCTATTTTAGGGCCGCACTATAAAATAGAAATTGGCCTGAGCTTTTCAAAAAGGCCATATAAGATTAACTGAATGTATTTCAAGTTACTGGATCGCACGGTTTGTATTTATGTAATTTTTATTTATCCCTTCCGTGTAATTTTCTGTCAGAGTCAAGAATTTTCAACCTTTGTAGTGCCATTTGATGTTTAGGTGGCTGTAAGTTATGAGGAACGACTTGCACAACATCTCCCCTGTTACTCGCAACTAAGATGGAATTTTCGTTTATATGGGCTCTGTTGATTGATGAGATAGATTAAAGTAACTCGCTGCTGAGGAGCCCTTCCGAGAACTTAGCGATGTCACCACTTTAAAAACATAAACAATATCTGTAAAGGAGATTAGTGATTTATGAAAACAACGTAAAAGTGGCAGCTTAAATATAGATACTAGTACTGTTAACAAGCATTACAGTAAAATAGTAAAGCTTTAATTTTACTGTTTTATATCGCTTACAAAGAGCCGCGGTGGTTCAGAGGTAAGAACGTGTGCCTCTGAACCGAACAGTACTGGGTTCTATCCCACTTTTTCTTCTATTTCACTTTTTCAGTACAAACTGTAAGAATAACATCAACCGAGGTTCTGGCATTGTATTTGAGCAAGTTGAATGTCTGCACGTTCCGCCATGCGATGTTGGGCACTTTAAAGATCCCTACCGTCCTTACAGAAAGGCAGGGGTTCGGAAAAATTTTCAGGATGGTGAGGTGAAACTGCTCCCTGGCGTCGGTGATTGGCCATAGTCGCGCAGATAGGCCGAGGTTAAATAAAACAAAACACACACATGTCGCTTACAAATATATAACACAAATCTTTCATTATTTATTCACACTTAGATATGTGATGACCACCAGAAAAGTTTACGTTTAAAATGAATTTTATTTATTAAACATACCATACCAATTATACAAACCAAACCTCAACTGTTTTCTGACCGTTGGCATTCTCTACTCTCTGCTGTCACTTTGCTGTCAACCTAGTGCCAACATAATTATGGCACCAATTTGTGTAAGTAATTTATGTAACCAATTAACAATTGTAGGAGGCCATTTTTATACTTCAATTTTTTGCTTGTTTGAGTACTCACCACCTAAGAAGAGTTATGGTTAACCCTTCGGATCACCAGACTGGCATGGAAAATCACCGACACCCTTGACATGTAAAGAAAGGCAATGATTACAACTCATGGTAACTGAACGCATATTACTAGCCAACTCACCGAGAGCTTTTAGGCCTAGTCGGGTTTTGCGTCTCAGTTGCAACTACCTTTGTTATGGCGGCTAATATTCAGGTTAGCGCTTCGCCTTTTGCAGCAGTGATCATCCGTCACCATTCACCGTAGCACCGTTGTCTCAGCGCTTCACCTTTTCCAGCAGCGATCATTGGTCATCATTTACCGTAGCACTGTCGTCTCATCACGAGATGCAGCTACATGAAAAAACGATAATAAGAAAAGCATTAGTAAGTGCAGAGAGGCAATTTTATGTCACAATGACTCGATAACACAAAGCTGATGCTACAAGGGCTACATTCGACAAAACTATGCTGTTTCAAGGCACGACTCTGGTAGTGGCACATAGGCCACTACCACGTAAGTCACTCAAGGGAAACTGGGTTAGCCCTTACTCTAAGTAAGGCCACATAGATCAAGGGTGAACTGCCGAAGCTGATTCCACAGAACTAAAAAGCGCTCCACAGTCCAGTGCCATGAAGATAATAGATATAATCTAAGGTAATTGACAATAAAGTGCCACACAGACCACTATCACGTAAGCCATTCAGAGAAAACTGGGTCATGTGCCGCCAAGGCTCATAAACACAAATTAAGGTTTCTCAGCAGTTTTAAAGATATCACAGGTTACAGTATGCTTAAAACTCAAGGTAGTTAAAGTACGCCACACAGGCTAGGTACATTTGAAGAGGTTTAGTTGGTTAGGACAACAGAAGGTAATACGGACAAGTTGCACCACACAAGCTAACGAGGGCTAGTGCCACAGACCATAGTGCCAGGAAGGCTGGTGCCGCTTTGGCTGGATATGTATAGGTTAGCTGAAGGACTGTCTGGAGTATGCGACATAGGCTATGGGGTCTCCATGAGGCTGGCTGCCTCAGAGGAGTGAAGCTAGTTATGGAAAAGAGGAGGTGACCTTGGTAGGGACATGCCACACAGCCTAGGTAGTTCCACAAAGGCTGGTGCCACACAGGCTTTTGCCACACAGACTGGTATTACGAATGCTAGTGCCAAGAGGACTGGTGCCGCTTAGGCAGGATAAGTAAAGGTTAGTTGTATGACTATCTGAAGTGAGCCACATAGGCTATGGAGTCGCCACGGAGCTGGTGGGTTCAAAGGAGTAAAGCTAGTTGCAGTTAAGAGGAAGTGACTTGGGTAAGAACATGCCGCACAGGCTAGGTAATGCCACACGGGCTGGTGCCACGAAGGCCAGTGCCAGAAAAACTGGTGCCACGCAGGCTGGTCAAGTAAATGTTAGTTGGACGACTATTTGGAGTGCGCCATACAGACTATGGATGCGCCACGAGACTGGCTGGCTTATAGGAGTGAAAAAGCTAGTTGGAGTTAAGGGGAAGTGACTTGGGTAGGAACATGCTACACAGGCTAAGTAATAACAGATAGGTTGGTGCTACGAATGCTGGTGCCACAAAGGGTGGTGCCACCAAGGCTGGTGCCACAAAGGCTGGTGCCACACAGGCTCTAAAGTAAAGGTTATTTGGATGACTGTCTGAAGTGCGCCAAACAAGCTTTGGATTCGCCACGATGGTGGCTGGTTTAGAGAAGTAAAGCTAGTTGCAGTTAAGAAAAGGTGACTCGGGTAGGAACATGCCACACAGGTTAGGTAATGCCACACAGGCTAGTGCCCCAAAGGCGAGTGACACAATGGCTGGTGCCACGAAGGCTAGACAAGTAAAGGTTAGTTGTATGACTGTCTGGACGGCGCCACATAGGCTGTGGATTTGCCACGAGGCTGGCTAGTTTAGAGGAGTAAAGCTAGTTGGAGTTAGGAAAAGGTGACTTGGGTAGGAACATGCCACATAGGCTGGTGCCACGTAGGTTGGTGCCACACTGGCTGGTGTCGCTTAGGACGGATAAGTAAAGGTTAGTTAAATAACTATCTAGAGTGTGCCACAGAGGCTATGGAGTCGCCACGGGCTGTCTGGTTCAGAGGAGTAAAGCTACTTGCAGTTAAGAGAAGCTGACTTGGACAGAAACATGCCACACAGGCTAGGTAATGCCACATAGGCTATTGCCACGAAGGACAGTGCCGCAAAGGCTGGTGCCACGAAGGCCTGGCAAGGAAAGGTTAGTTGAAAGACTGAAGTGCGTCACAACGGCTATAGAGTCGCTGCGAATATGGCTGGTTTAGAGGGGTAAAGTAAGTTCCAGTTAAGTGTAAAGGACTCGGGTTGGGACATGCCACACAGGCTAGGTAATGCCACCAAGGCTGGCGCCACGAAGGCTGGTGCCACAAAAGCTAGTGCCACGAAGGCTGGTGTTGGTTTAAAAGGAACTACTAACACAAGGAGGACTATAACAAACAGACGGATAGTCGAGTACCAAGTCGATATAGACCAGGTAAAACCAGGATGTACTCACCCTTACGCGATATAGTATAAGTATGAAGATACAAACATAAACGACATATGGTACACATATAAAGGAATAGTAACAGCTACTATTTTTACTAACTTTATTTTTTTCGTCCTTCTACGATCTCACAAAAAACTTACCTTTAGTTAAATTTAAAAATTTTCTGATGTGCCATGGAAAATGAAAGATGAAGGATGCTATAATTTATTATATATTTTCTAATGAATACTAATTATTTTATGTCACATTAAAAGCAATTTATTTTAAGTAATTAAAATACAAAAATGGTATTTTGATATAACTATTATCAAATCATGAAATCTGAATTTTTAAAACACTGAATTAAAAAGATAGAAATAAATAATTAAATATTTAAAAATATTCCTGAATTTGATATCTATTGTGTTCTATGAAAGTTTGTCAAACTGTCCTCATTTTACGCAAAGCCTATGTTAACGGGCCTGGCCTCCAGATTTTTCAGTTCTGTTTCCAGGACGTTCTTCTACGAAAGATTTTATTTTTTAGGTATCCCAATAAGAAAAAATCTGATTCTGGCAAATCTGTAGACCTGGGCGGCAACTGTCTAGGACCGTGGGTACCCATACGCTGACTAGCAAATAATATATCTAAATATGATGCAACTGTTTGTGAGTTGTGCGCCGGAGTAGCATCCTGTTGAAAAAATAAGCCAATAGAATATTATCACATAAATAGGGCAGTACTTCTTTCTGTATTTCTCGGTACTTATTTGCTGTCAAGCTGCGCTCGTAAATAGGAAATTTAATTCGATTTCCTAAGATAAAACAAGCCACACTCTAACCAAAAACCAAAATGTATAAGATACTTAAGGATTAACAATTAAAGCGCATATAAAAAACAACTAAGTTTATGTACAGACGAAAAGCAGGTTTGTAATAGATCTTTAGAAATTTGGAAGCTAATGCAGGTGCAACTAACATAGTAAGGGAAGAAAAATTGATACCAATACTCCGAATGTCATATATACACCATATATTATAATCAATCTAATTTGATCTAAAAACTAAGAAAAAACAACGACCAGCGTGAGGAACACCTATTTTGGTTGGTACATTTAAGCAGGTTTTTTGGTTGAAAATGAACGGCTAAAACCTATCGAAAGTCTGTTTTAGGATGGTTATAAAAGGTTTTGTTTGTAGATTATGAATAAACCAACTAAGACTCTATAACGTCCCTCAATCCAGAAATTGATTGTGGATAATGTTGCTCTGTAACGATGCTCATTTATCATTTTTATTTAGAGTAACAATGCTGCTAAAACGTCCACGTTTAAGCAGACGATGCTTATTTTACTGCAAAAGTATAAATTTCCCAAGTACAATTTGGAGAACTTAATTCATCACAATACAATTTTTAGACCTGACGATCGTTGCGCTAACAAAGCCAGCGTCATCATAGGGATGAATAATAAAACTTTCAGTTTATTCATCCCTCTGATAACGCTAACTCTGTTAGCGAAACGATCATGAGGTCTATTTTATATTTAACGTCTAAGCTATAAGTAGCTATTACGTACGCCATGGCTTTTTATGACCAAAAGACACATGTCGCTGCCCCCTAAGTATTTTGAAGTGACTACCTGACTCAACGATTCGTTTTTGACAGCCATTCAAAAACTGCAAGAAATATCCAAGCTGAAGGCCCCCAATACCAGTACCAATTCAGAAGTCGGTGGCATCGTATCGAAGCTTCCTGTGCTTCGAGGGTTTCTGCGCATAACCAAAATAGAAGATTTGATAGAGCTCTGAGTAGCATTGGCAGTAGTAAATACCATAAACTGTAGAAGGTGCCTATAAAGTTCTTTCATGCACTATGAATTTACGGGCGTTGCCGGCTAGCCACTGAAACAGTGACTTTATCAACAGCACACCTTCAAAAGCTGTATTTATGGTAAATAATAAACCGAAACATAAAAAAAAAACAGTTGTTGGTTTTTTCTTTAACAAATTTACCGACATTTTTCGATTACATAGTCTTTTGTACGAACGCTTATATGGTGGACCAAGACGAATATAAGTCAACTAAGTATTGAATGTTACTATCTTACTTTTCTTTACACACCTACGTGGTGTGGGAAGTAAATTTTCTAACAGAAGTTTACTAACAGAATATGTCTGTTTTCCACTTCCGGTGGTGGAACTTTATGTCACTGCGTGAAATATGTGTCGTGTAGTGATTGACAACCTTTTTTTAATTTCAACAACACACCACGAGGGCTTACAGCCTAAATACTATCGTCCCGTGGGTGTCGACAAGGAGGAAAGAGGCAACTTGTTAATTCTGGATTTCAAGGTTTGGAGGTTCGGGGGAGAAGGAAAAACATGTGCCGGCAAGGAGTTCCACAACTTGGAAGTTCTCGGGACAAAAGGGCGGGCATAACAAGATCTTCTATGTCTGGTGACCTGGACCGTAAAAGGGTGCATTCGCTCTGTTCTCCTGGTAGATCTGTTGGGGGCAGCAGGTGGAGGAACTATGGAAGAAAGCTCCTCTGAGCAGTGCCCGTGCAGATATCTATAAAAGAGAGAGAGAGAGAGAGAGAGAGAGGTCACCAACGGCGCGTCGGTGGGCAAGGGATGGCAGCCTTTGGGTAAGGGTAGGGTCACCGATGAGACGTATAGCTCTCTTCTTAAAAGAGTCCAGGATAGCTAGTGTAGAAGCGGCAGCAGCACCCCAGATGTGGGAGCAGTATTCGAGGTTTGGTCTTATTTGTGAAGTATATAAAGTATGGAGATTAGTTGGTGAAAAATATTTGCGAGTCCGGAAGAGGAAACCTAATTTCTTAGCAGCCGCTTCTGCAATTGATGTGACATGTTGGTGCCAATTGAGATTTCGATCCACAGAGATGCCAACAAGTGAAAAGGACTCATTACTTTGCTTAACTTGGTTTTTTATTGTAATGGGTCTAGGGCTGGTGTACCTCTAATGCGAAAGAAAGCAGGACTGTGATTTGGTGGGGTTGAATTGTACAAGATTTATACTTCCCCAGTCTAATATTATTTGGAGATCCACGGAGGTAAGTAGGGGCTTAAGCTGAACCTTGAGGAACTCCTGCATTAATTGGATATAGTTTAGAGGAATGGCCATCCACGACAACAGAAATTCTCCGGTTGGAGAGGAAATTTGCTGTCCACGTACAGAGTTTTGGTGGTAGGCCATAGGCCGGTAGTTTATTAAGCAGAGCTGCGTGCCAGACCTGGTCGAATGCTTTGGATATGTCCAGAGCGACAATCTGGGATTCACCGTGTAGTTCCATAGACTTGTTCCAAGAATGGGTGATAAGGGAAAGGAGGTCGGCAGTTGATCTGCGCTGACGGAATCCATACTGCATGTCGTGGATTAGACTGTGTTTTTCAAGAAATTTTAGTTATTCGGTGTTTATACACTTTTCCATCACTTTGGAGATGACTGCAAGTTCTGGTGCGCATTTTTTGAGAACAATTGCTGGGATCTCGTCAAGGCCAGAAGCTTTCCTGGAATTAAGAGAAGAGAGCAGATTTCGTACCTTTCTAGTTTTGAAAATGATATCCGTCATTTTATGCGCGACATTTAGAGCTGTTGGTGGTCGAACATTTGGAGGTGGGTTGAGAGTAGAATTGCCGGCGAACAACGAGACAAAAAGTTCAGCCTTGCCCAGGGCGGTAGAAACAATTTCATCCCCTGAGACAAGAGTTGAAAACGTGCTCTTGCAGAAATTATTCCCAATAGATTTAGCAATAGTCCAGAAGGGTTTGCCGCCGCTGGAGCTTAAGAGCACTTTGTTTTTATGAGGTTATTAAACGAGTTTTTTGCCTCAGAGAGAATGCTGACATAGCGGTTTCTTGCGTCGTTGAATGCTTGATGGTTTTCTTGACTGGGATTGTGTAGAAGCTTTTTGTGAGCTTTGACCTTTTCAAGTCTGGGATTGTCACAAGATTTAGAGATTCAGGGCTTTTGAGTGGCTGCAGAGGTTTTCTGTGTACGTGGAATAAATAATTACATGCCAGCTTGGATAATTTCGGTGACGTTTTGTGAGATATCAGAGGGATCGGGAGGAGAGAAGCAGACAGACGCCCATGGAAATGAGGAAAAGTAATCTCGCATTTCGTCCCAGTTCGCGGAGTTGTAGTGCCAAACGATACGTGGGTGTGATGACTGTGTGACCTCGGGTTGCATTGCGCAGGAAGCAGTGACCATGCCGTGGTCTGAGCGACCCAGGGGGCGGTGACTGATATCTTATAGCAGTCAGGATTTGTAGTAAGAAGGAGATCCAAGGGATTTGAGCTGTGTGTTGGGATGCGAGGAAAGTAAGTAGGTTGCTGAACCATATTGGCTAAAGAATTGCTGACTGCAAAGGCCTCCGCTGCTCCACCTTATGGATCGGTTTTTGAAGATCCTAGCCATTCCTTATTATGGACATTGAAGTCACCAAGAATAGTGACCTCGGAGGAAGGATATTCAGAAATCAGATGGTCGGTTTTTTCAGAAAGGTAGTCAAAGAGCTGGACAAAGTTGTTGTCAGAAGGTGACCGGTAAATTCAACAGATGAATTTTGTTGCAGCCCTGAGAGAGAGTTTTATCCATAGTATGTCTTTTCTTCCAGCTTCTAAATTGGGAAGTCTGGTGCAGGGTAGATTGCTACGTACGTACGCGCACACGCCTCCGTGCAATCTAAAAGAAGTAAGGAGCTCATACCCCGGGAAATTAAGGTGATTAGTGGCTGTTTTGGCACTGATTTGAGTTTCGGTCAGAAAGAGGAATTGGGGCCTATTAGCCTGGAGGAAATGGTGGACGGAGTTCAGGTTAGAATTTAGGCCACATATATTCTAGAAGGATATTGTCGATGCTGGCGCCCCCAGTACACCCCTCTCCCGGAGATCCGAATGGAGGGGTATTTTGCCTCCGGAATCTTTTGTACAAGGAGAACCAGAAACGTCCGTTGGTACTTCACCGACCACTTGATGCAAGGGGTGGTACCTCCTCGGTCGTGAAAAAAATCATTTACTATCACGTAAAGTAAAATTCCACTACCACCTACCATATTGCAAGTATACCACACCAGCCAACTATTTAAGAGCTGATCAGCTTTAGAACTTGCTACCTTAATGAAGGACCTCTCTAACTAACAAATAGTATAGAATAATAACATTTTGTATTCCTGCTAAGTAGCCGAAAGTGTGTTACAATTTCATTTCAAATAACGTCAAGGTCAACATGTATCTGAATTTTTCCTTTAGTCTTTAGTCTCATTATAAATTTTCTTTTTAATAATATATGCTCCCAAGGTCGGTACTAACTATCTTAGCTATATTATCTAGGCCTGTACTTACATTTATCCGCAGCAGATTACAATCCCCAAAACAATATTTTTTTGGTATTTATCCAATCACCTCTGTAAATATTCATCATAGCTGTTAGCGAAACGCTGGGTTCAATTATCAACACGCTGCTGCTCACCCTGATAACTCAGTTAGCTAATGTTTTACTTTTACCTAAGAATACATAGACGTAACCATTGTATATTTATGAGGTGTAACGCTTGTAATTATTGTTAATTTTTTTGCTTACAGCGAAGCGGTAGCGTACGAGGTGAAGACCTGCCTTACATTCTGGGCTTGCCTTTAATTGGTGGTGGGCCTTTTTTTCCTCATAACTACAGCCATAGTGACGCTACAGTCTCCAAAACTCTCATACATTACATCAGTAACTTTGCCAGGAAGGGGTAAGTTTAGTATATAACTTGTGACTGTAATTCTAGATTAAGTAGTAGTAGAAACGGTCTGTCACATTGCAAATTTATTGTATAAGTGTAAAACAGTACTTCGAATCATATATACCCTGTCATATACGTGTAAAAAGGAGGCTACGAGTATCAAAGTTTCTTAAAATGTTTACAGCAGTGTGTAAAATTAAAGGATTTAAAATCTTTGAAAAAACTGTAAATGCCGATATTAGGATTTGCGAGATGTTGATGTTATAGCCACATTGAATTTGTATATATATATATATATATATATATATATATATATATATATATATATATATATATATATATATATATATATATATA
This sequence comes from Tillus elongatus, assembly GCA_964006375.1. Taxonomy (NCBI): domain Eukaryota; kingdom Metazoa; phylum Arthropoda; class Insecta; order Coleoptera; family Cleridae; genus Tillus; species Tillus elongatus. The sequence goes on from OZ023265.1 coordinate 112,909,894, forward strand.
TATATATATATATATATATATATATGAGTGTGTGTGTATGTATATGTATATTGCTATCTTCTTGCGTTTCCAAAAAATCTTACTTTAATGTATATATGCCTTTGCTACGTAACTAACAAAATTTAAAATATTAAAGCTTTCCAAATGGGACATGTTGTTTTTATTATTTAACATGTGCATTAGGTACATCCACTCTTCGGGCAATATATTTTTAATAAACTTTATACCACAGATACACGATTCCAAACTATTTACGTTTAGTGTATTTGAGATTCTAATGGGGATTTAACCTTTTACTAGACTGCATACAAAAAATTACAAACACAAGAGAGAGGGCGCTCAGCAAAATGTAAATTCCATTACAAATGATAAACTATATGTATAGGAATGTGAGTGGCTTTGAGAAAAGGAAAAATAATCGAAGATTGGTTATATATATATATATATATATATATATATATATATATATATATATATATATATATATATATATATATATATATATAGTGTACAGCATGTATTTATCTAAATGGCGGTTTTAAATCTAATCATGGCTACCCAGGTTTACTTTATTGGTTACATGTAACAAAAAAATTGACAAGCCCAAATTACAAGTGACACCACATTTTTGTCGTAATATCCACTGTGTAGCAAAAAGCTTCAAACGAAAGATTTACTAAAAAACAGAACGTATTGATGACAGCAACTGGCCTAGGGTGTGTTCCTTAACTGGGGTGAGAAAAGGTTCTCTTATCGGGATCCTGGCCGGGGTAATTAAAGGGTTAACTCAGGCTTTATCAGTTGTCGTGGCCAACTGGATCGGCCAGCCACCGTTAATTAACTTTCCTAATGATCCAGATGAAGGGTACAGTTGAACTAAACTGATGTAACAGATGGGCAAGTTGTCAATAGTTTATGGCTAAACTTAAGTTATCTGTATTGATTAATAAATGGATACTGGGTAGTTATCAAAAGCGAGATCAGGGGTGTAATGATTTTAGCTTCTAGCTGTCTAAACGCTTTAGATTAATTTCAAGATTAAACGAAATTTAAGAGAAAGCAAATATTAACACAGAATATACATTTTAGTTTATATTATAGTTGGCCAAGACAAGGCTCAGTGATGTGATTAATTATTTTTGATAAATGCATCGCTGCAAGGCTGAAAGTCCTAAATCATATAAATTTGGACAAAGCAAGGGCGTTATAGTAGCGAATTTTCATAAATTTTGTAACAATAAACCATAAGTGAAAAGAAGTATGCAAAAATGGAAGTCGTATGAATAAAAACCAGTAGAAATATTTATATGGTAGCAGCGTCCTGAATAAGCTGCAATTCTTACAAAATTATAACAGTAAACATATTTGTTGAAGATTATTTGCAACAAAATATTAAAATGTAGCCGAACTTACATAAGTCCCAAAATCAAAATCAAAGGAAATCCGTTGGGTTATTATTTATTAATTAATTATTAATGCTTTATTGGTATATAATAATACATCATGTCCATATAAAGAAGTCAAAGACTTGTACATATATTATTTGACATAATTTAAATCGTTTTGGCCCAAATGTGTTTGACGTATGCTTTCCAAAAGTTATTAACTTCAGATTTTGACGTACGAAAATTTAATTACCTTCTCCCATCTAATGTTTCAATCATTGCCTACATTCATAACAGCTTCCAACCATATCAATATTCTCTCCGGATAAAAATCTGTTCTAACCATTCCTTATTAAATACAACATTTTTAAATTTTAAACAGGAACTAAATGACAGTATCTAACTGACATTAACCTAAATATTATAAAAAAAAAAAAAAAAAAAAAAAAAAAAAAAAAAAAAAAAAAAAAAAAAAAAAAAATTAATTTTCTTTGATATTTAGAAAAAGCATTAAGTATTGCATTGGAACTTGATAAGGATAAGCGTTTAATAAAAATTCACTAATAGAGGGGTATCGATGGTAAAACTTTTGAAAAATTTCTTCAAATGGACGCGAATTTTGGCCTGTAAGAGCCATATTCGATATCAAACCGAAAATTAAAAAAATACTTGACCGGTTTCCACCAAACGTGGGAATTTACTTGACTGTTTTAATTGCTTGGACAAATTCGTAGATGAGCACTGCAGGCCTAATTTTTTGTTGAAAAAATGTAGAAAAGTCTTACACACAATATTGTTTTAAGTATTAAGGGATTCAAATAAAGATGTGCACATGCATAGAAGACGTCACAATATAGCTGCTAACCAGATTGCAGATCAAATGGCGCAAGAGAAAAGAAGTTATTCGAAAATAAATGTTTGTAAATAATACACAATCGACGACATCGGTTCAAATTCCATAAGGAATTTCGTACATTCAACGTTGACAGGGGTAGGTAAAGCACAAATGTATTTTACTTTAGAGTAGAGAAATTCAAAATCGACCAATGACACAACAGTCAGCGATATCGAATATAAATGAGCCATGTTGTCAAATGTAATAAAATATCATTTTTGAATCTTAGAATGTATAATATCGAAAGTTCGCTGAAAAAATTAGATCCATCTAAAAGCTGCGGTTAATACCCATAAATTTTTAGTTACCCATTCGCAATGATATTTTAAAATAATATATTAACTTCTACTTTATACCATCCGTCAACTCTGTGCCGCTGTCAGTTGCGTTTCAGGTATCTCTATCAATATCTGTCAATGTCAGTCGCTAATAGGCAAATGCCAACGGCTTATTATGAATTATAATTTGAAGGAAAATATTATTTTTATTTTATATTCTAACAATAACGACCGTTATTCCCTAACAGTCTATATAAACAGGGTCTCCCAAGTTGAGTAAACTATTAGATTATTTTCCAAAATATGCATATTTGAGAGGTGAAAATTTCTGTGTGGGGGTTTTTAGAGATACTTTATTTGATGCAAGTAATTTACAGAATGACGCATTCTGGTTATACCAGAAACAGATGCTAACTTCTCTATTTTAAATGAAACACCCTATATATCATTATTATATTTTTAAAATTCTCATTTAAATTTAGGTCGACTTTTATTAGGGAACCCTGTTCTTTTCTACTGCCTTCGAAATATTTAATTTTCTTTGAAAATTCTCTTTACAAAAAAGCTGTCTTAATGCAATTGATATCGCTTCATTTGAATGTGTTGACAACATATTTTTTACCCCATGCATTACAGGGTAACCAAGCGACAAAGTGGTGTTGAAGAATAAATATTTTATATACACGCTGGTTTATAAAATGTATCTGGATTCCGTATGATAAGAATTTAAAAAAATAGTTTATGTCAAATAAAATATTCTGTATTTTATGTTTCCGTTAGATGCACTTAAAGATCCTTTTTCAAATTGTATGAGTATTCCCTATACACAAAATTGATTTGATCTATAGTTACGGGCGGTTTTTTAGAAAACAAAAACACAGAACTCGGGATAAGTGAGTAATTTAATTATTATACCTGCTATTTATTAGAGTGCTACAAAAATGTATGTGTATTATGTACAAAGCTAACTAGATTATCATAGGTACTGCTCAAATTGTCCACCATTTTCAGTAATACAACTTTTCAAGCGTGATAGGACTTCTTTACTTGTCGCACGCTGTATTTTACAAGGATTGAGGTTATCTAAAGAATTACGAACTCAAATTTCATAAATGGAAATCGAGCAGGGTGAGATCCGGTGATCGTAAAGGCCAAACACATTTAGCTCTGCGTCCTATCCACCTTTCCTCAAAAACTTCATTCAAGTATCCCATCGCTTCTGCCAAGGAATGGGGCACCATCTAATTGGTACCAACAATTGTTGTAACGATTATGTAGCAAGGTCTCTAAAAGATCACTGACTGCAGTTCGTAAAATCCGTCAGTACTGGTTGTTGGAATTAAGAGTATTATCATAAATACATTAAAAAATTTTGCTGTGCATTAAAAGGCCAAACACATTCAAATTGATTTTATCTTAAAACAGCTTTCACTAGTCTAATGAGGAGAACTGCATCCGTTGAAAATCTCTTCATGGGTAAACTTTGTTTCATCCGTTTAAATAATATTACTATTGAAAAAAGGATTATCTTCGTGGCGGCCAAGGAGCATTTAACAAAATTCTACCCTTTGTGCTGTGTCACTGGATTATAGAGAGTTTTACAAATGTCAATTTTTGATTCTGAGTATTATGCTTGCGTAGTATTCTATGTATGAACGAATGTGCTATATTCAAATCATGTTCAGCTGTAATTACTGATGCACATGGACGAGCTTCAAAATAAGGTAAAACAGAAATCACGTTGTCTCTGTTTCCTGTTACTAGTGATGCCGTTGATCGCATTCTTAATTTGCGGCTAGCTGTTCTCAAGAAATTAGATTCGTATCCTGTTAACTTCTCTACAGGCATTGGAGGTAATCCAGGATGGCGTTCGTCAAAAATTCGACACGTTCTGCTGACAATCTTACTACAGTGTCCGTGAAAGTAAAATAAATTCAGCAGCTGTTCGTATGACTAGTTAAGATTATCCACTATACTGTCGCATCGTAATTCTTGTTATCACAAACCTGCAAAAACTTACGTTATGACAATACAATAAAATTATTGAAACGTCAGACTCTACATAGCACTCTAAAAAATTGATTAAGTTACTCATTTATCCTGAATTCTCTGTGCAAATGCATCTAACAAAAACATAAATTACAGGGTGTTCCATCTAAAATAAACGAGTTTTTTTTCTCCTAAATGCTACGGAATCCAGATACATTTTACAAGCCACCCTACATATGAACTATTTGTTTTTCAACATCACATCGGACCTTACTGATCCTGTAATGCATGGGATTTTCTCAATATATTTACATGAATCGAAAGCGCTTTCATTAAGCCAGCCTTCTTGTGAAGAGAATTTGCAACAAAAAGTAATAATCTTGTAAACAGTAGAAGATAAGAACCAGGTTTCTCCGATAAAAGTCGACCTAAACTAAAATGGGCATTACAAAAATATAATAATATACAGGGTGTCTCATTTAAAATAGAAAAGTTAGCAGCTATATCTGGTCTAACCGGAAATCCGCCATTTTGGAAATTATTTGCATCAAATAAAGCTCCTCTGGAAACCCCTACATAACTGGGGAGAATTTGACATACGCGGTGCCATTGTATTCAGAATGTCAATCTCTATCAAATAAAGCAAAATATACCGGAGGTCCAATTTAAAAATCAAAAGGTGCAACATTCCCTGTGAAACCGGATTTGACCGAAAACAACTGAATACGTCACGTAATCTGAATTGACATGTCATATAGTAACATACCAAATTTCATTTGTGACATCCAATTACTTAACAGAGTAGAGTTTAATTTTCGACGAAGGTGCAGTGGTGTGTGAGAGAAAATGAAAGTCATTTTTAACAATATCTTTAGTGTTTTTTATGTTTGTTTCTTTTTAAGTTTTTAATAACGTTTGTTAAATTTCAGTTCAGTATTCAATAAAGTCTGTAAGGGACATAAGTTTCTCAATCTTTTCTAAAACGGGTGATTTGTCGAAAATTGACAGGAGAAAGAAATTAAATTTTCTATAAAATTGATGGACATTCACTTTTAATTAGGTTAGGGTTTTAAAAAATCAAATCATTAAAATGGTGACCCATCCATAATTCACGCCTTTTTGAGTTTATATCCACTTCAAATTTTTGTCCAATAAGGATGTTGGTAAAAAAAACATCTACCAAATTGGGTTGTTTTGTGTTAAGGCACTGCTGCAACACAGTTGTTTCTGTTAGTTATTGAAGAATCTTTCGACGTCAATATCTGAACCACCATTGGCGTCAGAGAAAGATTTTATATACAAAATCGGCATGTTTTGAGGTCCTCTTCTGGCACATGTTCTGCGTCCATTGCGTTGTGAATCACTGTATATATAATAATAACACCACAGGTGACAAACATCGCACCCAGAAGTCTTTGACTTGTGCGAGGGAGCTTATATATACATATAGACAAAGGACACTACCCATAACTTATCATAGGCCTTCCACATTCAAGTGAAAAAGACGGACTGTCCGAATACGAGACTCGAACCCGCGACCTCCTAGTGGAATTCTAGAGGTTCCTCACCTCGGAAACTGAGCTATAATACATAAGTATTATTGTGTAGTTGGTTACATTATCAGAATTATAATATTTTTATTTAAAATCCTATAATAAAAATTATAAATCAAACACGTTCGAGTTTTCTTTAAATGTGAAGCAAAAGGCATAGAAAAAACGTAATATATTTTATTTCCCGAGCCAACCAGTTCTCTGGCTCTGACTTGTCCTCCAGTTTTCGATGATTGAGATTCGAAAATAAATAAAACATTCACAGCGAATTTTACCTTGTATCATTTGAATAACTTCAATTTCTCATCCACATCAAAAACACTACCACATAAAAGAGATAAGTTATAAATTCCTGATCATGTGAGCAGTATATTATCTAAAATCGATTTAGAGGGGAAGTTGTTTCTTGCAGAGCCATTAAAGTAGCATACGCTTTATGCTAAGGTTTTCCTTAGTACTTTCCTTGTGAATTCTCCGTCTTTTGAGAACTCTCTTGAATCGACATAATATATTCACTGAAGTTCTATGAAGTTTAGCTGCTTCGATGCAATTGTATGTAAGTTTCCTTATGCCTGTTTTATTCCAAGTCAACAGAATTTCTCTCTGTGCAGTTTTCATTTTAACTACAAGTTAGTTATCATTTTAATTCCTAGCTAACATTTTGCTGCTTATAGGCAAAGAAAATACATGCAAAATTCACACAGAGGCATATTTTGCATATTTTGTGACAGCGTAAGCTCCTTTATGTAACTTAAGCTGCACTTGGGGTATTCAAGAAAAGTCCGCCTTGATATAGTCCCTTAAAGATGAACGAAATTTAAATGTCACACCTACTGAACTCTATTGTAGTCGTTTATTTCACTGATGTATAGTTGACACACCCGCTGGAGTGTTGAGTGTCAACGTCTAATGTAATAATAATTTGTCTTTGATATGTTGTTATTGGTAAAAAATGATAAGTGTTCAGAAAAACTGAGAAGCAAATATTTATACTATATATGTATTACTATATATATATATATATATATATATATATATATATATATATATATATATATACTATATATGTATTACTATATATATATATATATATATATATATATATATATATATATATATATATATATATATATATATATATACTATATATGTATTACGTAACTACCTCCTCTCAGCTGTTGTAAATATTGTACCCAGGCGCCTGATTGGAGTGTAATTAAGTAGCAGGAATCCAGTTGTGAGGTAAATGGAAAACACACACTGTTTATATACACCCTCGAATTGAGTGAACTGTACGTTTAAAATTTGTTAACGAATTGAGGCGGAGCGGTATTGGTATTAAATTAATAGAGTTACACGCTGATTCGGATACAAGATCAAAGAAAAACACTTCATTAATAACGTGAATGACTTTCCTTTTATTTACATTAACTGGCACTGACTAATATATATATATATATATATATATATATATATATATATATATATATATATATATATATATATATATATATATATATATATATATATATATATATATATATATATATATATATATATATATATATATATATATATATATATATATATATATATATATATATATATATATATATATATATATATATATATAGGGTGGCGCATTGAAAACGAAACAGGCCTATTTGCGTCCAGAGAAATTTTTATTTAAAAAACGCTGAAACCCGTCAATTTTAATACTGAGCGGAACATGTTTTGACATAAAACTCCACTTTGTCACATCAACCCCTTAAGAGTGGTGACAACAACCCTTATATTTTAAATAGGGAACATTGGCCGAATGTTACATCATTTTAAAGCTCTTACTTTTCTGAATTCAGCACACGAATTTTTTTGGAAGTTTTATTAACTCGTTTTAAAATTATTCACAGTTGGAATTTCAAGAACGTATTTCACTCATTGTGATAAGAAATGCACTAATTAGTCAATTGTTCGTTAAAAAAATAAAAAACAAAACCAATTGTTCAAAAATGTTTATTCAGTTAAGTAAGTGTTCAAATTGTTGACCACCAACTTCCATACAAAAGTACAAATTTTGTTCAAAACGATCTCTGACATTCTGGAGGATTTGGGGAGTTATTAGATAAAAAATGCGTCGTCGTAAGTCTTCCAGAGAGTCCGGTTCTGTTGCGTAAATTCTACCCTTTAAATGGCCCCATTGAAAGGAGTGTAAAGGAGTTAAATCCGGTGATCTAGGGGGCCAGTCAATAGCACGTCTACGCCCAATCCATTGCTTTGGAAACTCTCTGTTCAAAAACTCACCGACGCGTTGTGAAAAATGCGGAGGAGCTCCATCTTGTTGAAACACTAATTGGTTTTCTTGATAGCGATCATCATTTTCAAGAATGTCAATTAGTAGAGGATAAACGATATCTTCTAGTAACTCGTTTCGCCACTCAAAATGCCATCAAGAAAAATTGGTCCGATTAAACGTCTCCAAAAATGCCAGTCCAGACATTACATTTCTGTGGAGTTTGAGTGTGGACTTCGTGAAAATTTCTTGGATTATTATCTGCCCAATAACGACAATTATAACGATTGACTGTAGAGTTTAATAAAAACGTACACTCGTTTGAAAAACAGATATTACACAGAAAGTTCCCGTTATCAGCTATTCGTGCAGTCATCACTTTACAAAACCCCATCCGCCGATCAAAATCATCTTCATTCAGCTGTTGTACAAAATGAATTTTATACGGGTGAAATATACGATGCTTCAATATTCGCAGAATAGTTCATCTTTTGATGTTAGAAACAGTGGCCAATTTTCTCGTGCTCAAAGTTGGGTCTGCAGCAATTTCTCCTAAAACTTCAATCTCAGTAGTCTTATTTCTAACCTGAAATTCACGTTCAGTATCCTGTTTTTTGTTGGCTACTAAACCACTTTGTTGAAACTTTGCAACTAACTCCAAAATGTATTTTCTGTTAACCTGTCTGTTTGGATGTCGTTCATTAAACCAATTTGCGCTACGGTTGGCACAGTCATCGTTTTTTTTTAAAAAAAGAGTAATTATTTCAACTCTTTCTTTTACAGAATACACAGTGGTGTATCTCACAGTGGTGAAATTAATTTTCGGTAGTACTATCAAGTATCAAACCGACCGATAAGCTGAAATAATAAATCGCATTTCTCTCATTCCGATAAGAAATGTTCTGATAGTCAATTTCTTGTTTACAAACCAACAAAATATTGACTATCAGCACATTTCTTATCGGGATGAGTAAAATGCGTTTTTGCATCTTCAACTGTGAATTATTTTTAAACGAGTTGATAAAACTTCCAAAAAAATTTGTGTGCTGAATTTAGAAAAGAAAGAGCCTTTAAATGATGTAACACTCGACCCATGTTCCCTATTTAAAATATAAGGGTTGTTAGCACCACCCTTAAGGGGTTGATGTAACAAAGTTGAGTTTTATGTCAAAATATGTTCCGCTCAATATTAAAATTGACGTGTTTCAGCGTTTCTTAAAACAAATTGTCTGGACGCAAATCGGTCTGTTTCGTTTTTTTGTGCGCCACCCTATATACACTACATTACTAATTGAATTGTCACTAGTTACTATATTTAGTTAGTTAGTTCTTTGTTGACGTTGAAAAATAAACTCCTTGCTCCGTCTGGGGCAGTAATAATGACTAAGCTGCTAAATTTTTTGATGCACACATAACCTCAGGAATTTTTATAACATGTAGATCAGGAACTGACGGCAAGACCTTTCCTACTAAAAAGTGAGCAGGAGTAGGAGGGTTTAAATCATTTGGGTCTGATGACAGAGCTGACAAAGGTCGGGAATTAAGGACTGTTTCAATTTGTACAAGCAAACTGTACATTTCTTCAAAAGTTAATACCGCATTACCTACTACCCGTTTTAAATCAGCTTTGCAAAAACGTACAGCTGACTCCCATAACCCTCAGAAGCAAGGTCATGATGGCGGTATAAAATGCCAATGTATCCCTTCCTTCGCACAAAACGTTATAATATCCAGTTTTTTACAATTTAAAAATTTTGGTAATTCAATCCTCTCTGAATTTGCCGCGACAAAATTTGTTCCGTTGTCAGAATACATATGCAACCATGGATTGTTGGCCATCCAAACAGAAGTGTTGAGTAGCACCAAAATGTACAAGACTTAATTTAAATGTTCAATTCTTTTCGTACTGTATCTACTAGTTTGAATACACTCAAAGCACCTAAAAGTTCAAGTCCAGGTAATGTTTGAACCGAGCGAATATATACACAGCCTCCGTAGGCTTTAATACTCGCATCCGAAAATACATAAAGTTCGACAGTTAAAGTATCTTTGCATGTAATATGTCTAAAAAAAAATTAAATTATTTAATAGCGGAAATTCATCTCTAAACTTACACCATTTTGTGTGCAACATGTTAGAAAGCGATTCATCCCATTCAAGCTTTTGTCTTCAACGATCCCGTAATAGCATTTTTTTAAATTATTGTTTTTGCGCTTAATAATCCCAGCGGGTAGAATATTTGTGATATTTCAGACAGTATAGCCAGTTTTGTAACTACCCTTAAAGCTGAATTTGTATTAAAATGCATTAAGTTATCAGTTATTCCGGAATAAACCTAGGGTTTTAGTATTTTCGTGCAAACCAAGGTTTTATAAATTTTGATACTTATCGTCCTCCCCCATACCTTCTAAAATTGTCTGATTATTAGAAATCGACTTACACAATAAAAAACCGCCTTGTGATAATATTTCAGATAAAAACAATTACATACTTCTTTAGCCTGATCCAGATTATTTGCACTAAATAATAGATCATCTACATGTGTGTTGTGTGTTTTGTTTCTTTAACGTCGGCCTATTTCCGCGACTAATGCCAATCACCGACGCCACGGAGCAGTTTCACCTCACTATCCTGAAAATTTTGCCGAACCCCTGCCTTTTTGTAAGGAGGATAGGGATCTTTAACGTGCCCAACATCGCACGACCACGGGACCGCCTCCGAAGGGCGGAACGTGCAGACATTCAACTTGCTCAAATACAATGCCAGAACCTCGGTTGATGTTAATGTTACAGTTTGTACTGAAAAAGTGAAAGGAGTACCCTGGGATCGAACCCAGTACCCTTCGGTTCAGAGGCACACGTTCTTACCCCTGAACCACCGAGGTGCTCAGATCATCTACATAAAAGTTCCGATTTATTATAACTGATAATTCTGGATGTGAATTTTCGATATCAATACCAATTTGGAAAAGACTTCGAAGAGCTAAGAAAGGGCCTGCGGCAGTCCCATATGTAACAGTGTTTAAATTATATTCTTTAGTTGGCCGACTAGAGCTTGATCGCCACAAAATTCATTGAAATGATCTATCTTCTGGTCTTAAAAGCACTATTCTATATATATTTTTTCCATATCGGCAGACACCGCGTAATGTCCTTCCCTAAATCTTATTAAAATATAAAACACATCAGGTTGTATTGTAAGGCCTACAATTTGTAGATCATTTAAGGAATATCCAGAAGTAGTCCCAGCAGACCCACCAAACACCACTCTTAATTTCGTTGTATAACTACCTACCTTAAAAACCCCATGATGCGCTAAATAATAACATATATCAACTGTTTTATTAGTAACTTCAGTCATGTGGTTTAAAGCGATATATTCGTCCATAAAATTTCCATAGATCCCTTTAATTAAATTATTTCCGCTCTAACGCTAAAAACCTTTATTCTGGTTGGTTATATATATATATATATATATATATATATATATATATATATATATATATATATATATATATATATATATATATATATATATATATATATATATCCAGCGGTTTAAATTATTTAACGATCTTGTCCGGTACAAATATTTAACAAGAAGATTAGTGAGATCCAGCAACTGCTGCAGGTAATTACAACCTATATTTTTCAAGTTCCTTATCTAAGAGAGAAGGAAATGTCATTGCGGAAAAAGAGATGGACAGTTTGTTTACAAAATGTAAATATGTCAACACTTCAATGAAATGAAATGCATTTGAGGAGAGTGAATTACCCTGCAGTACAAAGTTAAAAGTAATATAGTTCAGTGTGAAATAATGCTGAAAAGTGTCATTAAGTGCAATTAAGGTGGAATATAGTTATCATATTGGTTTTAGATTTAGGTTGTCATTATACAAGGTAAATATTTACTAGTTTGACTAGTTATTATGAGCAATATTTCCCCTCGTATATGTTCCATTTCGTTTGTCTTCTTCTTGTTACCCTGCAGTGCACTGGATTTAGAAAAATACCGTTACAATTTTGCATATATTACTAAATTTTCTGTGCTAGAGCATTTCTCGACAAGCTGCATAGGTTAAATGTCTTTTATTATTAAAAACTGCATAACGAGCTTTGCCAAACAAATAAGTCATTTATTTAGCTTAAAGTTGCAAAACAGTATAACCCATATGTTGAAAATAATCGAAATGCCAGCATGTCCTTAAAACTTGCGATAGAGTAGATATTTGGAATTCTAAGCAAATTTCAATTGGTTCTAGTTATATGAAATTATTGTAATTAATTGTAGCCCATCACCCAACCATTATGTGTCACAAAGGATATCCAGTTGACTCGATGACTTCGTAAGTGGTCCCTCAGCATTAATAAATTTCTGTAATTTTGTTGAGGTAGTATCAACATGACTCAATATCAAGAAACAGGTAAATGTTGTTCAGACAGATTTTGGCAAAACCTTCGGCAAAGTCTACCACCATTATTTTTAAGAAACTAAAAGAGATAGGAGTACATGATAGTTGATAAAACTATTTCAAGACGATTTTACTGACAGAACACATTGTGTCTTACATTGGTTTTAGATGTGAAATGTACAGTGCGACACGTGGTGTGCCTCAAGGCACTGTTCTCAGACCCCTTCGGTTCGTTATGTTTGTCAATGATATTGGTAGATTGGTATTGAGTCAGGCATTTCGCTATATGCTGATGATTGTAAAATATTTAGCAATTTAACCACAAAAGGATTGTGAAAGAAAAAAATAAGATAGCAGAATGGTGTGAGTCAAACAAAGTACTTCTAAACATTGATAACTGTAAAGTTGTATCATATAGTGTTAATTATAAAATCAATAATAGAGACTTAGGATATGCAATTAACCTTTAAGTATCATATATAGCATATTCTTAATAGCCCACTTAAGAGGGCAGGTTTTATTTTCCGCTATGGTCTAGAACCTAATGTTTTTGATGCACTAAAGGCTTTATATTATGCGTTTGTACGAAATAGACTGGTACATGTTTTTGTGGCGTGGGCACCTTTTAGGAAATGTCATAGTAATAATATTGAGCGAGTGGTCAATGCATCATGTCATTGTTTTAACTTCATTCACGGCCTCTGATAAGATATTCAGATTATAACGAGCTATTGGTTTGCACCGATATGAAGTCCTTAAAATATCGGTGGAAATATCTGCAGATATGTTGGTTATTTTAAATTGTTAACAGTTTCATATATGAAAAGAACATACTGATCCTAATTAAACTCTACCTACCCAGAATTAACATTAGACAAAATGTAACTCTCAGCTATAGTCAGTCAACAACGTTACATGAATTTATTTCCCTCACCACGAAGCGCCATATGTAGAGAATATGACAACAGAGGATAAAATTTATATTTTTTCTTATAGAAGCAGTCAAGAATTTCAAAATAATATTTAAAGAACCTCGGTGGTTCAGTGATAAGAACGTGTGCCTCTGAACTGAAGGGTACTGGGTTCGATTCCCAGAGTTCCTCTTTGACTTTTTCAGTACATACTGTCACATTAACATCAACCAAGGTTGTGGTATTGTATTTGAGCAAGTTTTATGTCTGCACGTTCCACCCTTTGGAGGGGGCGTGAAGCCGTCGGTTCCGTGGCCATTCGATGTTGGTCACGTTGAATATCGCTACCTTCCTTACATAAAGATAGGGATTCGGTAAAATTTCCAGGATAGTGAGGTAAAACTGTTCCCTGGCGTCGGTGATTGGCGGTAGTCGCGGAAATAGCTCGACGTCAGAGAAAAAAACACACCACATAGTAAACTTAAAGCTATAAACAAGTATAATTAGGCGAGTCGTTGAAATTTTTCTTGAAGCTCATATATGTGTGAGTGTGTGGATGTGTATATATGTATGATGTATGTATGCATATGTGTGCCTGCCAGTGATATAAAATTACCGTAATTTATGTTTTTGGTTATTTACGGGTTTTAATTACCAACAAATTACCGTGGTAATAAATTTGTGTCGTAAATTACTGTGGTTATTTTACGTAAATTTTTTTTCGATTTTAGAAATGATTATTTTTCCCTTTTTTTTTTGGAAACGCTATGTTATGTTGTTATCAACCACATTGCTTCAGTAATAACGATGTTAGCAATAGTGCCGACGTAACCAGAAGTACCTATATAAGAATGATTTCTGTCTACTCCGACAAACCAATGAAAATGGACCACGAACCACCATCCTGTACAGCCCTCTGGTTGTACGCTAATACGCTAATTTGCCTCACAACGCCCTTGGTATCTGAATAACTATAAAATATGTATGTACTCACCTCATCGATCAACAAAACAAGGTAGGTAATAGAAGTAACGTAACCAATAACCTATGCTATCAAAACATCGACTGTGAGGACTGCCAAAACGTCTTTACTTGGAGCTCAAATATCGCGTTTTTAACGATGTGAATTCCCGACAATGCCCTAATAATTTCCGGCGGCCGGCACTATTCCCCGAACCGATCGCATATCGCTGACACTGAACTCGCTGATGAACGTCGCTTTAGACAGATATGGTAAATTACAAGAAAACCAAAAAATTGGTCATTTATCTTGTAAATTACAAGGCTGCGGTAATTTATTTCTGGTAATAATTTACGGTAAATTACGGTAAATTTCCAGAGTAATTTATCGGTAATTTACCAGTTCACATATGTGATGCCTACATATCTATATACTTCTGTAAATGCCTCTTTATGTATACAGTTTTTTAGATATGTGTATGTGTGTGTTTACGTATGTATGGATTTGTAAATAATTTAGTAATATATTTAAATAGTTAAGTGAGCAGTATTTCAGATTTGTGATTTGAATATGTTTCGTCCTTATTTTGTTGTGTATTTTAATCATGTAATTAGGTTTATCGCGTTAGATAATAAAGATCGTCTTTATTATTATGTTGCAGTTATTGGCACCTTAAGGGGCACTAAGAGCATTCAAGTAAAACTCTTGTTAATTTTTTACAAATGTCTCAAATGAAAGGTTTTGTTGCAAAGAAAATGGTGCTGCAAATTGAATCATAACTTCCACTTAGCTGTGATAATCTGCCGTCCTCAAAAAGACATGATCATAAAATGAATTTAAGGGCCATGACTTGACGGCAAAGAACATATTTATAATCCTGTACCCATAAACTTCTGAAACATTATGTTAGTAGAGTTTTAAATGCCGGTTTTCACCAAATCGCCGGTCATTTATCCCATACCACCTGAAGCCATCTTACACAAAAGCAATTCGAAGCGTTTCTTTGTCAGATGCTAACTGGATACCAAATTTGAAGATGATATCTCAATTCCTTCGAAAGTTATTGAACCTACTAACAGACAGACTTGCATGTCGACAGACAAAAAAGTTCGTTCCAGAATCAAGTCTTCTATATGTTTTAAGACTTTTTTCGCCGTTTTACCAAACAAAATTTGAATTTTCTGTCACCGATATTCCACCCCCACACATTCAACCCCTAATTTAATTGCAGCACAGAATAACATATATTTAATAAAATTGGATCTTTTCTAATAAACAAACTCTAAAAGGTTATATCACTCGAGTATTAACGAAAAAATATTTCATTCATCCCCTAACCCCTAGTGAGATTTAGCCAAAAACAATCCGAACCGTTCGTTTGTCGGTTGCTAACTGTACACCAAATTTGAAGATGATATCTCAATTTGTTCTAAAGTTATCGTGTCTATAAGAGACAGACATACAGACCGACAGACCGACAGACCGACAGGACAACAGACCAACAGACCGACAGACCGACATATATACAGACCGACAGCCCGACAAGCCAACAGACCGACAGATAGACAGACCGACAGATAGACAGACCGACAGACCGGCAGCCCGACAGACCGACAGACAAAAATAAATTCCCAAATTATGTTTTCTATATGTTTTGATACTTTTTTCGACGTTTAAGCGAAAAAAATATTTTGAAATTTTTGTCGCCGATGACATACTTCCACACGTATTGACGATGTGGAAGTAACACTACGGTATGTAAGGAGCACAACTATAATTTATTGAAAATAAATCAAGTGTTTTGCACACATGCATTAGATAAATTTAGAGAAAATCGTATTATTGACACCATGAACACATTTATTAGCATTTACAAAATGCATTTATTGGCACCTGGCCTTTGACGGTTCTTTTAGCTTGTCTAAACATAATTTGCATGTAAGATTATTTGAAGTAGGTAAAGATCGGTACATGTTTCTTACCACATCCTAGATGATTAGTGACAACTGCTGTACACTATGCCAGTTGTTCTAAGCAAAATGTTCACACCACAAGCAAAACATAGACCTTAATTTATTTATTTTCTTATTTTTTTTTAATTGTCATAAATCGCCATTATAAATAAATTGATCAATCTGCCCTAACTTAAGATTTCTCGTGTGTCTAGGTTTTTGTTAATTCGTGTCCCTTGCAGTCTGAGCTCTTTCCTCTGTTTTGTTTGTTTCCGATATGTCACTATTTGGTTATATTTAGGTTTCTTTAAGGTTGCCTTCTTCTAAGGCCGATTTATATCTTTTTTTATCCTATTCACTTTGTTTTTTATTCTTTATTTTTCCACGTTCTTCTTATATTCTTCTCTTAGAAACCCCTTTTTCAGGCCGGCGATATTATCAGGCATGAAGCTTTTTCTGTTTGGTGATTATTTCTAATTCTTTCAAGAGTTGCAGGCCGACATAACATTTTCTTAGTGGTTCTGTTCAAAGTAGTGGTGTCAAAATCATCTATCAAAAATCCGGAATTTTATTGAGCTACAGCCGGAATATCTCCATCTACATTAGTAATTTCTGTAATGGATGAAACTTTGTTTTGTATAAAACCGTCTGTTCATTGAGCTACTGGTGTCGAATGTTTTCGTCATACTTTGTATTTTTATGTAAACAAATTCCAAAATCGTTTTAGATATACTAGCTAATTTACATATATTACATATGCAGCTAAGGTGGGCTAGCAGCTGTATATCGAAAAATATTTGTCCTACAGCTTTCGAAAAAAAAAAAAGAAAAAAAGACCACTAGAAGTATATCCAAATTATTTTTCACTCTCAAATTTTACCGCTGGATGGCGTATTTTTTACTCAAAATAGAGAAATCAGATTTTATCCAAAAAAACAATAATAAAGATAAGTGACGTAGAACGGTTTTGGACTCTCCTATTAAAACTCTGAAAATTATTTGTTTGGCATTTTGGCCTATGTCTTAAAATAAGTGGTGGGGGAGAGTTGAATCATATTGCAGAAAAAGTTCAAAACTCCTGAATACGTTATTCGATTGTGTAAAACTTGATATTGTTTTAAAGCTCCTTGATAGCTGAATTATAGTCTGCAAAAATATGTACATTTTTGTTTAAGTCTGAACCGCTAGATGCCGTTTTTCCGTTGCTTTAATAGTGTACCCAATTTGACAAGAAAAGTTTAATAGAAGGCAAACCTTTTATTTCGCCTATCTTATTACTCGTAAAATTATTAAAAAAGTGGCGCAAACCCAAAGTTAATATCATTTTAAACTTAAATTATGACCAAAAATACTTTTAAAAAAATATATTTTTTATTTTAACGGAAATTTGTTTGCAACATTTAGTATTAATCGACCCAACATATAATGTTTATTAATAGTGAGTAAGCTTGGAAAACCGAAATAATGAAATTGACAAATACTTGTCATTAGTTTTTGCTTTTAGTAAGTCATATGTTATTTTGAATTAGAATATTGTGCTTTTATTGTTAAAAACAGGTTAAAGAATGTAAAAGTTATGTCTTATTCTGTTACTGCAGATGGCAGTGTATTTTCAAAGTTTTTAAAATGCAGTTATTGCCATTGATCCAAGGTGAGTAAGAACGTGTGTCTCAGAAGCGAAGGGTCCTGGGTTCGATTCCCATGGTTCCTCTTTAACCTTTTCAGCACAAACTGTACAACTACCATCAACCGACGTTGTGGCATTATATTTGAGCAAGTTGAACGTCTCCGCGTGCCGCCCTTCGGAATGGACGTAAGGTCGTGTCCATGCGATGTTGTGCACGCTAAAGATCCCTACCCTTCCTACAGAAAGGCAGGGGTTCGCAAAACTTCTGGAAGAGTGAGGTGAAACTGCTCCCGGCGTCGGTGATTGGCCATAAATGCGAAAATAGACCGACCTTAAAGCACAAAAAAAAACCGTTTGAAACAAATACCTTACATAAGACTTCTACGTTTAGTTCTGCTGACACACAAATTAAATCAGACCTTTTGCGAATAACAGAAAGAAATAATTCCTACTCACCCTTTTTTTATTTACTTTGGGTTTGTTATCTGCTTGTAGCAAAATAATATTCTTTACTTCCTGATATCTTTCAAACGTATTGCTTGGGGCTCCAGGAATATACTTTCTTGTAAGTAAACATTGATGTCCTGGAAATAACTTAGGTTTGTTTGCACTTCAATCAATACAAGCATCCTAGCGGTAGAATTACCTAGCTTGTGTTGTTCTTCTACCGTTAGTTTGTTTGTGTCCTATTATAATTGATGTTTCTGCGAAAGGCATTAGTGGCTTGCTATTCGGAATATCAGTGTCTCATTTACCAGCTGTATTTTGGTTATTACTACTAAAAAAACAGAATTCCTTTCTTTAGTTCAAACATTGGCTTGATATAAAGGAGACGGAGGGTGCGTACATTTTTTGTAACCGTTTTCTGAATTAGTATTGTCTTACAAATTTTAGTGTAAGTTCTAATGCTACAACGCCGTTTCGGTAACGACTTTTAATCTTTTTTTTTTAATATAATAAAAATACTTCTTTAATTTCTATCCATATATCTATTTCGGCTTTCTTTGGTTGCCAAGTTGCTGTTCATAAGCCCAAGTACTAACGATCTAATACTGCACCTATCTATGACAACTTCAGGTAGCGTCAAGTTGCTGGTCTATTTAGGTTAACCTGAGTCTGACCAGTCTGCAAAAATTGATAAGAAATCCCAAATATTCCCAGCCGTATACAACTATATAAGCATAAATATAAGCATAAAACATATAAACCACATATACAATAATTAATTAATCAACAGAAATCTATACAATTTTTTTTTCAACATTTTTATTTATCTTTTTAATTTTTTTGTTCTTTTTTCTAGTTTCTTTTTTCTTTTTGTTTAAAAAACATAAGAAATCAGACAAGGACACATTTTGCCTAGGGTCCCTTCAAGGCTAATACAAGACAAACAGAAAATGTGCCACGGTTCCAGACGTAACGAAAACAATGGGGAGGAACAGAGAAAACTGTTTACTACCTTAATTTATCTATAAACAATATTTAGCCTATTATTATTCATGACTGAATTTATTTGTAACTCCCCATAACTTTAGTTTTAGTGATTTTGTATGTTCTATTAATAAGTCATCTACGATTTTTTGTTGCTTGAGAATAGTTTATTGTGAGATGTAGGACAGGGTCGCCATCTCGGTGCGGAACCAGGTAGTATGTTGTCATGGCAGCTTCAATTAACACAAAAAGTTATAAATAAAAACTGTGTACAACCTACCCATTTTCTCTCCTAAAAGGGACAATGTGTGTAAGGCTACATGTATTCTCACCATAATTAGGAACACAGACCGGTTTCGCTCTAATTATAGCTCGTGTCCCATCCTTATAACAGCGGCGACACACCTATAAAGTAATGCGGCTATGGTACCCAGCCTACTAGAACATTGTGAGATGTACAACAGGGTCGATATCTCGGGGAGGAACTAGGTAGTATGTTGTCACCAGAGCTCCGATTAACAGAAAATGTAACGCTTTCGGTCTGCATTTTTTTAGTAAATTTTCTTTAAAAAAATTCACTAATGAAGAGATCCTGAATTTTTAGTTTTGAAAAAATTTCTTCAAATGAGCGCTATTTAGGACCCCTGGAACCCAAATCCGAGATCGGTTTCAGACCTTATACCTTATATGTATATATATATATATATATATATATATATATATATATATATATATATATATATATATATATATATATATATATATATATATATATATATATATATATATATATATATGTGTGTGTGTGTGTGTGTGCGTGTGTGTCACACCTATAACTTAAAAATTAATGGACCGATTTTGTTAAAACTTATGTATATATATATATATATATATATATATATATATATATATATATATATATATATATATATATATATATATATATGTGTGTGTGTGTGTGTGTGTGTCACACCTATAACTTAAAAAATAATGGACCGATTTTGTTAAAACTTACTGAGCACCTTTCTTTTGCAAGTGGCTTGGATAAGTTGGTTAGACAGGAAAATCCGCCCAGTTTTTCTCGGAAAATTTTGTATTTTCTTTCGAAAAAAAATTATATCTCCGGAATTAACAAGGTAAGGGCAACTAAGTTTGGTAGGCGGGTTTATATCATTATAGATAAGTTACCTACCAAAATTTAGCGCTGTAGGTTAAAGTTAAGGGCGTTTAAAGAACAATAAATTTGGGTTTTCCTCAAAACGTCAAAAGTCGCGATTTTAAACGTCAACATTGGTAATATTTAGGCAATGAACCTGAAACTAATATGAAGAAGGGAAGGGAAATGTCTCAAAAATAATATTTTACAAAGCCTGAAGTCTTAGTTTCAATCGTTATTGTCCTTCATTTTACTAAAATATTCCCAGAAAATTGATGTCAAATAGACCCTTTCTCTAATACTTTGGCAGTAGTGTTGGCTATAGAGTTTATCGGTGAATGGTATATTATTTTTGTCGAATTTTTGTAAAAAAAGCTTTTAAGCTCAATATATCCGTCATTATGCAAGAAACGAAAAAAAATTGTATTTATTAATTATAGGGTGTCTTGAGCTACATCTTAAAAAAATATTTCTAGAATTACAGGGTGGCCCATAAGTCGTTGGTGATTCAAATTTTCTTTTTTAGTAAATTTTCTTTAGAAAAATTACTAATGGGGAGATCCGTGTATATATATATATATATATATATATATATATATATATATATATATATATATATATATATATTGTACCGATAACTCAAAAATAATAGACCGATCTTGATCAAATTTAGTCAGTACCTTCCTTTTGAAAGTGGCTTCAATAAGTTCGTTAGCCAGGAAAATCGGACCACGTTTTCCCGAAAATTTTTGTGTTTTCTTTCTAAAAAAATTCATATTTCTGGAAATAACAAAATGAAGGCAACCAAATATGGTACGCGTATTTGTATTATAAAGAGTGGTCTCTAAGTTTAAGAACACAAAAGTTACGGGCAGCTAAAGCAACAAATTTTGGAGTTTTTCTCAAAACGTCAAACTAGCAATTTAAAACATCAAACTCGCAATTTAAAACGTCAAACTCGCAATTTAAAACGTCAAAATTAGCAATGTTTAGGCATAGAACGTGAAACAAATCCGGATTGTGAAAATAAAATGTTGCAAGAAGAGTGTTCTGCGAACCCTTAAGTTTCAGATTCAACCGTCATCGCTCTTCATTTTACTAAAATATTTACAGAAAATTCATTTCAAATAGACCCTTTCTCTGATGCTTTGGCTGTCGGTTTAGTTAAGTTGATGCTTTCGCTGTAGGTTTAGTGAGGTTTATGGTTTAACAGTCTATAATTTGTAGCTAATTTTCGTAGAAAAAATTTGTTACTGCATTTTAGCATTTTTTATCGAAATATGATGCATGTTTGTAAGAAAAAATCTGGACGCAGTAAGTTCGTTTTGGTAGCAAATTTTCAATAAATCCTCCACATTTCAATAACTCAATTTGCTATTAACGTAAGTTTTGTTGGTTAGGAAACCAACATTTAACTTTATTTTCCGAAAATGTTTGTATGAACGCAGCAAGGGCGTTTTGGTTGCGAATTTGTATTAAATGTTTCAAATTTCAATAACTCAATTTGCTATTAATCTAAGGTTCATTGGCTAGGAGACCAGTTTTCTCGGAAACATTTAAAGTTTATTTTCGTAAAATTTTTGTACATTTTCAAATAATTATTTTGATAAAATATGGTACATTGTTCCTACTATATAGGTTATACCGGTAACCAAACTGATGCCTGCTCACATTAGAGGATATATTTGTAATTAAAAACATTTTTATAAAAATTCACTTCCATAACGCACTTGCTGCGCCCAGAGTTTTTTTTAATTATGGTTAGAACACATCTAGCCTTACATACATTGTCTCTTTTAGGGAAGACACTCAACACCGGCCAAGAAGTGTCCCTTGTTGGAAAACTGATTTATTTCATTCATTGTTAATTCACATTTCAACAATGCGTGCTGAGCGCTCCCGAACTTGCCACAATCGCAATCTGGGTTACTTCTTAAGCCTATTTTACATATGTGTGCTGGGACTAGAGAATTATTAAATATTAATCTATACATACGATATACTTGTTTCTTATTATAGTGAAAATTCACAGTCCATGGCTTCAGTGGTAGTTTGGTTGCATCTGTTTATAAAAAAGGCCCCTTATGCTGTTTGTGAATTCTATGTCATAATTTCGTCTTAAAGTATTTCTATAAAAAGTCTGGACGCAGCAAGTGCGTTATGGTAGTGAATTTTCATAGAAATGATCTGGCACAAAATATTTTATTATAACTTTTTTTTCTTGTAACATAGAAATCTAAATTTTGGTGTATAGTTTACTTTTTATATCGTAAACCTACCTACCAAATTTGGTTATCATAGATTTTATATTTTTTAAGATAAAAAAATTTTTCAAATGAAAACTCAAAATTTTCCCGGAAAACCTCGTCCAATTTTTCTAAATAACGAACTTGTAAAAGCCATTTACAAAAGGAAGGTACATGCCAAATTTTATTAAAATCGGCTAATTACTTTTTGAGATATGAATTTTTTTCAAATGAAAACTCAAAATTTTCCCGGAAAACCTCGTTTGATTTTCTTGACTAACAAACATGTCAAAGCCATTTACAAAAGTAAGGTATGTGCCAAATTTTATTAAAATCGGCTTATTACTTTTTGAGATATGAATTTTGTTCGAATGAAAACTCAAAATTTTCCCGGAAAACCTCGTCCGATTTTCCTGACTAACAAACATGTTAAAGCCATTTACAAAAGAAAGGTATGTGCCAAATTTTATTAAAATCGGCTTATTACTTTTTGAGATATGAATTTTTTTCGAATGAAAACTCAAAATTTTCGCGGAAAACCTCGTCCGATTTTCCTGACTAACGAACTTATCCAAGCTATTAACAAAAGAAAGGTACATGCCAAATTTTATCAAAATCGGCCCATTATTTTTTGAGTTATCGGTGTGATACATATATATATATATATATATATATATATATATATATATATATATATATATATATATATATATATATATATATATATATATATATATATATATATATATATATATATATATATATATAAATATATATATATATAAACATATAAAAATTGAAACTGACCCCGGATATGGGTTCTAGAGGTCCTAGTTCGCGCTCATTTGCAAAAATTTTTTCAAAATTCAAAAGTCGGGATCTCCCCATTAGTGAATTTTTTCTACGAAAATTCACTAAAAAGACCAACAATTTTGAAGTGGTACGTCACAAACTGTTCCATCGTAAATGGCTTGTTCTGCACCTTCATCAACTATTTCATTTACTCGTAAACCAGCATGACTTTTAACCCATATAGGTGTGATATTCTTGCCATTTTTCTTAAGATCGTTTAATGCATTTAGGGCTTTTGGAATTAAATAAGTAATATTGTTTTGTTTCTTATATCCGTAACACTCGAAAGTCTGCAGTAAACTTTTGCTGTCGGACAACATAAAAATATTATTACTTTTCAGAAAACTGGCGTAGTTGATTGCTTCGTGTATTGTTATTAATTCTGAGGTGAACACTGAAAATAGTTGCCTGAGTCCAATCTTTTTGGAATTGGTGTTCTGGTGATCGTAGTATGCACAACCAGCACCTGTAGAGCTATTTTAGATACGTCCGTGTATATTTGATATGAGTCGTCTTTTAAGTCCATTAAGTCATAATTTAACATTGATTTAATTTCAAAAACTTATTTTAACAATACAGATACCTGAGGCCAGTTTCAATTATTCTGTAAATATATATAAATATATATATATATATATATATATATATATATATATATATATATATATATATATATATATATATATATATATATATATATATATAACTCAAAAAAGAATGTGTCGATTTAGATAAAATTGGGTGAGTAACTTCCTCTTGTTAGTGGATTGGATAACTTATTTAGCCAGGAAAATCGGACCTGTTTTTCTGGGAAAATTTTATGTTTTATTTTGGAATCTCCGGATGTAACAAAAACATGGCAACGAAAATTGGTCAGCGGTTTTACATTATAAAAACCAAACTATACGCCGAAGTTTAGACCTCTAAGTTATAGAAATAGAAAGTTATAGGCATTTAATAAAGCAAAATTTTAGTGCCATTAAAGTCAGAGAAGGCGCAATACCAAAATGGTGTATGTGTTAAACAAAATCTATTAAGATTAAGTATTACAGACAACGTTTTTTTATTCATGCCGCAAAAAGGTCAAGAAACTACGAGGAAAACTACTTTGAAAATTTTATATAAGTTTATGAATGGTAAATATTGCATAAGATGTACAATATAATGTTCTAGATTTATGCTATTCTTCTCATTTGTTAAAATAGCTTTCAAAAAAATGCATCTAAAATAGACATTACATATTACAAATAAATAACTGAAAACCATTATGGATGATCTACCTTTTATTGCACTTTCATTGTCAAGATTTACGGAAGTCGAAGAGTTAGACCGCTGGCGCAAGAGCAAAGGGACGGGGATCCAAATCTGACTGTTGATTGAGACCACTTTTTTCTACTTTTTTTGTCTATGATTCAATTTTAATGTTATCTGATGAGATTGTGTAATTCCAGCATTTTCTAACGACTTTCTGTTGGAAATGTCGCTATTGAAGAATAATGACTTTTAATACGTTTAATTCAAGTTAACTAGCAGCTGTTGTTGCCCTTAGTTGGTAAAACCGTTCCACAGTTAAGATTTGTGATTTCAGAAGAGTTTATTTACTTCTTTGCAACGGGATTCAGTTTTTACAGCATCGACAGGCAAAAGAAGGAGAAAAGATATCTTCTGTGAAGCCACAAAAAAGATCTCCTTCTCTGTCTAGATCAGGCTTTGAATATTCTTTAACTTATCTAATTTAATTTGATTAGCGAATTTTCTAGTACAAGATGTTCTTTTAACAGCAAATTTTCTTATTAATGCATTAACTGTTTTTTTTTTTCTGTAGAGAAACATTTTTGAGAGTGTTTGTATGGAAAATTATTCAATTGGTGACAAAGTTTATAAACGAAATTCGTCGAAAATAAAGTTCTAATGGATTTTCATGCAAACAAATTGTTTTATTTTCAATTTTAATTGCAGATTAGGTATATAATTTGAATCTTATGCATTCTTTTAGCAAAATTCTGTAGTAAAAAATTATTTAGTCACTTTTCGCAGAAAATGTTTTTGTGCTTCCGCAGAAATCATTGCTTGTGAGATTTTTTGTGAAATTTTGGTAAATGGTGATAAATGTTTAACAAGTTATTATAAAAAAAATATTTCCGGTTTCCCTAAAAAAATTGGCGTCGGTGATTAGCCATAGTCTTAGAAAGAGAGCGAAGTTAAAGAAATAACAGGCCAAGTTATTAGATCACTAACCCACTCAGCATTCGGCTGTCAGATGGTTTGAATTAAATGTTTAGATTAAACATTTTCCTGGCCTATGGCCAATTAATTTAAGTACTTAGACAGGGAATTACGTCTCTCTTTGAAAACTGTTAATTCCCTATTTAACCTTTAATAAAACCTTCACCTGATTTGGATAGCGTTTTACGACATGTAAATGAACACCAAGAAATTCATAAGGTCGCTTTTATTAGGCTCTGCTCCAAATCTCATGGCTTGTATATTTTGTATTCGTATAGCGTTCACAAGTCTCCTCATAAATTCCTCCAAAATTTACAACAGAGCAGTGAGTAAACGTAGATGGCATTAAGTATGCTTACTGGATGTAGCCTAATGATGTGCGAATAGGTAATTCCTTGATGTTTCGGGATTTTATTGTAATAAATTAATTAAATGTGCTTGCTATTATGGTTATATGCCAGAACATATTATTTTGTCGTTTAGTGAAACTTTAAGATTTAATACGTATTTCAATTTTGTGAGACCGAGGTTTCTGACAAAAATAATAACAGGCAAGGGGTTTTTAGGGATAACAGTAAAATTTCTGAGAGCTAGATTAGATTTAGTATGGAAAAAACGTACATTCGCTGAAAATTTTTGACTCAACTCTCATGTATTTCGAAATTTTATATAAATTTTTGTTCAAACCAATTGGCTTAATTTCTGCAAAACCTTTTTTTTTAATTTACTCATTGAAGACACTGTGTAAATCAACATGCCATGTCATTTATTGTAATTTATATATATATATATATATATATATATATATATATATATATATATATATATATATATATATATATATATATATATATATATATATATATATATATATAGATACATACAGTGAGCGGCAAAATTATGAAATAAGTTCATTGAAATTTACCGACTTGTGTTTCGACGAAATGCTCGGATACGTCAACTTTAGTCTACAGAGACACATCTTTTTGGTAAAATTTACCTTCCTCCCACTGCTGCATTTCAAATATAACGTCATCGCCTTTTTTCAAACGATAACCCGCTTTTTTACTAATGAGGAGATCTCGACATTTGAATTTTAACAACAATTCTTCAAATTTGGCATCCCTGGAAGCCAAATCCGAGGTCAGTTTCAGACTTTATATGTTTATATATAGAGGGTGTTTCTAAATTGATGCGAAAAATTTTACAGGGTGATTCTTTGTCGAAAAATAAGGGGTGTCTTCCTTTATAAAGTTTTTCTTGAGACCCCTTCTCCTCCAAGTTACAGCCCTTTGAAATTTTGGCAAAAAAAAGTTTTCATTAAGTTTCTCCGTTATGGAATAATTAAAAAAAAACAAATTTTGCAGATGCATAAGGCTAACAAAATGATAGTTTTAAGAGGATTTTATAACCCTATAATGTTATCATAAGAGGGTGAAAAAACCTACCCTTACATTATTTTTTATCAGTACTTTTTATTGTGTGTACCGTTTTCTATTTAAAAAAACGATTTAGAAAGAAGGATTTATTTAGCAACTTTTTTATATCTTGATATTTTCTCATAAAATTGTTTGTTTCATCACAAAAAAATAAAATATTGCTCAGATCGATGTCACATGTATTTGCTGAAAAAACAAGTACGTGGTAGGCTGTCAAATAACGTCATAATTACACTAATATGTTAATATGTATTGTTCTGGCTTTTACTAATTTCCAAAAATTCATAATAAGAAACAACAACTAGGTATTGTACTACTATTTAATAATTAATAATTAACAAACTAAGAAACGAAAAGAAATATTAACAAAATATCAGTACGTATCATCATAATAAATGTTGAAAATGCCCCCCTTCGGAGAGAACGCATGACTCTAGTCTGTTTCTCATTGAACTTCGTATTCTATGAAAAATACCGGGTGTGTTTCTTATAATATCACATGATGTGATAATACGATTTCTAAGGTCATCGATGTTTGCAACAGGACTTGAATAAACTAAGGTTTTCAGAAAACCCCACAGGCAAAAATCCAACGGATTCAATTCAGGGTATCGGGCAGGCCAATTCTGTGGGCCTCCTCGACCTATCCAACGATTTGAGTAAACTTCGTTCAAGTAGTTACGATCATTAATACTAAACTGAGCCGGAGCCCCGTCTGCATGTACCACATTTGTTGTCTAATTTGTAAGGAAATATTTTCAAGAAGTAGGGGCAACTCTTCTTCGAGTAGATGACAGTACACTTCTCCATTTAGTCTCACCAGAGGAAAACATGGTCCAATTAAGTCATCACCAATGACAGAAAGTCATACATTTAATGAAAACTGGTGTTAAAATGAGATTCCGTAATTTCGTGTGGGTTTTCTTCAGACCATATGTGGTTATTATGAAAATTTCTAATAGATTCTCGTGAAAAGTTGGCCTCATCAGTAAATAAAATACGAGGTAAGAACTGTGGAACTGGCGTGATCATTTGAAGCATCCATTGACAAAAGATTAAACGAGGTAAAAAATCACGAGGTAAGAGCGCTTGAACTCGTTGGATATGGTAGAGATACAGTAGTTGTTCTTTTAAAATTCTAAATACCGTGGAATAGCTGACATTTAAGACTTGAGCGATTCTTATTGTACTTGTACCAGGAGATTCTTCAATTAAATTGAAAACAGCCTCTTCAAGTGCTACAGTTCTTACTTCTCTAGAACGCCCGCAATCGGCGGCACTTCTTGAAAATTTTCCTTCTTCTTGCAGACGTTGATGAATGCGTGCGAATATGCTGTGATTGGGTACAGTTCTATTTGGATATAACTCAGGGTAGAAGCGCTGTGCTCTTAATCGATTGCCATTAGCACGGCCATATTCAAAATGCATATCTGCCATTTCGGAATTGGTATAATTTACCATTTTATTCACTTATTTGTTTTAAGTGTTAAAAAAATTCTCGATAGATTGACAGCAACCAGAACAATTAATATTAGTGTAATTATGACGTTATTTGACAGTCTACCACGTACTTGATTTTTCAGCAAATAACAACCACTCTGTAAATTCATGTGACATCGATCTGAGTAATATTTTATTTTTTTGTGATGAAACTAACAATTTTATGAGAAAATGTCAAGACATAAAAAAGCTGCTAAATGAATCCTTCTTTCGAAATCATTTTTTTAAATAGAAAACGGTACACACAATAAAAAGTACTGATAAAGAATAATGTAAGGGTGGGTATTTTCACCTTCTTGTGAAAACATTATAGGGTTATAAAATCCTTTTAAAACTATCATTTTGTTAGCCTTATGCATCTGCAAAATTTGTTTTTTTTAAATTATTCCATAACGGAGAAATTTAATGAAAACTTTTTTTTGCCATAATTTCAAAGGGGTGTAACTTGGAGGAGAAGGGGTTTCAATAAAAACTTTATAAAAAAGACCCCCCTTATTTTTTGCCAAAGAATCACCCTGTAAAATTTTTCGCATCAATTTAGAAACACTATGTGTATATATATATATATATATATATATATATATATATATATATATATATATATATATATATATATATATATATATATATATATATATATATATATATATATGTGTGTGTGTGTGTGTGTATGTGTGTGTGTGTGTATAACTCAAAAAATGCGCTGATTTTGATAAAATTTCGTGAGTACCTTCCTTCCGCAAGTGGCTTGGATAAGTTCGTTATCCAGGATAATCGGGCTAGTTTTTCCCGGAAAATATTACGTTTTCTTTCGAAAAATTTTGATATCTCCGGAAATAACAAAGCTATGGTAACTAAATTGGGCACGCTAATTTATGCCATAAAAATTTGGATCCCTACGTTAAAAGCAAAAGAAGTTATAAGCATTATAGTTTTTCTTCTTAAAACGTCAAAAAGTCGCAACTCAAAACGTCAAAATTGACATGTTCTAAATAAAGAACATGAAACTAACATTACGGGCGATGTAACAGAAATTTTGTAAGAAGTGTGTTCTATAAAGCCTTGGGTTTCAGCTTTACCCACCATTATCCTTCATTTTACTTAAATATTTGCAGAAAATGAATTTCAAATAGACCTCTTTTCTGATGCTTTAACTGTGGTTTCAACTATAGAGTCATAATACATGAAGAAAAACTTTGTACCTACCCCTTGTTAAGCACAATGCGCGCACGAAGCAGTGTGAGATTTGGCATAGTTAAAGTGCATATAAACAAGGAGAGCAGAAAGATAAAATGTATGTATAATATGTGATTAATAGATTAAATATTGCTTTCTTCTAATTAGACGGGCGTCTCGCGATAGTAAAAACTTTGATGAGTTTTGTATCGTTTTAACGAACTAAAAGACCTCCCTGGCTGTGCTGTGTACACACAATTCTCCAAGCTGACCTTCCTGACCTGCCCTGACATCAGTTTGCCTAATCAAAAGCTAAAAGAAGTTAAAAGGGAAAGGAAAAGTTCATTATGCTCACATAATCTTGATATATTGCAGGGTTGATTTTCCTTCTCCGTTTAGCTTTTATTTAGGGAAACTGATCTTAGGGCAGGTGAGAAAAGTCAGATTGTAGGATTTTCTGTAACATCACGTTAGAGAGGTCTTTTTTTTTTTCGTTAAAACAACAAAAAACTCATCCAAGTTTTTACTGTCGCGAGACGCTCGTCTAATTAGATAGTAGGATTGATTCCCAGTGTGACGGGTAATATATTCATGTCAATGTAAAACACATATTACTCCTAAGTTTAAAGATACAAAAGTTTTGGGCAGTTAAAGAAAAAAATTTGGAGTTTTTCTCTAAACGTCAAAGTCGCAATTTAAAACGTCAAAATTGGCAATGTTTAGGCAAACAACGGGAAACAAATACGGATTGTGCAAAGAAAATATCTCAAGAATAATGTTTTACAAAGCCTGAAGTCTTAGTTTTATCAGACATTGCCCTTCATTTTACTAACATGTTTACAGAAAATTCATTTCAAATAGACCCTTTCACTGATGGGTTGGCTGTCGGTTTAGTTAAGTTGATGTTTTCGCTGTAGGTTTAGTGAAGTTTATGGTTTAACGGTCTAAAATTTTTAGCTAATTTTCGTAGAACAAATTCGTTAATGCATTTTTGCATTTTTTGTCGAAATATGATGCATGTTTGTAAGAAAAAATCTGGACGCAGTAAGTGAATTTTGGTAGCGAATTTTCATTAAATCCTTCAAATTTCATAACTTAATTTGCTATTAACGTAAGGTTTGTTGGCTAGGAAACCAACATTTAAGTTTAGTTGCGGAAAATTTTTGTACATTTTAAAACAATAAATAATTTTGATAAAATATAGTACATTGTTTCTACTACATAGGCTATACCGGTAATCAGATTGATGCCTGCTCGCATTTGCTATTAAAAACATTTTTATGAAAATTCACTTCCATAACGCACTTGCTGCGTCCAGACCTCTTAATTTTGATAGATCGCTGACTTGTCTACACGGTACCATCAAAATGTAGATACCTCACTGTGTTTTTTGAATGAATGTCCTCTAAAGAGTGCAAAAAATAAACTCTATTTATAGCAATAATCTTAATCAAGCTCTTATTCAACAAATTAAAGTATTATTTTCTTTAATTATAATATTTGAAATGCAATCCAATGACTTCTTGACAATCAGAAAATCTTTTGAAACATTCCTCTTGTATATTGCGAATGACGTCAGGTATGAAACGAAGCGAATTAGCATTCGACTCATTTCATACTTAGTTCGATTTTTCAAATATTTTAGGTTATTTGGTTTGTTAACATGGATATTTGATTTTAAATACCACCATAAAAATATAGTGGCGTAAGATCTGGGGACCTGGGGGCCACTCTGTTTCTCGACTACCGACCCGCTTGCTAGGAAAGTAGTCATTTAAAATCTCGCCACAGCATATGCAAAGTGCCGAGGTGCACCGTCTTGCTGAAACTACATATCCCCACTTGGTAAATCAAGATCATGTTTATTTAGAAAACTTGCAACAAGAGAAGAAATAAGCTCATTCTTTGGTAAATTATGATATCGCTGCCCAATGAGAGCAAAATAAAGGACCTATGATTCTACAGGGGACTATTTCTGCCCCCACGTTAAATTCACGGCCATTTTGTGTATGTGCTTCAGTCATCCAGTGAGGATTCCCTTTACTATAATTCCTGTAATTTTGTTAGTCACTGACCCATTTAGCCAAAATTATGCTTGGTTATTATGGTTATTATGGTTACATAAATATTGTTTCATTTCATAGAAATGCATTCGTCGATCAGGGTCATCCTCATTAAGTATGTGGAGCAGCTGCATTTTGTAAGGATGGTAATTTTCTAATTTTAATGCACGTAATACTGTTCACTTCTTGCTCAATTGAACAATTTTTATTAGCAAAAGGAAAATTCTAGTGTAGAATAAGCAAATACCATTTATTGTATTTTATTGTTGACTTTTAAAGGCCATGGTTTTAAGTTTTATATGGTAAATAGATTCATTTTTCGAAATGTTTTTTACTAATTGAACTTTAAGTTGAAGTACAGTGCTCTGTGGATGACATCGTCATCATAGTCAGATGAAAGGTTATACACTCAGTCTAGGAGCGTATGCGAACTGCACCCAAAGTGCCAAAGTGGTGCCAAGGGCTCGGAGTTAGCACCGACAAAGCCACCGTCATTTACAGGGGGGGGGGGGGTCACATAAAACTCAGGCTCTATAGGGTAGGAACATTCGCATGACCAGAAAGGTTAAATATCTTGGGGTAGTACTGGACTCCAAGTTAACCCGAACGGCTACGTTGAAGAAATACTGCCCAAGACAGTCATGATTCGAGCCGCCATGTGGCGGCTACAAAACTTGTTGACTGACACCTTGTATGTTCTACTGTACACAAGGATGGTCAGATCATCGTTAACATAGGCAGCACTGGTATGGTGACCCATAGTGATGCAATCCAATGACCTCAACCCCCAACAGTCGCCATGGAGGGGTTTCTGTAACTCCCCCTCACCATACATTTAGACAACATGGGGGTGGCCAGGCTGGTACTATACATACTAGACTGCAATGATAGCCTGAAGGCCAACACAGGCTGGAGTGGCCACTGAAAGATTCGGGAGATCGTGAAGGGGTCTGCGAATCCGCACGGACGGCAGATTTGCAGTGGTAATTCTCGAAGGTGGGGCATGGCAGGGGCTTACTCCGCTCGTCTGGTTCACGGATAGATCTGAAGGGGAGTGTGGAACGGAGGCCGGTGTCTACTCTGAAGGATCGAGAGTAAATCACAGTATTTTTCTCGGGGTTCACGCAACGGTCTTCTAGGTCGAAATGTACGCAACTTTACACGGCTTAAGGCACAACAAGAGGAGGGGATACACCAACAAGCCAGTATTTATAGCTGCAGACAACCAGGCAGCCTTTAAGGCCGTTTAAACCCACGGGTAAACTCCAGACTGGTTAGTGAATGCAGAAACGAGATGAGTGACCTGGCCGGGCAGAGTGAGATTACCCTCATCTGGGTGTCTGGCCACTCGGAGGTCTTAGACAATGACGAGGCTGACCGACTCGCAAAAAGAAGATCAGCAGAACTATTTATGGGACGGGGACTGGTCCTAGGCATGACGAAGGACACTGCCACAGGTTCTATTAAATCCTGGGTGAAAAAGCAACGTAAGGCGTACTGGGCAAATTGTCAAGGGCTTAGACATGACAAGACGATGATTAGGGAACCGGTTCAAAGAGAGCTGTATAGCTGCTAAATCTCAGCAGAAGTCAGCTCAGGAACATGGAAGGAATCTTGGGACATATGGCTGTCAAGAAACAACTGCATAAAATAAGGCGGTCCGAGGGGCACCTGGCATGCAGACTCTGTGGCGAGAGGAAATAAGCAGCCCAGCACAACCTGTGCCAGTGTAAAGGTCTGGACCGTAAAAGACAACTGATCTACGGACAGCCTAAAACAGAGACAGGACACTTTAAAACTTGGCCCTATCAAATGTTGTGTAGTCTCCTTTAAGGCATTGTGATCGTGAAATAGTTGGAGTAAAAGAGGTATAGAGCATGGACAATAAGCCAGAGGCTGCAGCGCTGTTGGGGCGGTAATCGTAGACGGGCCCTGCGAAGGCAAAAATAACAATCAATAAAAAATATCGATGCCATCATAACTTGAAAAACAAATGGCGTAACAAGATGAAAATAATGTAGTATAACCTAGTAAAATCGTTACATCCCTTTGTGATTTTTTTCTAGAAAATTAATTTTAACGAATTTATCCGTTACTCAATTTACACACACACACAATATATATATATATATATATATATATATATATATATATATATATATATATATATATATATATATATATATATATATATATATATATATATATATATATATATATATATAATACCTTAATAGAGTTTGCAGGTAAAAACCATACAGAAAACTCAATTAACCGTTTCTTCTTCTTTAGAAACATGGCTTATTTAACAAAAATGCATAAAATGACAATTTTACAGATGATTGGTGATGGAGATAAAACACGATCACAGATCAAAGTTGCTGGCCTATTTTAAGAAACATTTCCTGTTTTGCTGCCTATATTTCAAAAGACAATTATTATTACTGAAATTGAAGAGCAATAAAATTTTGCGATGCTTGTGCGTGCAAGGCGGATACAAACAAACATTCTGAGGCACTGAGTAATGATACCAAATTGAATGTAGTGCTTGAGTTTGAGTAAAACCCACATGCTTCGCGCCGATGAGCAACCACAACATTGGATGCCATTCCTCGATTATTTGAATTTTAAAAGACAATAAATTCACCCCTTTAAATTGATACAAACTAAGTATGTATGTATTTTGTTTTTTTTAACGTCGGTCTTCTTCCGCGTCTATGGCGGATCATGGACGCCAGGGAGCAGTGTCGCCTCATTATACTGGAAATATTTCCGAATCTCTGCCTATCTGTGAGGAGGATATTAATCACATGGACACGGAAAGGACGGCTTTACGCCCCCTACGAATGGCGAATCGTGTAGACATTCAACTTCTTCAAATACAATGCCACAACCTAGGTTGATGTTAATTGTCCAGTATGTACTGAAAAAGTAAAAAGGTAATCTGTGAATCGAACCCGGTATCCTTGAGCTCCAAAACACACGTCGCTACCACCGAAGCACCGAGGCTCTTGATACAAACTAATTAGCTCATGGAAGACAATTTTGATACAAGAACGTCTTTTTGTGAAAAAATAATGGAATCGTTAGAAAACAATATTATCCAACTAGAAGCTCTTTTGTTTCCTGGCGAGTACAGTTTTACACTTCACACTAATCGTCCAAATTGGCGCTACTGGTCTAAAGAAAATCCACACTAGGTGAGAGGAGAACATACGCAATACCCTTAAAAGTTAATCTTTCCGCAATAATAGTTGAAAACCATGTCACTGGTTCCTCTTTCATTGATGGCAACTTGAATGGAGATAATAATTTTGCACTGCCCCAAAATAATGTCGTGCCAACTTATCCGAAATAATATTTTGATCAAGCAAACCCACAAGGTGAATGTGATATGGTTCCAACAGGATGAAGTACCAGCACATAACCAACTCAATGTCCGGCAGTAACTTAATGTTTTCAAATTAATGGGTAGGGAGGCGAGGATCGTTAAAATGGCCAACTCGATCACCCGATTAGAATTCTTCATATGGGGGATATGTGAAATATATGGGTAACAAAACTAAATCACGCGATTCAAATGACTTAAGGAAAAGAACAACGATTGCGATTAAGTTGGTTACGTCTGAGATGTTGATTAACGTTAGAAGACATTTTTATTTGCGATTAGGATGCTGCCAAGACGTTAAAAGCATGCATTTTCAATAACTTATATGTTAAGATTGTTGGGTTTTTTATTTTGTCTCAATATCAAGAATGAAACACGATTTGTGAATTTTCTGGATTGTAGCGAAGCTCGTCAATCAGATGAATTTGTTTTTTTACTGTTAGTTTTTGAAATAAATTTTAAAACCATAGAATTTTGAGATGGAAAATGGAAATACTTTTCAAATGAGGTATCAGAAGCCCCTACTTCCTATTTTAAAATGTAGGAGTGAAGTTTTCACGTTGCAGAATGACATTTTATATCTAAAATTAAAGTGTTTGGGGATTTGTTTTATAAATATTCACATCTCTTGAGATACTGAATTTATTCTCTTTGGTTGTTCCATCCTGTATGCTGGTCATTCTGGTTAACAAATATGACTAACTTAAAATTTGTTGTCGAAAGTTCTGCTGCCGTACTTTTTCGCAACGACATTTCTGAATCTCACTGTTTCATAATAAAATGTTTTACAAAAGATTAATTGAATGCTTGATCAAAAATAACCATATTTTTCTGCCCTAAAAAAGTTTTCGAGATTAAATTTTAAAAATCTCCATAGGAAACAATCTAGTGGAGCACCTACTAAAAATATCGATGTACTGGAGTATACCTGCTTGTGTAATTTAGCTAATAAAGTTACTACGAGCTTCTACATTTACGACAGATAGATCAATGAGGCTAAAATTTCATTTTATTGATCGTAAAAGATAATGTTTTGATAGTATTACGTCCAAACCGCCAGTCTTTCAGATTACATCAGCCTTAAAACAAACATTTTTATTAGAAGAGTTCTAACTGAGCCATAAACTCGGTGTGGGATTTGGTTCACTTATATTGAAAATATGACATAATAGGTTTACGACGTCTATAGCAGATAATACCGACTGAAATGAATGCCTCTAAAAGTCACCTAACCAAGTGCGGAAGATAAATTACATTTGTTGATGATATATCGCACACTGCTTTTAAAAATAAAACTAAGCACAGCAGGAACTCAGCTATAATACTTGATAATGTATAAAATACAGTTGAGGCGCTTTATTAACTGTGTGCCACATTGTTTATTTATTAAGTTCCAACACTTTTAGGAGTCCTGAGTTTAGGTTAGTGTCTTTTATCTAATGACTAAAAAAGCTAAACTCCTGACGCAGCAAGCGAAATATATTAGCGAATTATTATAAAGAAATACATAAAACCAATATTTTTTTCAGAGAATATTGTGAGCTGTACTCGGTGCGTAACCAGGTAATATATTGGCACGACAGTTTTAAGAGTCTGGACGCAGTAAGTGTATTATGGTAGCGAATTTTAATTTAAATGTATTGAATGTCAAATATGTTTTGTTTTGAATGAACGACATCAAGTTTGGTAGATAGTATTATCTTTGTAGTAGAAAAATGCACCATATTACATCGAAATAAATTAAACATTTGGAAAAGAAAAAAAATAGTTCTAATGTTTTCTTTCACGCAGCTTTTTTTTATTATAAAATGAACATTAAGGTTTGAGCAACAAACTATACTCGGTGATATGTTATCAGAATACCTTTAATGTGACCTGGTTTCAACAGAAAATTTACACTATCACAAATTTGGCAGCACGTTGTAACAAAATAGGCGCGAGCATATTTTTTTATGGACTGTAAAATGACCAAATTTGTGTAGCGTATTTTGCCTTTCGAGGGCAGAAATGTCGTCGGATGTTTTATATATTTAGTTTTTACGAAATACGCATTGACTAGTTGACGGGTTGGGAAGAATAAACAAACCGTGAAATCAAATACATATGTGAACAAGCCTATTAAGGATTCAATTGAAAAAATTTAACGAATCCAGGTGCTTTTTAAACATCGTCACATTCGCAGCACTGACCACGTCCTCCGGTAGAGAGTTGCATAGAATGCCCTGCTAGCAGAGAAATTCAGACGATGATATGTTCTAAATTGTTATTTACTCAACTTAAGGCTGTGGCCTCGGAGTCTGTAATTTCTGTCAAAAGTCAAAAATGCCCCATCGCACGAAAACAGGTCGTGTGTGTTACAAAACGTCTGTATCAAATCGGCTCTCCCCATTTGAATATTCATCAGGTAAAGGCGTTGTTTATAACCTCCTGAGTCCCGATGTCCATTCAAATGGACACTGGTTTTTAGTTTATATTTCAGTAAAAGTTAAATCGGTTGGCTTATATATCTCGGTCCAACGTAGTGAACGTCTGATTTCAAAGAACAACAGCGGCGGTGTTTTAATCGTCCACTTTAAAACAAAATAACCTACAATAAAACTTGTGAACAATCTCAGCGTTCCGGCGGGCTACACTTGACGGTATGTAATGAATTTTGCTTAGTAACTGGTAGCCCTATTTTCATATTTCACTAGAGAGACTTGTTATTTGTACATCTAAAAATTATCTCACGGCTAGTCAGTTTTTTACTATCTGTTTTCCTCGTAAAACTTTCACGTCCACTTGAATGGACATCAGTTTTTTATGACAACAAAAATTTTTATATGTTGCTTTTTATTTTAGCTATTTTTGGAATGGAAATGCATTTAAATTCGCAAAAAGATGAAGACAAATTACGTCAGATTTTGGAAAACTCAGATTTAGAATTTTCGCACAATGAAAACAATTCGGACCAAGAGTTAGATTTTTATGTACATGTAAGTGATGATGATGAAATGGAATTGGACCAAGAATTGTTACATGTTGGAAATTCAAATGGTGGTGAAGCAAACCTGGAGGTGAGAGGGAGGGGAATTACTTAGTGACATTAAAAAAAAGAATCGATGAACAAAAATCTGCGAAGACTAAGCTTAGAACTTAGAAGAAAATGGGTCCATTCATTCCGCCAAATATTGATTTCAGAGGAATAACAGATACCGTAGACGAAAAAAGAGATTGGACGATCAAACATTACATTTCCCTTTTCTTCGACGATTCTGACTTTGCAAATATTTGTAATTGCACAAACGTGAGGTATGTGGAAGAAAAAGGACAGGCTTTGAATTTAACTGTTCCGGAAGTAAAAAAAATATTTAAATATTTGTTCTAATGACATGTCTAAAATACCCGCATATTAAGATGTACTGAGCCATAATGGCGAAAGTTAATGCTATTTCAACTTGCATGACATGTGATAGGTTCTTTCAAATAAGGAGTCATTTGAAAGTAATGATAGATACACATATTTTTGAAGATGAGAAGAGAGCTGACAGGCTATTTAAAATTCGTTCGTTGAATGAGAGAATCAAAAGAGGTTGCATGAGAGAATCAAAAGAGGTTGCTTGTCACTGCCGAGATACAACGAAGTGGCTGTTGATGAAGAAATGATCTTCTTTTTCGGCGTTTGCCAAATGAAATAATTTGGACGTGGAAGGCTAAACACCGAAGGGCTCAGAAACCTTGTGTGTGCCACTTCAAAAGGTTTAGTTTTACATATTGAAATTTTCCAAGGGAAAAATGAATTCTTAGATTATGTTACTGGACTTGGTGTTGGTTCATCTGCAGTTATCAGGTTATCTACAACACTACTAAAAGGCACTCATATTTATGTGGATAGATATTTACTACAATACCGTTGCTTTACTACATATTAAGCAAAAATATTTTCGTTTTTGGAACCATAATGAAATCCAGAGCACCTAAAACTGCTAATGTAACATCGGACAAAATAATGGCGTGACTAGGTCATGGGTCTTCAGAGCAAGATGTAAGGTGTGCCGAAAAAAAATCAACATCGTGCAGTGTTATGACATGAATTCTATCCCCCTGGCATCAACTGCCTTGCAAATAGAACCACAAGACGAATGTAGACGATGGTCTAAAAAAAAAATTCAAAATATGTTAAAATAAGTAGGCCACACTTGGGCAGAAAATACAATCAATGTATGGGCGGAATAGACCTGAGTGGTAGGATGATAAGCTATTAGCTAATGGAAAAAAACAAAGAAATGGACAGTGAAAACACTTTTTAACTGTTTGACTTAACCAATTCATGGATTTTTTATAGAGATGACAAAAAAAAAAAGCTTGGTGACACTACAAAAGCGGTTATGAAGTTCCTGGAATACAAAGTTAGCGTGGCAGAGTATTTGCTTAGGGATGCAAATGGAAAAAATTATATTCAACTAACTAACATTACATCACTAGTAACGGTAAACACTTCCATTCCAAGGACTTTTTCTACCCCGACAGGATTCAAAACGGAGTATTCAGCATCTTCCCGTTATCGCTTCTGAATTAAGAAACTCTGTTAGATGGAAAAATCCTTGATGTAAGGGTAAAACAAATGTTCCTGCGAATCAAGCAAGCTTATTTTTGTGTCTTACGAGCTCCAGCAATTGTTTCAAAGACTTTAATTTTCGATAATTTCTGCGTAAGCTTAAACTGATGTGCATTTTAATAAATACTTATTGTGCAAGATAATCTGCAAATTTCATTCCAAACAAACAATTTCTTTAGGCTCGGGTCTCAGGAGAAAAAGGCAGATCGCTGAATCCTTTTGACCATCGCAAAGCGTTATGTTGGACTCTGTTGAGTGATTTCATGTCTTCAGTCAGTATCGGTGTCCAGAACAAAATTCCGCATAATAGGAGCATTCGTCCGCATGTGAAACACACCACAGTTTTTCAAATTCAGAGGGATTTTTCGTACGGTCTTCCTGTAGTGTGTCGCCATCTATAATTGGATCGCCATATGCGTTGGCATATGTTGTGCTACTGGCGTTAGGTAATTTGAATTTGAATCTGAAGTATAAATTCAGAAGAGAATCGGCGCAAGGACCGATCCCTGTGGCACATCACTAAATACAGATCTTCTTTGCGACTTGCATGAACTCACCTTGACAGAAAAGGATCTATTGAATAAAAACGCCCTGATCCAGCACATCAAAAGTCCACGTATTCCAAAATTTTCCAACCAAAGTTTGAGAGGAATGCTTCGACGAGTGAAGACTCGAGCGTTCGCATATATCACAGATTGCAGGGTGGACTAGATGAGATGTTCACATCATCCAAGGTTTTAAGGGGAGTTAAATCTACCATAGGCAATGCTAGCCCCATGATATCGTAATCTGTACTGCTATGAGAAGAAGTTATATTGTTAAGTAAATGATAACTTATTACCTGTGCGTTGCTCAAAATGGCAGCATGAATTGGTGGTAATCAGACTACAAGGATTCTGGTTAATAAGAACCGTCTGAAGTCTGTAAGAAGCTGATATATATTATTCTCCCCAAGGAGTATTCAGAAGATTAAAGTCAGGTTAGTATACTTCAAATGGGTCTTTATTGGCTAGAAAACTAAAGTCTGGTGACCTCTAAATACTTGCTAAAGCAAATGTGAAAGTTTGAGCGAAAGAGATTTCATTGATTGAATAGTTAGTTGAAGCTGAGTTATTCCAAATTTCCTAAAAGTACTATTATTTAAACAGATGCATACGCCACCTCCCCTGCTGTCAGAACGATCACAGAGATAAATACTGTAGCCGGGTGTGTGAACAACACTGACCTGAATTGTACTGGAAAGTCATGTCTAAGTGAGCGCAATGCAAACTAGCTTATAATGTTTGATATGTCACCGAACTTAGCCGTAATCGGAGCAATGTTTGTGTAAGAAATTTGAAAATTGTTGACATTCTTTTAAGTTTCTTGTTTAGTACTTTGTATTATTATTTTACAAGGTTCTTGTATGCCAACCATAAATTTGTAAGTGGTTGATTAATAACGATAATCTACTAAATTTCCAACTAGTTAATTGTGCAATTGTCTGCACAAACACGTTCCACGAACACTATGTTTGCTACAAATTTATTCACCATACATTATTCATAAATTAAGTTGCATCCAATAAGTGCATCTTGCTATGCTGCTGAGAAGACAGTTTGATAAGTTATTGGAAATTACAAATGCAAACAACTTTTCACTAGTACGCCAAAGCATTTTATAGCCTGACAATTTCCAAGTATAAAAAGAAAGGCTACATAGAAAACTTTAGCGGTTCTGTCATTTGCATGTTTATAAGAAACAGCCACCTTAACGAGAATAGAATTTTATGCTAATGTTATTTCTGAAAATTGAAAAACAAGTCTCTTTATGTGCTTTTAGTCGAAATAGTTGCATGTCGTAAATTTGTTAACTTGTCCTCCGCGTTTTAACGTCTAAGCGCGAGTTTAGGCGTATACAGGGTGATTGATTAGTAAGTGCACATACTTCACTTGCATATGTAGGTCACTTTGGCTATTCCATTGCACCTACGGTTGGTGGGCCGATAATCCTTATTACCAAGGTACCGTGTGTTATACTGATTTTGCCCATTTTTGTCTTGGACCATAACTTCAGACCCAGTAGATATAAAGAAGCAAAATTTGATGTGTATATTTTGCTGGATTAGCTATATTGATTTCTCAATTTATTTGTCGGAAGTCAAATACCATTTATGTCAGAAAAATGTCGCCGCATTGTTAAATCTCAAAAAGAACACCCTGTATCGAAAATTTTAAAAACAGGTTTTAAGATTTGTAAATAGTATACAAGATTAATACAAATAAAGTACATTCGCAAATTGCGCGTCTCATTTTGAATTATTATTTTTTGTTACAAGTACATTCTACAACAAATTAGCATACTAAAAAACGAATCTTACAGACTGAGGCAAATTATTTTTAGAAAGTCAAAAAACGTATCTTGGCAATTACACTTCAATTTACAAATATTGTTTAAAACTACCACCGTTTTCGTTAATACACATTTCAGCCCTTTTAAGCCAACTGTTGACTGGTCTCCTGATTTTACCAAGATCATTTCTTATTTCTTCAACGCATTGTTTATCCTCTTGAGAAACTGCTCCTCGTTATTAATGTATTCAGTATAGCCTATTGCTTTGATAAGTAAACACTTTAGAAAAAGTCTGCGGTTACGTATTAAAGTGGACTGTATCGCGTTATGAAAATAAAATCACTTGGAAACACTTAACTCAGTTATATATCTAAAGTAATATAAACTGTATACTATTTATGTACATTAATATTAGCGGCACGTGTAATGCTAAAACGCGTGGTCGAATATGAATTATTGCACTCGGTGCAAACGACTGAGAAACGAATTAACGAACAACGAATAACACATATGAACTGAAACTTTTCGAAGCTGGCGAATGATTAGGATGAGTCCTGGTCCTAATTGTTGCAGGTACCATGTTTCGAAAGGTGGGACATGCACACAATACACTGTAGTTGTCAGACTCTTGTGACGTCCAGGACTGCACTCTTAAACTTAAAATTGCGCGGCAAAACTAAAGATACCGTTGCCTTGGAATGGTACCTTCAAAAGACTAACCTGAATATAAACAAACTTGAAAATTACATATAGAAATACATACAAGTTATACAGATAGGATAATAATTTTAAAAAAGCTATAAAATGTGTCTGTCATTGCATGGCAATATTGCAATGCGATTCACTGCAAGCCGAGTTATTGTTCCCTTGTTAGTTTTAAGCGTAGCGTCTCTAGATACAACATCGCCACCTGGGTGAAGTTCGATAACACGGCCAAGTGTCCACTCACATTGAGCTAAATTGTTGTCTCGTATTAGCACTAAATCGTTCGTACGAATATTACAGGGTGAACCGGTTTGCCACTTTCCTCGCTGCTGAGGACTACTGATGTACTCGTGGGACCATCGTTTCCAAAACTGCTGTGCCCTCTGCTGTACTTAAGTGTAATGAGGTACCCTATTTCGATTATAATCGTAAATCAGTCTCTCAGGGGGTGCTTTTAGTGAGCCACCTATGAGAAAGTGGCCAGGAGTTAGGGGTGACAGGTCCTTACGATCATTTGACATTTAATAAAAGGACGGGAATTTATGCAAGCCTCCGCCTGTACGAGGATGGTGTATAACTCCTCGAGTGTGACCTTATTGTCATTTATAATCAGTTTTAACAAGAATTTGGCAACTCCTATGTTGCCTTCCCGAAGACCTCCCAACGTAGGTGACCTGCTAGGTATGAAATGCCATTTAATATTGTGATTGACCACACATTTTTGGTTTGCTTCCCAATTTTTTTTTCTTCCAAAATTCATTTTGGTTTGCGTGATGCGCTTATGAAGTTTGTAGCATTGTCTGAATAAAAAATGACTTGGAAGTCCGCGTCTAGAAGTAAAGGGATTAAAAGCTCCCAAAAAACCATTGGTTGTCAGATCACCAACCAGCTCAAAATGTTACAGCCTTCATTGCAAAACAAAGAAAAATGCAGAGGTAACCATTGCGAGTAGTAAGCTTGCGCACTCCCTCCTTAATATAAGAAGGACCGGCGTAGTCAAGTCGGCAAGTCGTAAAGGCTCTTAAGCTTTCAGCGGTTTCTCGCAAGAAAGGAGGAACGCCCATTAGTAGCTGAGCCATCACAGGTCTAGATTCGAAGCAACAGTTGCATTGACGAATTATGGATTTTACATCGCAATATGTGTTTCAAATGGCTCCTAATTTGAGCCTAGCAGTCTGGCCGTGTGATTGCCGGAACTATCAGACGAGCGCTTGTATATCGCATAGCTATAAGCAACTGTGGACGGGTCGCAAAACCCGTGCACCTAAATTAAAACTGGATTCT
The DNA here is from genome assembly GCA_964006375.1 of Tillus elongatus. Classification (NCBI taxonomy): domain Eukaryota; kingdom Metazoa; phylum Arthropoda; class Insecta; order Coleoptera; family Cleridae; genus Tillus; species Tillus elongatus. The sequence continues at coordinate 112,954,540 of OZ023265.1, forward strand.
GACATGTCGCTTGTAGTGGTACGTATAGAGTTTTAATACATGAATTTTGCCTATAATGTTCAACCATTGCTTTTTATTTGTTCTGTGACAGATTGGTCCCATTCCATTTGTTGTCTCCACAAATTTTGCATGATAATTTTCAGCCATAACTACTATTATTGGACCAATAAGACCAATGGGATCGAACAGCTGCGCAATGGTCGACAATATGTGTTGCTTGGTTGTGGGTTTTACGTTGAGAATGTTGATGTTAAATTTTAAAACATTCTCAGATTCATTCCAATATAGACCTAAGATCTTCGAATTCAATGAATCGCCGAATTCAAAGTTTTTAGGCAATTTAATTGCCTGTTTGAATTTAGTATTCGTTCGTCACTCTCAACCCACTTGAGTAACTTAAAGCCTGCTGAGTCCAACAAAGAGCTGATGCCCTGTTTCAAATTTGATGCCTCCTTTATTGACTCTGTTCCCGTATGCAAGTCGCCTACGTAAAACTCGCGTTTTATTGCTTCCGTAATCTGGGGAGATTTGCTTTGATTACCTATAGCTTTTTGTTTTAGACAACGACTAAAAACGAACTCGGGCCCAACCCATATGTGACGGTGTTTAAAAGGTAACAATTTAATTGTTGATTTGGATTTTCATGCCAAAATAACTTCAGCAGTAAAGGCAAAGGACTCACCTTACTGCAACTGCGATGGAATATCTAGCGACTTGGACCAACTATTATTTCCATGTTACCGATTCAACACGCAACGAACTGACCTAACAAATTATTAAAAAATATATGTAAACATCAAATTTCTGGAAAACTATCATATCTGCTAAGTTTTCAAGATAAAAATGTATTCTTATTATTGTATAGATTCTTCAGACAAATAGATTTATTGTTATAATAGAACAGCATGTATATATTTAAAACAGGACTGTTAATTAGATTAAGAGTCCCATTGTCTTTTCTTTATGCAGATTCCCCCTCGCCGAGGTCCAGTCCGTGTGTCTATATGAAGTCTTGGTGGCCTCCCAAGCGTTAAAGTCTTGCTGTTAATCCCTAAATCAATTTCAAAAAGAAATACACAGAAAAAGGACAAAAAAAAAAGAAAGAGATTAAATAGTTTAAAAATATACACGTGTAGGTGTGTGTGTGTGTGTGTGTGTGTGTGTGTATGTACACGTAAGTATGTGTATGTATTTATATATATATATATATATATATATATATATATATATATATATATATATATCTGTGTGTGTGTGTGTGTGTGTGTAAAGATTATGCAGGATGGATATTGAAAACGAGCTGGCAACCATAACTGCTGGGAAAATATTTTGTAGAAAAAAACCTCAAAGACCTCAAGTTTGCCTGTGAGGGGGACAACTTTTGATGCAAAAAGTATAGCCTAAGCTTTACACTCCTAAGCGGGGGTGTCATCCCTCACATTTTTTCTAATGGAAATAGGGATCATGTGGTAGCTTGTTGAAAACAGCTTTTGATTCCATATTCATTGCTTTTGTATTTTTGAAATTCGTATTAAATTAATAGGGTATAAACAGGTCAAATGATATGTTTAGGAGACAAAGTAGGCATCGTTACGTATTAAAATATATATATATATATATATATATATATATATATATATATATATATATATATATATATATATATATATATATATATATATATATATATATATATATATATATATATTCGCAACCATAACGCACGTGCTACGTCCCGACTTCTTTGAATAAGGCAGTACATATTTTAAAAAGCCTGGATGCAGCAAGTGCGTTATGGTAGTGAATTTTCATAGAAATGATCTGCCACAAAATAATTTATTATAACTTTTTTTTCGTGTAACAGAGAAATCTAAATTTTAGTGTATAGTTTACTTTTTATATCGTAAACCTACCTACCAAATTTGGTTATCATAGCTTTTTATTTTTTGAGATAAACACTTTTTTGGAATGAAAACTCAAAATTTTCCCGGAAAACCGCGTCCGATTTTCCTGACTAACGAAGTTATCCAATCCATTTACTTTTATATATATATATATATATATATATATATATATATATATATATATATATATATATATATATATATATATATATATACATACAGGGTGTTTAAAAAAGACGGGGCAATATTTAAGGGGTTGATTTCCTAGGTCATTTTATGAGAAAAAGTTCCTATAAACATAGGTGCTAAAATCCATTGTTTCCAAGATACAAGGTATTATTTTTTTTGTAAAATAACGATTTTTAAAAAATTATTCAAATATCTCCTCACCGATTGTTTTAAAATTTGGCAGCGTTGTTTGTAGTAATAATCGGCTGATTTGACCCTAATTAGATAAAGATTGTTAAGTCCATTGGCATTAGGGGGGACATCTCATCAAAAACTATTGTTCGTGTTTGTGATTTTCTGTATGATAAATGGACATGCCATAAGAAGGTTTTTATTTTTTATCGTGTAAACGATTAGAAATTTAAAGAAACAAAAAACTTGTAGTGTTAGATTCTTTATCTTAAAATAATATACAAAATATATTGCAGCCAGTGGCGTACATTTTTATGTCACTAAATTTTGTTGAGGTGACCCCCCCCCCCCCCCCCCTAACGCCAATGGACTTACAAATCTGTATCTAATTAGGGCCAAATCAGCCCATTAATAATACAAACAACGCTGACAAATTTCAGAACAATCGGTGAGGAGATATGTTGTATCTTGGAAACAACCCATTTTAGCACTTATGTCTATGGGAATTTTTTTTCATAAAATGACGTGGAAAATCAACCTCTTAAATATTGCCCCATCTTTTTTAAACACCCTTTATATATATATATATATATATATATATATATATATATATATATATATATATATATATATATATATATATATATATATATATATATATATATATATATATATATAAACTGAAACTGACCCCGACCGCGGATATGGGTTCTATGGTTCTTGTTTGTAAAAAAAATTTCAAAATTCAAAAGTTGGGATCTCCCCAATAGTAATTTTTTCTACGAAAATTCACTAATATGCAGTATTCAGGAAAACTAAATTTGTTTTATTTTCATACGACACATTGTCCATCTGCAAGAGAATCTTGCATATATTTACAACGCAAAATGTTCTAGTGGAGCAGACTCGCTTCATTATACATTAAGTACCTGGTAAATACTTGGTAAATGCGGGAAAAGTTACAGCGAGGTCGCCATTAGTGGTATGACCAGACGCGTCATGCTGTCACTCTGGTGTCTCGGCAATTGACGAAGGTTTAATTGGGGTTTGTGTAACGTTCCTCAGTCTACCATGTACGGTGATAGAAAAATGCCGTTTGATTACAATGGCACTTTCACTTGAAAAGCCTGTCGGGAACAATATCAATCCCCGGTCGTTCTACGTGTATTAATTTTGAAGTGGCCCTTGTAAATTTCCAGTTGATCCGGTCTAAAGAATTCTCTTTAAAACAAGGCCAGCGTTTATGTTACATACATAGTTTGCTCGTAGGGTATGCTGAATAAACTGTTTGCGTATAATTTTAGTGTAACCTATATTCTGGTAAAATGAAAGATGCGTAGAAAAAACTGTCTGATCATAAATACATATACGAATGCCACAGCCTTGGAAATCATTCATATTTAGAGCCTTTGCTGGATGCTTCATATAAAAAAAAACATTGACATGCAGCAAGTGCGTTACAGTAGTTAATTTTTATAAGAATTGTACAGTATTGTTACGGCATATTACTAAAATTAATACTCGCTTAAGGGGGTAGGGTGTAAATAAAGGACGATTTGGTGAAAATTGATATTTTTTCGATAAAACTCGAGTAATATAACGGATCAAAAGTTTATGGGTACAGGAATACAAATATTTTCTTAGTGGTCAAGTCATGGGCCCTAGATTCATTCTATGTGAATGTCTTTCTCAAGAGAATAAATTATCACAGCTATGTGGAAGTTATGGTTCAATTTTCAGCACTATTTTTGAAAGTGTTACCATCGATATTTCTCTATTATCATTAAAAGTATTTTTATCTCGTATTCTACGTTCTTTAAAAAAATGTGAAATTAAAATTTGGTATATTATCAGAGTACGGTAAATCTTTTTAAAAGAGACTTTTATTACAAAAGCTTTCCAGAAGAAAACTTATTTCATATTTAGACAAGGAATATATCTGCCAAATTATAATCGCGGCAGGTATTTTTCCTTATTAATCGCATGGACGATTTCGTTTTAGTCCACCTAATCTAACCGGTTTTTCCAACGACACACAATGTTTTTTAAAAACAAATACGATTGTAGTGAATTTTCTTAATGAAAGCTCACTAATACCAACAATAGTGCTGCAAATTGAATCATAACTTCCACATAGCTGTGATAATTGTTTCTCCTCAAAAATACATTCTCATTGAATGAATTTAGGGCCCACGACTTGACCACAAAGAAAATATTTTTATTCCTGTACCAGCAAACTTTTGAAACGTTATATTACTCGAGTTTTATTGAAAAAATTTAAATTTTCACCAAATCACCCCTTATTTGTCTCCTATTCCCTGAAACGATCTTACCCAAAAAGAATTCGAAGCGTTTCTTGTCGGGTGCTAACTGGATACGAAGTTTGAAGATGATATCTCAATATGTTCGAAACTTATTGCGCCTATTAACAGACAGACGTACATGACGACAGATCCACAGACCGAACGACCGACAGGCAGACCCACAGACCAACCGACAGACCGACAGACCGACAGACAAAAAAATGATCGTTCCAAAGTCAAGTTTTCTATATGTTTTGAGACTTTTTATTTCGAAGTTTTTGTCAACAATATTCCACCCACAAACATTCAACCGATAATTTATTCAGCACAGAATACCATATGTTTGATGAAATTAAAAGTTTTATAATAAATAAACCCTAAAACGTTATATTACTCGAGTTTTACCGAAAAAATTTCCCTGTCCCCTGAAGCCACTTTACCGAAAAACAATTCGAACCCTTCGTTTGTCGAGTGCTGTATACTGTGTACCATATTTCAAGACTATATCGCAGTTCGTTCTAAAGTTATCGTGGCTACAAACAGACAGGCATACAGACCGACAGATGACCAACAGACCGACAAATGACCGACAGACCGACAGACTGGCAGACTAAAAAAGTTTCGTTCCCAAATCATGTTTTCTATATGTTTTGATACTTTTTACGGCGTTTAAGCCAAAAAAAAGTTGAAACTTTTGTCGCTGATGCGATACTTCCACACGTTGTGGACGATGTGGAAGTATAAATATCTGCTAAAAATTATAATTTAATGTCCAAGGTGGCATTATTATGCCATTATGCCTTGCATTATTATGCAAGTAAAAAAAAATGAGATCGTGGTCCAAACTTACGAAATGTGGACATTATTGTTCTTACCAAATATTAAAGTTATAGATAATTTGATGAGTTTTAAAGAGATATCATTTTTGAAAAAGAAATTAGATATATGTGGAGAATTCTGCACCCACCTCCTCCACCCGGCTAATACGGAGGCGTGTCACGTCACAGTAGCAAAACAAGATCGCTGTCGGCTGGAACACCGCTGGATATCTAACCTGAGCTGACGCAATTCAAGATTGCGCCAAAGATAACTAATCATAGTGTCAAAATGAGAAGAAGCTTATTTCTGAAAAGATATCTGACCTGACCTGTCGAAATAAAAGTGTCTTCCATTTTGATTTTAGTAAAAATGTAGAAATAGCGGTTAGCGCATGCGCATACCAAATTTCTTTATTTTTAAGTTAGATCTCATGTGTGAGATATCACCATATTCGCCTCAATGAGTAGAGTTCAAGAATGTTAAAACATGTAAGAAGAAAGGTTCTGGACGCAGCAAGAGCGTTATAGCAGTCAATGTTCATAAGAATTGTACACTATTAGTAAGATATATTATTAAAACTAATTCTCTAAATTTAAGTGGACCTTGGAGATCGGTTCTAAAGTCGCAGTTGGCGATTATTTGAAAAAAAAATATTATATGGAGCTAAAAAATTTAAATTTGGACTTAGATATAATATGTATGTACAGCACGTGTTTTAAAAAAAAATTTGTTACAAAGTTCATTAAAGTAACAAAAGTTTTTCAGAAAAAAAAATTATTTACAGAGGGAATGTACCTGTCAAATTATAAATATGGCAGATATTTTTCCTTGTAGTTGCTTAAATGGTTTGTTTTAGTCAACCCATCCAGTTTTGCAAACAATAAACAACAAAAAAGGTTTTTTAAAACAAATTTGTAGTCATCCACGAAGCTCTTAATGTTATTTTTCTTTAGCTTACTACCCTCGGTGCGTCTACATAGGTGCTACTGTGGTTCAAGATTGAAGATTCCAGTTTAATGGGAAATTTATTGAGCTATCGGATTTGGAATATTTTTACGAGAATTTGCTACCATAACATACTTGCAGCACCCAGACCCTTTCCAGCACTTATTTACGGTTGCTGTATCCATACTTTTAGTGAATTTTCGTAGAAAAAATCCACTAATGAGGAGATCCCGGCTTTTGAATTTGGTTAAATTTTTTGCAAGTGAGCGCGAACTACGACCCCTATAACCCTCCAGGGACACACACACACACACACACACACACACACATATATATATATATATATATATATATATATATATATATATATATATATATATATATATATATATATATATATATATATATATATATATATATATATTTGTGTGTGTGTGTGTGTGTGTGTGTGTGTGTGTGTGTGTGTGTGTGTGTGTGTGTATCACACCGAAAACTCAAAAAAGCAGGGGCTGATTTTGATAAAATTTGGCATGTACCTTTCCCTTGTAGATGGCTTAGATAACTTCGTTAACCAGGAAAATCGGACGAGGTTTTCCGGGAAAATTTTGAGTTTTGATTGGAAAAGTTTTTTTATTTCAAAAAATAAAATAGGTATTACAACCAAATTTTGTAGGTAGATTTACGATATAAAGAGTAAACCAAACGCCAAAATCTAGATTTCAATGTTACAACAAAAAAAAGTTATAATAAAATATTTGATGCCAGATCATTTCTATTTCACTACCATAACGCACTTGCTGCGTCCGGACTTTTTAAAAAATGATAAAATATTGCAGCTTACTATGTAAGACTGAAAAACAGGGCAACCTCAAAATCATTTTTGGAAACATATTTAAAGAAATGAAGGGAGATAACAATTTAAACATAAATTGAAGGTCTTGGTTCGCTGCTTCGTCGCGGGGGTTCTCTTTCCTCTTCTGCATGCCTACAATCACCATCAATGCATAAACGAGAACAAAGTAAACAATAAAAAATCCTTTTGAGCAACCTCTAAGAGAGTTACGGGACCTGCGGTGAATACAGAGGTTCTGCGTGCAGTAAACAGGATTTTAAGGAGGTATAGCTGCAAAATGGGATAAAGGCAGCTTAAAGAGGTCCAACTAAGCTGTTTCTTTAGCACTTTTCGTTCACATTTCCTTTTTATATTCTTCTCCGACGAGCACCCCAATTTACGCTTGGTCCCGTAACTTTCTTGTGGGCAGTTTGTAAGAAATTCTTCTTGTGGTTTGGGCATCCAGAAGGGGTTCTAAATATATTTCTGGCAAGATTGTTCTAAACACCCCCCATGTTCTAATCTACAAATTTACCGACAATTTAATTTTTATTTACAAACGGAATTTATCTATGAAATTATAGGTGAGTCTTTTTCCACATTAATCGCTTGAATGATCGGTTTTAATCAACTCAATCTACACCAGTTTCTGCAAACAAAATAACAAAAATGGTTTGTTAAAGCAAATTTTTAATTATCTGTGAAGCTCATTGTGTAATTTTTTCAAATTTAGTATCCACGCTGCTTTTATATATGATTTACTATATATCATAACTGAAGATTCTAGTTTACATAATGGTAAATTGGGTTATCATCATTTGAAATATTTTTATGAAAATTCGCTACTATAAGGCACTTAAACTGTTTATATAATAAGATCCTAATAAGGCATTAGCTAGTGTTCGTATTCGTATTCCTAATTCGTAATAACAAATATTAATCTAAACCTGCTTAACCTCTACGCACCCCGTACCCGCAATATTGTATAACGGTAACTGCTTAATTATTTTTAATTGTGTCAATTAGATTACACAGGTTTGTTGAAACGAGAAGTTGAATTTAAAACAAATGTTTTCTGCTGGTGCAGTTACAAAAGAAATTTTTATTAATAATAGTGAAATAATGAACACCACAGAATCTTTTTGGTTTAGTTAGTTGATTACTGTTATATTTTATTAATTACAAAAAAGGTAACACGAACTTATCCTATATATTTGTATAAATACCTTGGTATTCCCTGGACAATAATAATAAAACATTATATTGACCACGTGTACGTTATTATTATTATTACTTATTACTATACGGCATCTACGATTCCATCCCATACCACGGTAAATATAAATATAATATAACCTTCTTAATGTGAAAACGTAATCGGATGATCATTCCGAACATTATTTTATATGAATCCGTATCATCCGACTATCTACAACGCTATTATTGACAAGTAGCACCAGCGGAGTCGATTTCCAGGTTATGCGATGCGCAGAGCGCGAGAGCACACGCTTCTCTGTGACAAATAGCTACGTGTGGTCAGATTAAACTAGGAGAGAGAGAGATGGCTTTTAATTTTAAATACCGTGAAGGTGAAGAATGGGAAGCTTAATATTTATACATAATAAAACGTCGTTCTAGATTGCTTTTAAACAAATTGAATCACTATCATTAATTTTTTTATTTATTAGTATAAATTCGCATGCTAATATTTAGCGCTTTTGGATGAAAACTAGCTCTATCTATAAAATTTGGTTTAAACCAGACTAGAGGCGTCGTAACAACATACTACCTGGTCCTGCACCGAGATGGCGTCGCTGTCGTATCGCACAATGTTTGAGCGTTTGCAAGAACTTACATTGTTTAGATTGTTATCTACGATTTACTTAAATAGCATAGCAGTAGAGATAACGTCATCTGTCTTTGTCCAACATTGTAGATATTGGATTACAGAATCTGAAGTGATGTCGAGAATTATTTTATTATTAATTTCGAATAACTTTATTTTTGATCAAACGACTTTAAAATTGGTACACAACAACCTTTGTCTATGTTCTTTTAAGTTGTAAATTTTTGTTTCACTCACTTGAAAAATTTGAGATACATTGCGTTTAAACAAACATTTTTAAACTTTTTATTAAGAAAAATTGGCTGTTAAGATTTGATGAACGAACTCATCCAAGCCGTTAGCAAAATAAGGGTAATTTTCAAATTTGGTCCAAATCAGTAAGTATTTTTTGAGTTATCGGTAGGATGTATATATATATATATATATATATATATATATATATATATATATATATAAACATTTTAACTAACCATGGGTTCCAGAGGCCCTAATTGTGCTCAGTTAACGCACAGCCAGTTGTCCGCGGCCAGGGACTAGCAACTTGCAGCACGTAAGATATATATATATATATATATATATATATATATATATATATATATATATATATATATATATATATATATAAAGTCTCTAGGATGTGGGTTCTTAAGTCACTAATTTGCGCTCATTTTAGAGAAAAATTTGAAAATTCAAAAATCGTTACTACCCTACAGGATAATTTTTTAAATAAAAATGTTATGGGCAAATTATTGTTTATATTGTTTTTATAAAACTATATAATTGTTAATTACAGTGCAAATAAATGCGTAAAATATTACATTTTTTAACCATTTTTTTAACAGGTGCTTCTGAATTTGCTAATAGAAACAATCTTTAAGGTGGTCCCAGTTTAACCGGCTATATTTTGTAAGACTAGATGCATTCTCGCAATAATTAGAACCGTAGACCGGTTTCGCTCTCATTAGAGCTCTTCAGTACGGCATACTAATTGTAGCAAAAATGCACCAAAAATAACACGGCTATCGTATAGCCAGTCTTAAAACACTAAGTGAGTGGTGAACGTGTCGCCACCTAGTTCGGAACCAAGTACAATGTTGTCACGCCCGCTCCAAATAACACAGAGTGTTAAAAATAGAGACAGTATACAACTAACTAACAATTTAAAAAATTGTTAGCCCTGGCCCCTTTCTACCCCAATATAGGGACAAAGTATGTAAGACTAGATGCATTCTCGCAACAATTAGAACCGTAGACCGGTTTCGCTCTCATTAGAGCTCTTCAGTACGGCATACTAATTGTAGCAAAAATGCACGAAAAATAACACGGCTATCGTATAGCCAGTCTTAAAACACTAAGTGAGTGATGAACGTGTCGCTACCTAGTTCGGAACCAAGTACTATGTTGTCACGCCCGCTCCAAATAACACAGAGTGTTAAAAATAGAGACAGTATACAACTAACTAACAATTTAAAAAATTGTTAGCCCTGGCCCAGCGGGCGTGACAACATAGTACTTGGTTCCAAACTAGGTGGCGACACGTTCACCACTCACTTAGTGTTTTAAGACTGGCTATACGATAGCCGTGTTATTTTTGGTGCATTTTTGCTACAATTAGTATGCCGTACTGAAGAGCTCTAATGAGAGCGAAACCGGTCTACGGTTCTAATTGTTGCGAGAATGCATCTAGTCTTACATACTTTGTCCCTATATTGGGGTAGAAATGGGCCAGGGCTAACAATTTTTTAAATTGTTAGTTAGTTGTATACTGTCTCTATTTTTAACACTCTGTGTTATTTGGAGCGGGCGTGACAACATAGTACTTGGTTCCGAACTAGGTGGCGACATGTTCACCACTCACTTAGTGTTTTAAGACTGGCTATACGATAGCCGTGTTATTTTTGGTGCATTTTTGCTACAATTAGTATGCCGTACTGAAGAGCTCTAATGAGAACGAAACCGGTCTACGGTTCTAATTGTTGCGAGAATGCATCTAGTCTTACATACTTTGTCCCTATATTGGGGTAGAAATGGGCCAGGGCTAACAATTTTTTAAATTGTTAGTTAGTTGTATACTGTCTCTATTTTTAACACTCTGTGTTATTTGGAGCGGGCGTGACAACATAGTACTTGGTTCCGAACTAGGTGGCGACACGTTCACCACTCACTTAGTGTCGGCTATATTTTGGAAGTGACACTCAGGTTTTTGCATTAGAAATCTGTGACAGGGCATAAACTAACCTTTCAGTAACATCCTGTATAATAGTTGTATAATTAATAGTAATGTGGCAAAGTTTAGTCTGTATATTTAATGGTTGATAATGTAGGGTTTTGAATAATTTATACGGCAGAAAGTGGTTTACAAAATAGAATGAAATAACGGGGGTTGTTATATACCGCCAAAATGTTCGATCCTATTATGTGACCGCAATGTAATTTACTAAACATATATCCAATTATAGCTGTTTAATTATACCCTGCCAGTTGACATCAAGTAGTTAGAGAATTTATTTTAACTAACTCGATTGCTAAAATAATAACACCAACAAACGTCGGGTTAAAATAAGACACGGTATGGCGGTTTTATGTATTTGCTTTTAATTTATGCCAAGAGGCGTTTGGTTGATTAAATGCTGTTGTCCTTATTTGGTGTTACTATTCCGTACTAAATACAAAAGTAGAGAGTATTTTCTTGGCTTCACAAAGGTGTGTTTTCTCCTCTGTAACCGCTAAGTGACGACTGGAACCTGTGATGAGTACTGATAAGTTCACTTGTAGAACCCAAATGACCACAACACATCTTTTTAAAGAGCTGATGATCGTTTCACTAACAAAGTTAGCGTCACCAGAGGATGAAAACTTTCTAACTACTTACTACTAACATCACCTTTTATACTGAGTCTTAGGTAAAAAACGATACCTAGGGGGAGACTAAATCGCATGCAAATTTTGTGTACTGTATTTTAATTCCCGGACGAGGTATTTTAACTTCCCTTGTCACTTTACCTGACAGGTTTTGGAATGTTTATCTGCATCAAAGACAGGGCGCAAAGAGAGGACTAAATAGATTAATTAAATTTCCTTTAAGCAAACGTAGATATAGTATAGAATTAGAGTACATTAAAAACGTGGTTAAATATAACGACTATTCGGATTCCTTAGGGGAAAAATTAATAGACACAGAACAAAGAAAATGTTAGCCGAATGCAGGACATCCAGGAAAGATAAAATAGAGGAAAAGATTTGTTTACATACCTTTTAACCCGCGTATCATAAGGGGTCTCGAGAGCATTTTTAAGAAATCTGATTTGTAGCTAAATTTATCGACAAAAATAATTCAAGAAATTTGTTATGTAATACGAAAGACAAAGATAAAGCCACTGAAATGTCGGGTACCTATGAGAGAGGTTGTAAAGATTGTAATCTTCAATACGTGGTGCAGACTATGCGAACCATTGAGAAAATAGTCCTAATGGTCAGTGTGCGTTTTGCTGTTAGTTCTGCTTCCGCACAGTTTAATTTTGTGTTTCTAAGTGTTACTAAAAATACAGGATAAATATTTTTCTATCGTAGAATTTTTGTTTTCAAAAATGTCTAAAAAAATGTATAAGCTGAATAATCCTGAGTATATCGAGGAAGTGAATAGACTTGTTTTTGAAGAAGATACCTTTGATGGTAATGCTATACCAGAAGGACTTGAAGATGGCTCTGAGGAGTCTCAATCGGAGTCTGAGGCAGATGATCATTTGGAACCCAGGTCGTTGATTCGGACGCGGATCATGAAGTCGACGGGGGAGAATTAGGAAAAGTTGAGAGGACAGGCAAAAGTGATAATTTTTACAGCGGTAAGCAAGAGGCAGTTGTTGATTTCTATTGAACTTTTTTTTCTTATTTTATTTCAATTTTTTGCAGCCGTAAACCTATAATTATTGTACTTGGATCTTTTTTAAATTGTTATACTGAAACATACTAAAATAGACATTCAATCATTCTATTTATTGTCCCCGAATTTCATGAAAATTTCACATATGATATATTTGAAGACTGTAGCTATCTCGTTCCAATTGTTACAGGCCGAGATGGTACCCAATTGAGGAAGTCTCCCTGGAGAGTTTCCCAAACATCTCCACATAATATCATGGTAAAGCTTCCAGGACTTGTTAGTTAAACTGGGAAAAACGCGGAGAATATATTAGATTGTTGGCACCTATTTTTTGATATCAGAATTTTGACTTTGCTTGTCGAAAAAACAAACCTGCATATAAATAGTATAAAAGAAAAATTTTACCGCGAAAGAGACTGCAAAAAGACTGATCTAATAGAAGTGGAGGCGTTCATGGGTCTTTTGTATCGGGCAGGAGTTTTGCGGGCGGTCATCAAACTCTTGCAAATTTTTGGTCAACTGATGGTCTTGAAATAGACATACTCAGAATGACAATTGTCGGAAAAGAGATTTAGATTTCTTACCAGATGTGTCCGGTTTGATGATAGAGGGTCAAGGCCTGACAGGAACGCGACAGATAATTAGCTCAAGTGAGAGAGAGTTTTAGTTATTTTCTGGAAAATTGCAAATTACACTATCATCTTGGACAGAATATCACTATCGACGAAAATGGTTTCGGATTTCCGGGGACGCTGTGGATTTAGACAGTTTATCCCATCAAAACCCAGTAAATATGGTATCAAAAATTGTTGTCCAAGCGATGCAAAACTGTTTTACACGTGCAATAGGAGATTTGTGGCGGTCATCAGCCAGAAAGACCATCTAGGAAAAATAATTCAGCTGAAAATATTGTACTGAGGTTGTCGGAGCCAGTTTTTGAAAGTGCTAGAAGTATAACTGCCGATAATTGGTTCACAAGTGTGAACCTTATCAAGGAGTTGAAGAAAAGAAAATTATCCTATGTCGGAACTGCGAGAAAAAATCGACGAGAGATTTCTTCTGGTTTCATTGTTTCCAAAACGAGAAACCAATACGACACTTTTTGGGTACACGAAACAAGAAACATTGGTGTCATATGTACAAAAAAACAAGACTGTTGTATTCATGTCAAGTTGTATGAGCAGCTAGTTCTGCGGTATCGACTGAAGAAGATACGAAACCAGAAATAATCGACTTTTATCACAAGACTAAGTTAGGTGTGGATGCCGTGGATAAATTGTTCGCCACATACAATACAGTACGATCCACAAGAAGATAGCCAATGGTTACTTTTTACCATATGCTAAATCTAGCCGGAATCATTTCTCGAATTATTTTTCTAGGAAGTGAAATGGAATATATTCCTATACGGGATTACTTGAAAAAGCTATCTTTGGGGTTAGTGACTCGTCAGTTACAAAGGAGCTCAGTTATCACAACTTTGCCATATGAACCACAACTCCTCCTCAAAAATATAAACCGGACCAACCTGTTGAAGAAGTTTAACCAGGACCAAGTAAAACTACCAAGCGAAAAATTTGCAGCCCTTGATGTAATACCACAAAAAAGAAGTGTAAGACTCAATATTCGTGCGAGAGGTGTAATAATTTTTTTGTGTTTGCGTCTGCATACGAAAAGTCTGTGAAGACTGTAAAGAAAGAAGAAGAAAAACAAGAGATGGATTCCTACTCCAGTAAATATTTGCTTTATTCATGCATCATTATTCTAATTTTATTCCGTTTCATTTATGAAAATAAATTCCTCCAAAAAATCATTTACTTATATTGTTTCATTGTGTGCGTACGAAAAACTAGAAACTTTCAAATATGCGTCAGCTAAGTGCCAATCAAATATTACAGTAGAGACGAGCCCTCTGTATGTAACGACGACTAACATAAATCGTTCTCGAATTCAACAAACATTCAAATACAAGGTGTTTATTTATGGCCGGATAGTCAGATACAAGTACCTATATTTAGAGTCGGTTGGTATTTTCAAGTATGGGCATCTACAGCTTATCTTTCAGAAAATACATACAAACCAGTGTTTTTTCACATTCTTATTGGAATTCAATTATAACTATCACACATATATAAGAAGGGAAGTACCTAATATAACATTGGCTTGATAGTAATTTTTTATTCACACAGAATGGAATATAATATCCCGTTTTTTGCAAGAACCTTCTCTAAAATGGGTTTAATAAGCTTTATATCAATAAATCTAAATAGATTACATCATAAGTTCTTAGAAAACAACGACAATGTGATTATTAGTCAGGTATCTGCTGGAGCCACTCGCCTAAGCGCGAGATAACAATAGCCAACTCATACAATGTATATAAGAAGTACAGATCCCGATTCAACACCCAAGGTCGTTGACGAATGGGTTAATTAAAAGCAGCGCAATAAGAAGAATAGACTATTCATAAATGGGTAAACAACTAGACCTTCAATTCAGCAACCAGCCACCTGCTAGGATCACCTTCAAGACTGCAACTTAAGTGGAAACCGCCTCTCGGTCCACGCCCCACCAGAGACTATATATGGAAGTTACCAGACCACAGACGAACATTCCTACATTGTTATTGATTGAGTCTCTTAAATTGTCATAATTTATATTTATCATTTTTTATTATTATTCATAAGTATTTTATGTAACTATAATCAATAAATTCTTTTAAAAAGTCAATTGTGTTAACAAGAAAGTTAACTGGCGCAGTCGCAACGGATAGTGCTGAAGAACAAAAAGTATATTGATTCTTTGCGTTTCAACGCTTAACAGCCAAAGAACCGATCAAGAGAGACGTCATGAAGACAGCAGCAATAGCATCGATTCTGTAAGTTGTTTGCTTCCTTTATTTCCTATATATATATACTGTATGTCCTCATATATTGATAATATTATATATCTGATAGCGATATTGATAATTTAGAACATTTGGAATATAGATTAAGAAATATTAGTATTGGCGAAATTGATATTGTAGAACAACCCGATATAAATAATTCTAGAAACAATTTAAAGATGGCAAATCAATTCCAAGAGTTTTACCTTAAAGCAATCCCCGAATTTAACGGACAACCTGAAAATGTAGGGAACTTCTTAAAAGCTTGTGATCTAGTAATGAACCAATTCTATGATGCAGATAATCCAAATTTATATCTAAACCATTTTCTATTAAATTATATTCAAACGAAACTAATTGCACAAGCCAGGTTAATTATTAACACTAAAATTATAAACACATGGGTAGACTTAAGACGGGCAATTGTTGAGAACTTCACCGACCAGCGAGATGAAATTAGCTTACTAGGCGAATTATTAACACTGAAACAGAGACATAACGAGGATGCCTTAGCGTTCAGTAATCGTTGCAGACACATTGAACAATTACTCATCTCTAATTTAATATCTAATGAACGTAACGAGGGAATTTTAGGATTAAAACAAAACATGTACAGACAACAGACACTGAAAGCGTTTATCGGTGGATTAAAAAAACCCCTCGGTATGGTGGTCAGATCCACTCGACCGGACAGCATAGAACAAGCTTTAAAATTTATATTTTCCGAGGAAAATTATGAATATAGGGACAGATTATTACAACGGTCAAATTTCCAACCCTTCCAACAACAAAATTATCGTGCACCCTTTAACCATAATTCAAACAGACCCCAAATGTCTCACCCACAATTTCAGGGGAACCCTTCAAATCAATTCTCAATGAGAAGACCGACGTACAACCCTAATGACAATACTAGAAGATATCCACAGGCTATGGATGTCGGCAGTAACAACACGAGACATACTAATTTCAGCCGACAACAACCCTCACAAAATAGACGAAACAATTTTCCTTCCAACAATTTTCAAAAAAGACAAAATTTCATACCAGAAGAGATAAACTATAACGAAACGAATAATTCTTTTCCTTTCAATGAATTAGAAAGAAGGCAACATTTCTTACCAGAAGAATTAAATTATGACGCAACATATAATGAACAATCACCCTCCGAATTATACGATGCACAGCATCAAAATTTTCCGATAGCAGGGAGCTCAAAAACAGAACCGTAATAGATATTAATAATTTTAACACAATATCCCAATTACCCTACGTAATAATAAAAGAACTACCCGGAAAAATACTGCTCGACTCCGGTAGTACTAAGAGCCTTTTAAACCCGTCCATAGCATATAACAACTTTTATAATAAGATTTACAATCACCCGTTTTTAATTAAAAGTGCTCATGGTTATTCCAGCCATAATAATCGAGCCAGAATAATTTTAAACTCACTAACGGACAGTGAGCAAGAGTTTTGCCTATTTGAATTTAACAAAAATTTCGTAGCTCTTATTGGAATTGACTTTTTGATAAAAAATCAAGCGAACATTGATTTTAAAAACCAGAGACTCAATTTAAAAAATCGAAGCATTAAGATAAACTTCCCTCATACAAGGGATCATGAAGATAAGATGGGTAGTAATAGTAGTAGCAATAACAATCGGATAAGTAGGCTCATCAAAGCAAATGATGAAATGAATCACCTTAACGTAAGTAATACAATAGACAGAAGCATTATTGCACTTGAACTCGAACTAGGAAAGCGTAATCAGCCATTAAATGATGACGATAGAAGGTTACAACAAGTAACAAATGATCTAGGAGAAACGTTCACCCACACCAAAGGTAAACGGCATCAAGTTTCATTAAACACATATGAATATCGTCGAAATAAAAATGTGAGTGATACGAGGACGATACAAAAAGATATAACGGATCAAATTGAAAATAAAGCGAATATGATATCAAATAATTCTTACTATCACCAGAATTATAATAATAATTATACGGGGAGTGTACAAAAAAATATTACAAATCAAATTAGGATAAATCACTTAAATAACCAGGAGAAAGAAATTTTAATTGATTTATGTACAGAATTTCAAGATATTTTTGCAAAAGAAAATGAACCACTGACGCATACAAACGTCATTAAACACAAAATTAGACTAAAAGACGATATACCAATAAACGCCAAACTATATAGATACCCATATATTCACAAACCAGAAGTAGACAAACAAATTAACGAAATGCTAAATCAAAGGATAATTAGGAACAGTCATAGCGCTTATAATAGTCCAATATGGGTGATCCCAAAAAAAGCAGATGCCAGCGGCAAACAAAAATGGCGGATCGTCGTGGATTACCGCAAGTTAAATGAGAAGACTATACCTGATAGACACCCTATACCAAAAATCGAAGAGATACTGGATAAACTCGGGCGTGCACAATATTTTTCGACCATAGACTTAATTTCGGGCTACCACCAGATTGAAATGGACCCAAATGACATTGAAAAAACGGCGTTTAGCACTGATACAGGCCATTATGAGTACCTCAGGATGCCGTTCGGGCTTTCAGGGGCGCCTGCTACATTTACCCGACTGATGCAACACGTCTTAAACGGTTTAATAGGAAAAACATGCTTAGTATACATGGATGACGTGATAGTGTTCTCGACATCATTACAAGAACATATAGAAAAATTAAGATTAGTATTCGAACGATTTAGACAAAGTAATCTGAAAATACAACTAGACAAAAGCGACTTTCTGCAAAAAGAAGCGGAGTTCCTCGGGCATATAGTGACGCCAGAAGGCATCAAGCCTAATCCAAAGAAACTAGACGCCATAAGAAAATTCCCAATACCCAAGACACCAAAAGAAATTAAATCATTCCTAGGACTTATAGGCTACTACAGGAAATTTATAGAAAACTTTGCGCATGTCACAAAACCACTAACTAAATGTTTAAAGAAAAACGTAACAATCGACATTAACGACGGAGAATACATAAATGCCTTTAATACATGTAAAGACATATTGATGAATTCACCAGTATTAATACCTCCAGATTTTTCAAAGGAGTTCATTTTAACAACAGATGCATCAAACGTGGCAATCGCAGGGATTTTAAGCCAAGGAGATCCGAAATCAGACCAACCAATAGCTTACGCAAGCCGAACGTTAAATGAAACAGAATCTAGATACAGTACAATAAAAAAGGAACTACTGGCCATAGTATGGGCCACAAACTACTTTAGACCCTATCTATACGGCAGGAAATTCACAATATATACAGACCATAAACCATTAAAATGGCTATTTTCCCTGAAACAACCTAACTCAAAATTATTAAGGTGGAGACTCAAACTAGAAGAGTACGATTTCAAAATAGAATATAAAAAAGGTAAATTAAATAATGCAGCGGACGCACTTTCGAGAGTAGAGATAAACCCCTTAGATGTAGATAACCAATCAATGATAAACAATGTAGACGAAAATGACGACGTTATAACCATAAGCGACGGAGAAACAAGAAATTCCAACGCAGATTCTTATTCCGCGCCGGGCATGCCAATCTTAGAAGAAGAAATAATCAACAGTAAAACAAACCAGATATTCTTTAAAAATGCTGATACCCCGGAGATTTTATCACTCAGAAAGGACAAAAGGAATTTTATTCACGCCACATTCAATTTAAACGAGCCAAATCAAATAGAACAATTTATCAAAGAATATTGCCTACCACAGAGAAAATATTACTGTCTATTTGTAAATGAACGAGATTATGAAATGGTAAGTTCGGCAATTAATCAAAAATTTAATAACGTAGACTCACCTAAATTTTATAGATGTTTAGAAACTAGAGAAGAAATAAATAGCGAAGAAGAACTCCTAGAGAAAATAGTTCTATTTCACGAGGGAAAGAGTAATCATCGAGGCGCTGATGAGACCTATTTACGAATTAAACGCAAATACTATTTTCCGAATTTAAAGCGAAAAATAGAAGAGTTTATAAAAAGTTGCGAGTTATGTAAAACATGTAAATACAACAGAAATCCGGCGCAAATTTCATTAGAACACACACCCACACCATCTAGGCCTTTAGAAATCTTACACCTAGACACCTTCCAAATTGAAACGTCTCAATTTCTAACAGTATTCGACCCCTTTAGTAAATTCGGGCAAGCATTTCCGATAAAAAGTAAAAATGCAACAGAAATCTCCAAGAACTTAATTAAATACTTTTCCCAATACGGAAGCTGTAAAACAATAATTTCGGACGCAGGGACTGAATTCTCAAATATATTAATAAAAGAGCTATTAAAAGCTTACCAAATTGAATTACATGTGACAACACCGCAAAATCCGATGTCAAACGGACCGATAGAAAGATTTCACAGTACGATAATTGAGCACTATAGATTATTTAAAACAAAATTTAAAGAAATGAAACCAATTGACTTAATGCCTTATTGTATTTTCGCATATAACTCCTCCATACACTCGCAAACCTTAAAACCACCTTTTGAGCTAATATTCGGATATACACCTGAATTATTTAATTATGACCCAGAAGTAATTATCACCCAAGAATATAACACGAGACATAAAGACTTAATGAAAATTATATACGAAGTCATTCAAGACCGAATCGAAAACTCAAAATACAAAACGTTACAACGGACGAATAAAAATACTAACCAACCTTTTAAAGAAGGAGACATAGTATACAAAAAGATTCCTCCAGGATTTCACAAAAAACACAAAAACCCTTTTACTGGACCTTATTCAATAATTTCCCTGATTGAACATAATAAAGCCATAATACTAAATCACAGAACTGACGAACAGACAATCACCCATTTACGCAATCTTCGCCTTGCAGGTTCATCCTCTTCACCAGAGTAAAACCACAATTAGAAGACCTAACAGACAATCCAGGCATACTGCCACGCAAACTGGGACAAGCCTTTTCAGAAAACGATAAATGGAGAATGATTCATATACATGACCTAAGACAACTATACGACGACTTTAACAGACTAAAAACTTACTTTGACAACATAATAAGCGTAATGAATGCAGAATACAAGTTAGAATATAAAAATTTTATTTTAACAATCAATTTCACCATCAGCAATATTGATGACACATTTTGTCGAATATTTCCAAAAACGATTAGGAACAAAAGAGGTATAATAAACGGACTAGGATCGATATTCAAATCAATAACTGGGAACTTAGATGCAGATGACGGCGACAGAATATATAAAGCTCTTGAAATTTTGAGGAAAGATCAAAATCAAGTACATCAACTTTTTAGTTCACAGACATCCCTAATGATAGATGCTATAACAGAGTTCAATAAAACAATAGACAACCTGAACCATAACCAAGAAGCCATAGTAGCGAGAATAAACGATTTGGAATATACAATAGATAGTCTAAAAAGTGACCAACTAACAAATTTTCATAGAGTAAAACATTTGGAATTACTCACTCAAATCAGTTATTTGTTAAATAATGTACTAAACATGATATTAACAACAGAAAATGCAATTACTTTTTCAAAATTGAACACGTATCATACGTCAATACTGAAACCGAAATTTATATCAAAAGAATTAGAAAATATTGAAAACCATATCTCAAAATCAAGATTAATAACAAAATCCGACATTTCACTTTACGAAACAATATTTAACATAAAAACCGTTCAAATTGATTTTAAAATTATATTCCAAATAGATATACCCTTAGTAGACAAATCAGATTATATTTATTATCAATTGTATGCATTACCAGTCCCTAAAAATCCATATACCTTCAGAATGATTGTCCCTAGAACCAAGTACCTAATCCTTAGCAGCAAACACTACGCTTACAGAAACGAAAAGTGTAGGAATCTAAAAGACCAGACATACTTTTGTGAAAATGACAACCCGACAGCACTTAACGAAAACAACCCATGCGAAATTAAACTGATCAACTTCCAGAAACCGATAAACAATTGCAAGCAAGAACTTGTCAAAATAACAAAAACAACAGTCTCTAAATATGGCAATACCCAATACATAATAGTGGCACCCGAAGAAACGAAAATCAAACTTAGCTGCGAAGAAAATGAAGAAACCAAAATAATCAGCGGAACAAAACTGGCGACTCTGAAACCCAAATGCCAACTTATCATCAATAACGAAAGATTTAGTTCAGTACAAATGGCATCGGAAACACAACAATCGTTCAATCTCCCAAACATCGAATTGGTAACAAATAAAGCACCCATATTCCCAGACAAATTACCAGAACTAAAATTAGAAAATGTCCAACTGCACGACTTGAACAATATCAAATCCCAGTTACAATCCATCAATGGCAAAATTCCAGGAACCATCGATTTGCCCATATACCACCCTAGTGTATGGACAATTATACTATACCTTGTGATAATAATAACAATAATCACAATAACTGCAAGATACTTCTGGCAAAAATCAAAAACGAAAACTGCTGACTCCAAACCAATTACTGGATTCCCGATGACTATTCGGAACGAACCATAGGCTTCGTTCTCTAAAGGATGGAGGAGATAACAATAGCCAACTCATACAATGTATATAAGAAGTACAGATCCCGATTCAACACCCAAGGTCGCTGACGAATGGGTTAATTAAAAGCAGCGCAATAAGAAGAATAGACTATTCATAAATGGGTAAACAACTAGACCTTCAATTCAGCAACCAGCCACCTGCTAGGATCACCTTCAAGACTGCAACTTAAGTGGAAACCGCCTCTCGGTCCACGCCCCACCAGAGACTATATATGGAAGTTACCAGACCACAGACGAACATTCCTACATTGTTATTGCTTGAGTCTCTTAAATTGTCATAATTTATATTTATCATTTTTTATTATTATTCATAAGTATTTTATGTAACTATAATCAATAAATTCTTTTAAAAAGTCAATTGTGTTAACAAGAAAGTTAACTCGCGTTACGTTAAGTGACGCGCCTAACCAAGGGTTAATTAACTAAACTGGTTGGATATTCCCTTATATAATTTCACATAATTTGGCATCTTTAATAAATGCGCATACGAAGTACATAATTTCTAAGCGACTGTTATATCCAGCGTATAGTAAAGTTGAAATGTTTGTAGGTAGTTATATATATATATATATATATATATATATATATATATATATATATATATATATATATATATCTTTTAGTAGATTTATAAAGAATATCGTTCATTGTTGACCATATTTTGAGCATTTGAAAAAAATGTAGTCAAGATTACAGATACTTGTCCCATCACAATCACAGAACGGGTTGTCCGTTATCCTCATCTTATGAAGGTGTGCTTTGAAGCAGCCATGACCAATGGACGTTCTCACTAGTGGGATGTAGAGGTATCTGGGGATGTCTAGTTTTCGGTATATGGCATTTCGAATTATCTCAGGTAAAATAAGATTAAGCTGGCTAGAAGAAGACTATGTATTATTAAGCCAATGGTTTCTCCATTTCTGTGCTACTATCTTATCAGAAATTGTGTAGTAGTCTGCAGTTCAGTTCATGTTGTGAATGTTTATTCCTTTTAAAACTGCAAGTTTGGAATTATTGTCTGAAGTAGCATTGGACTAATTGTTTAAATGTCCTTTAATCCAAGAGAATAAGACATTTGTTCCTTGCTCTTTCAAATCTATTTGTAAGTTGATTATCATACAGATCAATGGGTTTTTGTATATATTATTTGCTGAGTTTTTTGTAGCGTCTAAAACATGATTTGGGAACTTTTTTTTGTCTGTTAGTTGCCACGATAACTTGAAAACGAATTGAGATATCGTCTTCAAAGTTGGTACACAGTTAGGACCCGACAAACGAACGGTTCGGGTTGTTTTTGTGTAAAATCACTCTTGAGGGCAGGGGATGAGTGGGGGTGATTTGATAAAATTTACGTTTTTTTGTTTGAACTCGAGTAATAGTGTTATATAGTTTTAGGGTTTGCTATTAGAAAAGTTTCAATTTCATCAAACATCTCGTATTCGGTGCAAAAATTAAATGAGGAGTACCTAGAATGTGTGTGGGTATATATCAGTGAACGGTGTAAAAGGCTCAAAGGATATAGAAAACTGGATTCTGGAACGAAATGTTTTTGTCCGTCGGTCTGTCATATTTTCTTTGTGGTCAAGTCATGGACCCTAAATTCATTTTATGATAATGTCTTTCTGAGGAGTGTGAATTATCACAGGTATGTGGAAGTTTTCATTCAATTTTCAGCACTATTTTAAATGATTGTTTGATCAAAATACGCTTAAAAGAAACGGATTTTTTTAATATACCAATGTACGTATAATAAATTTTTTTTGTGCATGACGATGTTGCAAAACGTGAAACCAGTTACACAGAAGATAACAAGCATTTGCGAAGCGAAAAATATCCTGTACTTAAAACTTTTCTATTTGCTGTAGGGAGCAATGAGCAATATGTGATCCTAATAATATTATTTTCAGTCCAGTTCATTTTTTCTGGAACCTAAATAAGCCGGAGAGTAGTATATATATATATATATATATATATATATATATATATATATATATATATATATATATATATATATATATATATATATATGATTCGCGTTGTTAAGTCTCACTTGCATTTTTTGTTCAAATACACCTTAAAGCTAGCGAATGGAAAACATATTACATAACAAATATTATGCCAAACCATTTTCTAAATTACGCGATAGTATTTTTTTGTAAACAAATCCTGTGCATTTAGCTATTTCAGTTTTTATAAGCTAACAGCGCTATCATACTCAGATAATTCATTGACACAAAAAAACACTCTCGCCGGTGAAACATGAGCGTACATTTACTGCGAATCCACGAAAAACAGAGTAATCATTTTATTACTGTTTTCTTTTCAGTGATCCAAATGGCGCTGTTCCAAATGCATCAGCTTCTGAAGCCAAGAATACGCAAAAAGCTCACGAGGAAATCAATGCTCCTTACTGGGACTCCTATGACACCATTAACCAGCTTTATTTGGAACTAGGTGAGTCACTTGATTTACTAGATCTTAAGTCTTTTCGTTTTGATTCATATATTCGGTATGTGTATCATGATACTAAGTAGTTGTTTTTGAGAGAGAGAATTTTTAGATTATAGCAGCTTTAATTTAATAAATCTGGTAGCTATTAAACAATAAAAGAAGTTAAATATACTGGTAATTTTCAATTCTATTGATATCTGGGGAAACTGGTAAATCCATATTTTTTACACAAAAGTTGGGCATCTACAGTTTTTTTGTGTTCTTTGTTTTATTAATTATCATTGCCCTTACTTGTTAAAAACGTCCCATACTAAATACAGATCTAAAGAGTTGTTCGGCAAATCCGGTTACAGAGAGGAAAACCAACACTTGTGAAGTAGGAGAAAATTCTCTACATCTGTACTTAATTATCTCTTCGCTTTCCAGCAGTGCACAAAAAAATAATTTGATGCATGTTTTTAAACTTACATAACTGAACACAACATTCGGAAAATTAGGTCTTAACTTAAATGGGAAATTCTAAATGACTCCGGGGCTATTATGACGTGTTCAAACTTACTTAATGATATTTCGACGCCCATGACTGTGAGCTGCTTGAGTAGCTGTACTAAAATTTAACTTAAATTTTATTTACTGTGTGTGTGTGTGTGTGTTACTCTAGGAACGGCCTCGGAAGCAAAGTCCTTCAGAGTACAAAAGTAGATAGATTAAGAACACCATCAATGGATCTCTTGTAGCACACCTCAAAGTTCATAGTTTTTGAACATAGCTGGTACAACCAGGGCTTGTACATTAGAGACATATCTGTTTCGTGCATTTGAAACATAAATACTTTGTCATGTACTTTTTACTACTTGGACGCAGATGGCAATTTTTTGTTTTTTCTAAGGCAGTTGCGGTACTTTCCTGCTCGTTGTCTTGGGAGTTGCCAAGGATGCATATTATGTTGCTTCGAATTCCCTCATGTATGCGTTGATTTATTATTTTTCTTTTCATGTGTTCTTCTACTAGTTGTTTGGCTAACTGTTTTGCGAACTGATTTAAAATGTACGAATATACATTACATAAATTAACCATAAGAAAATATATGACCATAAGCCACCTTCCTGTTCGACGACTCATATAGCTTTTAGCGTATTTTTCATCAAGTGATTTAACAACACCTTTATTATGTATTAATATGCGATAATCTCTGGTTTGTTAGTTTCTGTACTATTGCTCCTTCTATTGTACATCGTGGAAATTAGGATCACTGCTTTTCCTCTGCGACTGACATGAGAAATCATGGTCAAATTTTTCCTAAAACCATAAAGTTTGCTTCTCACGTTTCTTTGTCTGTGAGGCAAACATTAACTGGGCATTTATCTTTTTTTGGTGCCCAGATATGTAAGCCCTTTTGATAATAATAATTCAGCAAGCTCAAAAAGCAATTGTCAGCGGTTATGTTACGACTGGTATCAAACAGGTGCTTGGCAAGTCGTATAACAGTTTGTGTTGGTCCGGATAATCTAGTTTCTTAGGCTGTAAGTCCAAGATAGATAGATACCTTTATTTCGCAGATACCAGTTACACAATTATTATATTCCTAATTCGTGATATTGTCAAACAAAAAATACATGACTTCCAAACAATACACAAAATTATAAACTATAGCACACAAGGTATAAATAAAAACAAGTTACATATAAAAAACTACACTATACTAAAATCAACATAAGTAAAAAATATGGCATCAAATGAACTATGAGAAGAACTCATCGAGCAAATAAAATCCCTTCTGAAGAAGGTAACCTTTTAAAGATTTTTTAAAAATGTGTTAGGTCATAATTTCACTGGGCAGGGCATTATAAAAACGACAACCATTATAAAAAACAAATTTCTGGTAAAAGGCAATTGAGCGACCATCGGGTAGCAAAACCTGGCATCTTGTATCATAAGCATGTATCACTTTGTTCCGAGAAAAGGTGGCGTGATTCCTATAAACTGATAACTCAAAAAATACTGGGCCGATTTTGATCAAGTTTGGTGAGTACCTTCCTTTTACCAATGGCTTGGATAAGTTCGTTAGCCAGGAAAATCTGCTCAGTTGAAATATATTAAACAATGATTTGTTTTAATTTGACACACGGATTCCGCCGGTCAATATCAGTTCTGAGCTGACCTTAAATGTATGGAATGCATGTTTGTAAGAAAATAAATTCGGGACTCAGCAAGTGCGTTATTATATATCGAATTTTTATTGAATGCCTCAAATTTGAATAGTCAATTTGCTATTAACCTATAAGGTTCGTTGGTCAGAAAACTAGTTTTTTTGGGAATATTTTAAGTTAATGTTCGAAAAATTTTTGTTTATTTTCAAACGGTAAAGTTATTTTCATGGTGTATGGTACATTTTTTCTATTATATATGTTATAATGGTAACCAAATTTGATATGTGCTTTCTTAAAAAAACATATATTTGCTATTGAAAACATTTTAATGAAAATTCACTATCATAACGCACTTGCTGCGTCCAGACTTTTCCTTGACCTTATCGCGTCAAAAAAACTGAACGGTTGTATGCAATATTCAATTCAGATACATTCAAATTTAATTGGTTTTGTAAATGACACAAAATATTTTGTTTTTGTGCTTTCCTCTGATCATCGTAGCACCCTTTTTTTTTAATTCTTCTAACTTCTTTTTCTTTCAACTTCTATATCTGAATTTCGGCATGTAGGGCAAGTTTGATAGTAGAAACGTATGTGGTGTTTGGTTATCATATCTCTGTCATTTTCAGAGAAACAAAAATTTTCCGAAAGAAAACCCAAAATCTTCCCGGAAAACCTGTCAATTTACATGGCTATCGAATTTATCCAAGCCACTTACAAATGAGAGGTGCGTGCCGAATTTCATAGAAATCGGCCCATTATTTTTTTAGTTATCGGCACGCTATATACATATATATATCTATATATATATATATATATATATATATATATATATATATATATATATATATATATATATATATATATATATATATTACTGAAAATGTGGGTTATTGTATTTTCTTTTATTTGTATATTAAGTGTAAATATTGTATAATTTATATTATAGATTGTGTAATTATGTATTTAATTTGTAAATATGTGACTGTTTTTATGTTTAATTAAGTTGGGCGCCTTTTGTTTTACTCAAAATAAATTTAATTTTAATTTACCAACAGTGTCTCTTTATTTTAGGACACTCGTGATATGGCTTTGTAGCAAAAATAATATTTCTTTTAAATGACAAATTATGATTATTATTATTATAAGTGTTAGCCTATGGAATTTTATTTGAGAAAATATTTGATGTATTAAATTTAAATCTATTTGTAATCCATATATGTTCTGATAAAATAAATATTTACCTGCTCCTATTTTGGTTTATTTACCACGGCGACCTTCGAGTATCTCCTTCTTAACAGGGAATATTTTATTGTTGGATTCCTAAGATGAAAATTCTTACACTGGCACAGCATCTATGATGCTGTTGTTAAACCTGTTCTGTTTGGCTATATGCTATCTTAGTCAATGGATAGATGACAGTAGATATTAAAGAAAAATAAAAAAAACTTTAAAACATTTATTTTGAATTACTGATTCCTAATGAAAATTAACTACAAAATTTATTTCCTTTTTTATATCTATTGGCCTTATTTGGATCTTTTGTATTTATAATTAATTAAATCCGACAGTCTTTAAAATACGATTACAAGTTTACTTATTACTATTTAAAATGCAATGTTTAAACTGAACCTGTTTTGCTTGATTTTTCAGTTATTAATTTGTGATTTTTGTTACCATGGGACCCGCGCTTTTCCACGTTTGGTAACTATGGAGGTGAAATCTTGAAATGGTTGATATTAATTTTATGAGCTTACTTGAATCTTCCGCGTGGTGCCCTCTTTTGGTAATTTTATGCTCTTCTTATGTGAACTCGGATTTTACTACTATATTTTGGCAAAAGTTGTGCATAAATGTCATTACCATTCCAATTTGACAGATTGATATAATAGTAAGGTTATTTTTACTTACGGACTGCTATTATACTGCTACTTTGTTATTATTTGATGAAATACCTGGTTTTCAAACTGAGGCGTCTGTTGTGATTTTCCACTATTGGTTGTTTTCTTGCTATTCGTACTAATAGCCTTACTTGAAGTTATTTAACAGTTATATATTGGTAAACATAATGTTCGTATACACTTTTTACTTTTATTCTGGAGTTTTTCTAACTTTTCAAACGTTTTTTACTAATCTGCACGCTGATAGCTTCTTGCTTGGTTTAGGTTCTTCTTAACAGTCCCGTTCTTAATCCTTCCGGATATCATCACATGTTTTTTTTTGTTATCATTAATCAAATCTGACAATTAGTGTTTGAAATTTAATTTTAACCAATTAATGTTTTCATTTTCAGGTGACTCCAATCACCTGGTAGACTTTATAAAATGAGTAAAAAAACTCTACTTCTTTTTGATCACATTAATTAAATAACTGGATTAAAGTCAGGTTAGTCAAAAATATGTTTGTACGTTCAAATTTCTAACCTATACATTTTTGTTAAATGTCAAACCTTACTTAGCCTTATTATTAACAAATTATCTTCTTAATTACTAATTTACCGGTTCCTACTTAATTTCGTTATCTCTCGTTATTAACACATTTTAATTAAACTTATAATTAAACAAATTACCAGAAGTTCATGAGTTGGCACTTTATCGAACACAGTTTATTAAACTTGTTATTTGACGGACTTTTTTTATAATTGTTTACAACGTTTTTGTATTGGGGTCCATTTTACTTTTAACAGTATTCATGCAGTTCATTATTCTATACGCTTTAATTGTCCGTTATAGGTGCAATACAAATATTATATGGCTTAACAAGTAACTTTAATAATGTCATCGTCCCTTCACTGGCAAATACATATGGTTAGTTATTTAAAAGTTCAGGTTCCGCTGGATAACTGACTGTAATTTACCCCTGACTGAATATAGCTGTGACAACAACATAGATTACATATTTTCAGGTATTTATTTTCTTTTTATTTATATATAACATGGTTAAATATATGAATGCAATAATATATATATATATATATATATATATATATATATATATATATATATATATATATATATATATATATATATATATATATATATATATATATATATATGAACATAGATCTCTTCATTAGTTAATTTTTCGCATTACAAAAAATTCGCTAAAATTATTACATTTTCTAACTAAAACACTTAACCAAGTTATTTAATAATGAGTGGGTCCGATGCGGTTTATTATTCATTCTATAACTTTTCGGGGCATGTTTGGAAATAAATAACTTATGGTATCCTGAGCAATGTCATCGCAGGCTTCTTGAATCCGGTGACGCAGATCAACTAGGTTATTTGATGGTTGGAGATGATTACACAGTCACTTGCCAATCATATACCACACATAATCAATTGGTGACAAGTCTGGGAGCTAGAAAGCCATGGAAACACGGAAACTTCCTAATGACTTAATGAATTGAGCACATATCGCTACGAAATATTCCTTCAAGGTAAAAAGAAGACGCTAAGTTAAAAAGAGATTTTTTTATTACAACAAAATTTAAAAAGTCTACACCTGTTAACATCTTATGTCCATAGTGTTATCATTTCTTGTCAGAGACAAAACAGAGTAGTATAGAATCATTACAATTGGTCGACGCTTACTGCGTGGTCGGTTTTTGTTGAAAATCTGTAAATATTATGGTACATTGATTTTTGTATAGATTGAGAATAATGTACATTTTGTTTCAAAGAAGTGGATAACAAAGATTACGTGTAGTATATTTTGTGAGGCACAGATCAAGCAGTTGCTGTTTTTTCTGAAAAGTAAAATCTTTATTTGCTTTTGTTTTGTCGGATAATCATATTGTTTCTTAGAAACATTATGTCTCTTGAAATAAAATAAATTTCTATACCCTCTCTATTCGTTATTCCTTGACTACGTTTTTCAGCGCTGAATACCTTATAGAAATTTCCTTCACTTACTTTCTTGAGCCTTCGATATGGTTCAAGATAAGATGTTTCATTAAAGCGCGCTGACTATGATATTCGCGAAAATATACTTTCGTGCGTGTCTGATTTTCCTTCAGGTAAATTTTTTAGAGTAAGAAGTAGAACCTTTCCTGTTTCTTCTACTTTTCTTGACAGTGGTGGCTGTCAGATTTCACTTTTTTTATCCATATAACTTGTCTTCATCATTCTGAACGTTTTTTCTTTGCTGTGTGTGTGTGTTTTATTTATTTAACGTCGGCCCATTTCCGCGACTATGGCCTATCACCGACACCTGGGAGCAGTTTCACCTCACTATCCTCGAAATTTTGCCGAACCCCTGCCTTTCACTAAAAAGGGTAGGGATCTTTAACGTGCCCAACATCGCATGGACACGGGACCAACGTTTTTCTTTGCCAATGACCCAAATAAGTACAATTTGGAAAACGCAATTCATCACAATACAGTTTTCAGACCTGACGATCGCTTCGCTAAAAAAGTTAGCGTTATCAGAGGAAATAATAAAGTAAGGGACTATACACTAGAACTCCTCTTTATATCTTAGTTGGAAACCACTTATGAACAGCGTCATCTACAAAGGAATGTAGACAAATGTGTATAATAACGGATCTATTGTGCTTTACCGTAGAAATGTGTCACCCTGTATATATATATATATATATATATATATATATATATATATATATATATATATATATATATATATATATATATATATATATATATATATATATATATATAAACTAAAACTATGCACAACAAGCCAAAGGTTGCAGAGCTATCGGGGCGGCAAGGCCGCGGACGAGCCCTGAGGGAGAACTAACCCCGGATGTGGGTTCTAGGGGGCATAGTTTGCCTGCATTTGAAGAAATCACTTTAAAAGTCCCGGTCGCCTCAAGAGCGCATTTTTTCTATAAAAATTCACTACAAATTATAGACTATTAAACCATAAGCTACAGCCAAAGCATCAGAGAAAGGGTCTAGTTAGAATTAATTTTCTGGAAATATTTTAGTAAAAACGACAATGACGCTTGAGGCTGAAATTTGGGGGTTTGTAAAATACTCTTCTTGTGACATTTTCTTTACACAACCCGCATTAGTTTTAGGTTATTTTCCTAAATGTTGCACACTTTTGACGTTTAAAACCGCCACTTTGATGTCTTAAGAGAAAAACCACAAATTCTTTTTCTCAAATGCCTATAACTTTTTTATCTTCACACATACAGATTTAGATTTTTGTACCTAGTTTAGTTTTTAGGATATAGGCCCGCGTACCAAGCGTAGTTACCCAGGTTTGTTATTTCTGGAGATATATATATATTTCCCAAAGAAAACGCAAAATTTTCCGGACAAACAAGGCCGATTTTCCTGGTTAACGAACTTGTACAAGCCACTTAGAAAATAAAGGGACTCACCAAATTTGATCAAAATCGACTCATGATTTTTTGGGTAATCGGGGTGATATAGGTAATATATAATATAAAAATTGAAACTGACCCTGGGTATGGGTTTTAGGGCCCGAGGTCACGCTCCTTTGAAGATCTTTTGTTTAAGAAAATTCACTAGAAAGCTTCCAGTTTGCAATCATTTCTTACTTTACGATAATATAGCTTTTTGCCCTTACCTTTAACTTGTTTATTAATTACACTAGCAAACAAGTAATCATTCTACTTAGTGTAAGTGGTTACAACTTTTGGTAGGTTTAAAAAAAAACTAGTCCTCCATATCGTTATCTAAAGCTACATGTTCATTTTATTTTACAACTATAATAACATTCTGCTTTATTATGACTGGGGCCAAAAATTCCACGGCGTTTATTATAATCTATATGGCTCATAAAAGCTTCCTTTTCCATATTCACATATAAATTTTATGACTTTTCTTATAACGACGCAGGAGCTTTAAATGCTGAGACATAAAAGTAATGTCATAATCAGGGTGTGCACACATTTATTTGGCTCCAATACTTGGCAGATTGAATAAAACTATAACTAGCGAACATACTGTGCTTCAATACACCACTTAAGAGTTGACAACTTCTTTGATTTACTTAGTAATTTAATGCGTATTTGTTTGTTACTTAAAACAATTGTGGAATATTTCTTGGATTAGTAAATACGGGGGTTCTTGATATCTACTAATCCGGGAGACTTTTCAGTATGTAAAATTAAATTTAGTTGCCATGGTTACTAATACAATCTTTTAGTGAGTTTTCTTTAAAAATGAGGAGCTGCTAAATCTTAGCAGAGGACAGCTCAGGAACATAACAAGACTCTTAACGAGATACATGGCTGTCAAGAAACACCTGCATAAAATGGGCTGGTTCGAGGGGGACCTGGCATGCAGACTCTGCGTCGAGGGGGGAATCAGCCCAGCCCCTCTGGGCCGCAAAAGACAAATGATCTACGGACAGCCTAGACCGGAGACAGAGCAATATAAAACTTCACCCTACCAACTGCTGTGCAGACTAGTTCAAGGCACAGTGTGTTGGAATGGGTGAAGTAGAAAAGACAAAGAGCATGCACAATAAGCCAAAGCTGCGGTGCTATCGGGGTGGCAAAGACGCGGACGAGCCCGAAGGGAGAACAAAAAAGGCAGCCAAATTCGGTTATCGTATTTGTATTATTAAGATGGGCTACGCACCTAAACTCCTGTCTGTTAGTTTAGAGACAAAAGAGTATTAGGCATTTCAGAAATGATCTTCTTGTTTTCTTATTTTCCAAATTTTTTGACATTTTATCACTCAAATTAAAAAATTTTGATGTTGGAACTTTTTGACTGACTTTTAGATTTTGATCTTGTGTTAGTAAAAGTGTTTTACACAGTCTAGTCCAATTAAAAAATCATAATCAAAATTTTCTTTATTCGTTACAAAAACATTGATTTCTTTTTCTACATTAAAAAATTTGAAGTCAAAATTACTATACCATTTGTTTTTTTTTTTTCACAGCGTTTAAACTTTTTAGAATCGTATTTTTGAAACTTCCAATTTTCTTGTCCTTTAACTTTAACAATCTGGAATTTATTAGTTAGATATTTAAACCTGAGTCATAAATTACAAATATTTCAAGCGTTTTATTCAATACTAGCGTTATTTTTATTAACGGCGTTACTACACGTTTTTTAATTAATAAGTCTAATTTGATTTTTCCTATTTTCTCTATTTACTCCTGTTTTGAACAAACAATAATTTTCTGATTGACAGTGCACCCCCTTATCTAATTTTGCACAAATGCTACACGCTTGCTGTTTGGTTTTGTTTAATTTGGCTTCAACTCATCCATTGTCACCTAACCTTAATTTCTCATTTGTCTTTGTTTACCGAATGTTCATAGTTATCGATCTCGCTGTATAGCTGTGTAGTTTATTTCACTAATTCTTTGTCAAACCTGTCCATTATATTTTCTGGCAAGCCTAACACAATGAGGTTTATCATTGTATCATTGTCCATTGCTCTATTGATTTATAATAGTAGTGGCATATTCTAGTAGCTAGCAGTCAGAAATCTGGATGTGAAGGCATACTTGATTTGACACCAACCTTTTTAGTGAATTTTTATTTAAAAAAATTCACTAATAGAGAGGTATCGATGGTGAGACTTTGCAACATTTTTTTCAAATGAGCGCGAATTAGGACCCCTAGAACCCATATCCGGGGTCAGTTTGTATATATATATATATATATATATATATATATATATATATATATATATATATATATATATATATATATATATATATATATATATATGTATCCGTCTGATAACTCAAAAAATAATTAACCGATTTCGATGAAACTCGGCAAGTGCCTTTCTTTTATTAATGGCTTGGGTGAGTTCGTTGGCCAGGAAAATCGGACGGGGTTTTCCGGGAAAATTTTGAGTTTTCTTTCAAAAAAATTTTTTTTCCTGAAAATTTCGTTAAATTTGGTCTACATATTGCATTGGGAAAGACCTAACTATGTGCCAAAATTCAGATTTCTAGGGTTACAGAAAATTGAGCTATTCAAATTTGAAACATTTATGTTTACATCATGGATGAAGTATGTGGTTGCTGTTGGTTAGTCAATGACAGCTGCTATCAATGCTATTTTGGTTCATGTTCAGGTCCCACGCTGCTTCAGCTAGTTGCGGATAGATGTCGCGCGTAGCTCTGCATTCCTAGCATGATAATAAATATATTAGCTTCTCTTTAAATATTAATTTTTATGGTTAAGTTTTAAATTGAAGTTGATCCTAAACACAAAAGAGACAAGGAATAGTGTAGTAATGATACACTACTGAATTTTGAAAATTTGTTTAATTTGCGCAGAAGTAGTTAGGTACCTAAGATAAACTAACATTTTATTTTTATCTACTTGTAATATTATTGAATTTTCGTAGAAAAAATTCACTAATGGGGAGATCCCGACTTTTGATATATATATATATATATATATATATATATATATATATATATATATATATATATATATATATATATATATATATATATATGTATGTATGTATGTATGTATGTATGTATGTATGTATGTATCACACCGATAACTCAAAATATAATGGGCCGATTTTGTTAAATTTGGCATGTACCTTCCTTTTGTAGATTGCTTGGATAAGTTCGTTAGTCAGGAAAATCGGACGAGTTTTTCCGGGAAAATTTTGAGTTTTCATTCGAACAAATTTTTTATCTAAAAAAAAAAGCTATGATAACCAAATTATATATATATATATATATATATATATATATATATATATATATATATATATATATATGTATATACATATAAATAGCCTGGATGCAGCAAGTACGTTATGGTAGTGGCACAAAATATTTTATTATAACTTTTTTTTCTTGTAACATAGAAATCTAAACTTTGGTGTATAGTTTACATTTTTTATCTTAAACCTACGTACCAAATTTGCTAACATAGCTTTTTTTTGAGATAAAAAATTTGTTCGAATGAAAACTCAAAATTTTCATGGAAAAACTCGTCCGATTTTCCTGACTAACGAACTTATCCAAACAATCTACAAAAGGAAGGTACATGCCAAATTTAACAAAATCGGCCCATTATATTTTGAGTTATATATATATATATATATATATATATATATATATATATATATATATATATATATATATATATATATATATATATATATATATATATATATATATATGTATATGTATGTATGTATCCTTCTGATAACGCAAATAAAAATAATTAACCGATTTCAATGAAACTGGGCAACTGCCTTTCTTTTATTAATGGCTTGGATGAGTTCGTTATCCATGAAAATCGGACGGGGTTTTCCGGAAAATTTTTGAGTTTTCTTTCAAAAAAAAAAATTTTCTCCGAAAATAACAAAGCTGTTTTAATGTAATTTACTATATATGTTGCCTTGAGACAGGCCTTACTAACCACCAAAATTCAACTTTCTAAGTTTACAGAAAATTGAGTTATTCAAAGTTAAAAAAAATTGTGAAACATTTTTTTTCTCAAAAAATTACAAAGTTATTTTAATAAAATTTGGTGAATATCTTGTCCTAGGAAAGACCTTACTACGCACCAAAACTAAACTTTCTAAGTTTATATAAAACTGAGTTATTCTAATTTGAAGCATTTAATAAAAATTCACTACCATAACGTACTTGCTGCGGCCAGAGTTTTTTATCATAAGTTTCACAGAAGTTTTTTTCTCCATTTTGAAATGGCCGTGAGTTTAATCAACTGCTGTACCAATTTAAGCATTGTTTTCAAGAAGATGTTTCAAGGTTCCAATTTTTTTAAGCTTCAAATCTTTCACATTTTTTTTCAAATTTATCAGTCTATTAAATATCATTTGGTGTTTTTATAGAAGCTGTCTCCACTAAAAAAAATTCAGCTATTTTTCCCAAATTTTGGGTTTTTGATACCACATTTTCACTAGCAGTCGTTTTAAGTTGTTTAATTTATTCCAAATATTGCTCTTCAAATTTGTAAATTTTCACCTTCATCAAAATAATTTTCGCTTATTCCTTCATCTACTGGTATTCAGTATTCAACTTTTTTTTTAAATTTTTGCATACGTGTTTCAATTCGCAATGTACATATGTTTACTTACAGGTTTAATTCACATGGGACATCAAACACGTCCATCAGAGGTCTCCATTGAGGTTATATAACTAAAATGTCGTTTTATTTTGTATTTTACATAATTAGGAGAATTGACACCAATCATCAAAACAACACTGAGTTTTTCTGTAAGAAAATATTTATATTCATTATTTACAAGTTTGTTAATAATTACATCATTTACAAAAATCAGACTTGTAATGAAAGAAACGACATTTAATATTATTAATTAAAATGCCATAATTTCGTGATTTTATTCACATGTGTGCCATCGGTTTCTGATTATCACGGTCTTCTGTCGCTGTTGCGGTCTACTGCGCCGACGCTTTGGAAGGCGCGGCTGTGATTTGGTATTCAAAACTAACGGTATATCTTTCCTTTACATATTATAAAATAAAGATATCTTAAAGCTATGGAAAAACTATGACCCATATAACTTTTAAATGGGTCATATAAAGTCGCAGAAAGAATTACTAACAAAACAGTCTTTTAACGGTAACAATGTGAAACCTTTTATCATTTTATCCAGCTTTTTACAAGAAGGCACTTTATTAAAGAACGGACTGCTTAGTAAAAACTCCAAACAGCAATATTGATCGCTTATAAGAGAATATATCATGTTGATGATTTATTTATCTGCTGGTTGTCTATTCTAAATTCTGCAGTTGAAATTCGCATCGATTGAAAATCCAAACAAAAAGCGAGTTTATGTCCAGCTAAAATAGCAGCAATTTCTTTTTGAGCGATAACATAAGTTTTATTTCTGTTCCTGTGATGGATAAAAAATGCACTGAAGGGGGATGAGATTGATTGTTTTCTTCTTTATGGCTCTCCGAAACAAAATAAACAAAAGGAAAAGCATTTCGCGTGCAGCAAATAAAGAAATAAATTTAGATTGTATTTTATTATCAGCAATACCACTACAGAAAATTCGCTGGGAATTTTAAACATTTAGATGAATTCTAAAATTAACTAGCTTGCTCAGGTTACATCAAAAAGTGTGATTTGGCTTTACTTTTAGTTACTTCTATAAAAACCAGTCAAGTGCTAGTCAGCCACTTAGAATCATTTTATTTATCGATTACAAACAAGCGAAGTCCATTTTTGGTAATCTTCTAAGTTATACTCGTGCATGTTCAGTAAAATCGTTGGTTTGAATCAACGCGCCAAGACTGCCATTAATGCACTATAAATACCATAATCTATTCTGAGGTAATGGACTAAAATTCATTAGTAGATTCCTAAGGTACCAATATTTCGATTTAGCCGAATTTATTTTAGTCCAAAAGCTGATAGCTAGAGATACAGGGTGTGAAATGTAAAATATTGTTTTAGTTTCTTATTCATTGATTCCTTTAAAAATCCTTATATAAATACAAAATTATGGGTTTGGGATTTTTTGGGTGGAAGAATTAAAATCCGTTCACACTTTGGTGATAGTTCATAGAAGGCGCCAGCTGAAATAGACTGATTGTATTAAAAACGACAGCATTTTTTATTCTTTAATTCATCTTGTCTCTGGTACTAAATTCTTATTTTACAATTTTTTTACAGAACAAAGTACACTTTATGATAGTCACTATCTAGTAACGTTTTCAAGATATCTGCCTTTGTATTTAGGTACCATTGACCTGTTCGCTTGTTCATAGATACATTATACATTATACATTATACATTATACATTATACATTATACATTATACATTATACATTATACATTATACATTATACATTATACATTATACATTATACATTATACATTATACATTATACATTATACATTATACATTATACATTATACATTATACATTATACATTATACATTATACATTATACATTATACATTATACATTATACATTATACATTATACATTATACATTATACATTATACATTATACATTATACATTATACATTATACATTATACATTATACATTATACATTATACATTATACATTATACATTATACATTATACATTATACATTATACATTATACATTATACATTATACATTATACATTATACATTATACATTATACATTATACATTATACATTATACATTATACATTATACATTATACATTATACATTATACATTATACATTATACATTATACATTATACATTATACATTATACATTATACATTATATATTATACATTACACATTATACATTATACATTATACATTATAGATAGATAGATAGATAGATAACTTTATTAGCCTTTGATCAAGTACATACATACTACAGGCACGTCAAAAAATTAGAAAAACATAAAATGTCAGTCTTAAATATATACAAAAACAGAATTCAAAAAATAACAACACCACTTTACATACAGAACCAACTACAAAAATATACAATCAGTCTACATTAAACCTAAATTTACAGTTACAACGGTACTATTTTTACAGTCATTATCATTCTCTCCGTTGCTCAGGGCCTGTACACCTTTCAGTAAATTCACTGACATGATAAAAAGAATTTTCAACCAAAAATAATTTCAACCTATGTTTAAAGCAGCTCAGTGTATGCGCAGCCTTAATCTCCTGAGGAAGTATATTAAAATTAAAACAGCCAGCATACACCGGTGATTTCTTGTATGCCATATAGTGGTAATTTGGCAAGTGGATGTCATTTCTTGCCCGGGTAGTGTAGCTGTGAACTGCACTATTTTTAGTAAACCTGTTCCTACGTGCATATGTGAAACTCAGGAGTTAATACAAATACACCCCCGTGACAGTCAACAGTTTTTTTGTTTTAAAAGTACTCCTGCATGATTCTTTTTGTTGTAGTCCAAAAATCAGGCGGATTACTCGTTTTTGGCATACGAAAACCCTGTGTATATCATTTGCATGACCCCACACTATTATGTTGTATGCCAGCACACTATACACTAAAGAAAAATACACACTAATCAGAGAAATTGCATTTAAGGTGTTCTTCAGCTTCATGATGCAAAAATAGGCCTTACCCAATTTGTTTGATATTCCTTCTACCTGTGTCTCCCATGAGAGCCTATTATCTAAAGTGCAACCTAAAAACTTGGTGGAGGTACTTAAGGCAATATAGTTATCATTAAAATGAAATTTAATATCAATAGAAGGCTCTCGACATCTTCCCATAAACTCTACACGAACTGTCTTAGAACTGTTTACAATCAGGTGATTGCTGCAGCACCACTGACCGAAGTCCCACAAAATACTATTCACCTTACGCATAGCATCGGACAATACTGGATCCGAAACTACGATTGCTATGTCATCAGCGTACATAAAGAACCTCCCACCTGTCAGATAGTTGGGAAGATCATTTACGTACAACATAAACATAAGCGGCCCCAGGACGCTTCACTGCGGAGCGCCCAGCTTTACTTCATACTCATCAGATCTAACACCGTCCACTGAGACTACTAATCGCCTGTCTCTTACAAACGAGACAAGCAACTAACAGGTCCCCTAAGTCCGACCGCATTTAATTTTCTTTCGAGGAAAGTACAATTAATGGTATCAAAAGCGCGAGACATGTCAAAAAATATGCCCACGGTGTGATGCTTTCTATCAATACAATCCGCAATATGCTGCACCATGTCCGCGCAGGCCTGTTCGGTGGAATATCCCTCGCGGAAACCATACTGACTAGGAGACAAGACGTTATTTTTACTTAGGAAGTCCGTTATCCTGTTATGCATAATTCTTTCCATGTTTTTGGAAAACGGACTCAGTACCATTACAGATCGGTAGTTTTCCACCGAGAACAGATCGTCTTTTTTATATACTGGTACCCCTTTCGCATTTTTCAATTTCGAGGGAAACTGGCCTAACTTAAGCGAGGTATTTATGATTACCGTAGGATAAGGCGATATCAATTCGGAAAGTTGTTTAATGACAGTGACTGCAATATCATCTAAGCCAGTGGATCTTTTAGTTTTAAGTCTATGAATAACGTTAGTCATTTCAGTGTCCGTCACTGGATAAAAATAAAAACTATCGCGCACCATTATGGAGGTTGTACACCCTTTATAGTTAAGAACACCAAAATGAGCAGTCAATTTTTCTTCTACCCCACAGACAAAGTACTTTGCAAAGGAATTTGATATTAAACGCTTGTCAGTAATTATTTCGTTATTTATTTTTAATTTAATCTCTGTTTTGGTTTTAGGTATTCTATTTAAATGTGTATTTACAAGTTGCGAGAGTGTCTTATTTTTGTTATCAGACTGTGAAATGATACCAGAATAATAATTATGTTTTTCTTGTTTAAGTTTAAGTTCAAGTTGTTTTTTCATTACCTTGTACTTATTATTATTATCGTCACTAGGATATAATTTTCTATAATAGTTAAAGAATTTTAAGTTCTTAAGCACAATTTTCAACTCTTTTGGTGCCCTAAAGTCATATTTTTTTGCTCCACTATAAATTTTCTGGGACTCTTCAGGAAACGCAACATTGTAACAATAGGAAAAATTCTCGAAAATTACATCGAACAAGTCATCAATATTTTGACAGTCGGTATCCTCGAAAGATATGTATTGAGCTTCAAAAATAGTTTTAAATTCTGCAAAAGCATCATAAGTGAACCGACGGCATAATCTTGTTAGAAAATCTGACTCGCTGGGATTTTTTATTTGTTCAGACCACTGCATGACCTGTGCCGTATGATCTGACAGACCTGGATCAATAACTTTACACTTTACATCTTTTTTTATGTTGGTTGTTACATAATCAATCATGCTGCAGCTAACACCCGACTTGCTTTTAAATATTCGTGTAGGTTCAACTATCAAGTTTACTAGCTGGTTTGAGAAAATTAAGTCATTAAATAGTTTATTGTTCCTTTCGTTTTTACTGTAGTCTAAATTATACATTATACATTATACATTATACATTATACATTATACATTATACATTATACATTATACATTATACATTATACATTATACATTATACATTATACATTATACATTATACATTATACATTATACATTATACATTATACATTATACATTATACATTATACATTATACATTATACATTATACATTATACATTATACATTATACATTATACATTATACATTATACATTATACATTATACATTATACATTATACATTATACATTATACATTATACATTATACATTATACATTATACATTATACATTATACATTATACATTATACATTATACATTATACATTATACATTATACATTATACATTATACATTATACATTATACATTATACATTATACATTATGCATTATACATTATACATTATACATTATACATTATACATTATACATTATACATTATACATTATACATTATACATTATACATTATACATTATACATTATACATTATACATTATACATTATACATTATACATTATACATTATACATTATACATTATACATTATACATTATACATTATACATTATACATTATACATTATACATTATACATTATACATTATACATTATACATTATACATTATACATTATACATTATACTTTATACGTTATACGTTATACGTTATACGTTATACGTTATACGTTATACGTTATACGTTATACGTTATACGTTATACATTATACATTATACATTATACATTATACGTTATACGTTATACATTATACATTATACGTTATACGTTATACATAAGACGTTATACGTTATACATTACACATTACACATTACACATTACACATTACACATTATACATTACACATTATACATTATAAATTATACATTATACCTTATACCTTATACATTATACATTATACATTATGCATTATGCATTATACATTATACCTTATACATCATACATTATATATTTTACATTATACATTATAAAATTAAATAGAGGAAAGAATGCGAACTAGCACTTAATTTAATTCATCCAAATACTAGATACACACGAGATATGAGTAACAAATATGTTTCGATGACTTATTTTCGAATCATTTTAGAAAACATTTTAAAAATTTCAAATGCCTGTACAAATACAAAAGTGGCTTTTAAATCTTGCAACACGACGTGCGATTCATTATTAAAACCGAAAGAAAAATTAAGTTTGTTGACAAAAGGTGGAGTTTATAGATTAGCTTGAACAAACCATAGTGCAATCTACATCGGTCAAGCTTCTTGCAATATAAATACCAGATACAAGTAACATGTTTTTGCACATAGAGATAACCACGCTTACAAATCTACATTTGCAAAACATATTATTGATAATCAACGTAGACCCAGAGTAAATAAATGCATTGCGTCGCAATATTTTTGTAATGACAAGCAGAGACTTAAACTTTTTTGAAGCTTTAGAAGTAACAAGCACCTACACACGACAACAACTACTTTCTTTCAAATCAGAAGTGTGATTATTGAATTTCTCTTTCTTAAAAATTCTTCTTTCCAATAAAGACTTGAAACAACATACGCCAAATTATAGTAAGTTAGCTGTTATGAGCTACTAGATTAATGTGTATCGATACTTTGGTTGTATGGATTTTAATTTGTTGTCTTTGTTCAGTTATTTTATTGTTGTAATTGTTGTTACAGTTATTATTGTTATAGTTTGATTGTATTTCCATCTCAAATATTGAGACACATCACGTAGACATTTTGAGGACGTCATCTGTCATTTTTATATTATTTTTATTTTTAGATTTTTTTTATCAAAACCTCATAACGTATCAAATTTTTATTTGTGGTTATCATGAATACATATAAATCAATTCCATTTTCTTTTGTTTGATGAGGCTGGCATGTAGAGAACCAGAGTAGGAACAAACATTTGTGAAAGTAAACAAATAGGGTGTCTTGGTCTGTATTTAGTTTAGAACGCTTTCATCAAGTGAGGGCAACAACAAATATTTAATAATACCTAACAACACCTATGCCCAGTTTTACAAAGCTTGATTAAATTTTTAACGGCCGGTTAGTTGATCAAGGCTTAATACAATCACAGCTTCAAAATAGTTGATTTTTATGGCAAAAACCCTAATCATAGTCTGTTACTGGTCGTCTGAACGCTTAATAACTAACAATTTGTTTAATATT
The DNA here is from genome assembly GCA_964006375.1 of Tillus elongatus. Classification (NCBI taxonomy): domain Eukaryota; kingdom Metazoa; phylum Arthropoda; class Insecta; order Coleoptera; family Cleridae; genus Tillus; species Tillus elongatus. The sequence continues at coordinate 112,998,652 of OZ023265.1, forward strand.
CAATCGAGCTTTATGAAACTCGCATTAACTGTTTAATTTGTGTTTGAAAAAGATTGGTTACAACAAAATATTTATTTATCACAATACAGAATATAACTGAAAAATTAATCTTACAGCAAATGATCATGTAATATAGAACAGATATTTAACCTGCCTCCATCGGCAAACATTTACTTTTGGACTACACGGTGCCCCAAGCGACGCAGATTATTCAACACCATTACAAATAAAGGCAAGTTAAATACAACCTTAATATCAGACTGATCAAAGCAAACTGGAGTCCTAGCTGGAGAAACACCTCTACCACAACACCACACGACCTCCGAAATACTTTCCCCTATGGTCTAAATTTGGTCAAAATGAAGAATACTGGGACGCCAAAGGGATATCTGAATTAGATAATCCAGCAGACGTGCGATTTGGGATGTCCAGCGGATGTTCCAAATCGGATATTCATTGGACGTCCAAGTTACTTCCAGAATATTTAGACAAAATTTGGACCATAGACAAACGTCCTGTGTAAGTCGGGTGCTGTTACAGTAGACATGCTTCTCAAGCTGGGACTGCAGTTCTCCTTGATCAGTTTGATGGTGACGTATTTCGCATGCCCTTATTTGTAATGGCGTTGAATACTCTGTCTTGCTTATGGCACCATGTTGTTCAAAAATAAGCGCCTGCCAAAGGAAATATGTAAGCAGGTTAATAGCTGGTCCAATTGTTAACCAACCAATCGTCCTAGACCTTGATGTTTAGGTAGGACTACCCGGTTGATGCCACTACAAGGTTGATGCTTTTTCGGATTTTGTTATGAGAGTTCAAGCCGTTTGTTGTAGAAGTTTTAGGTTCGTTTTACTCCAGTCCACATACCAAATAAATAAAACCTTTGTCGAGTATTTGCTGTTGAGATATGTTCGCATATCCTGTTTATTTGTTCGCAAACTAATTTGTCAGTTCGGCTTTCATTACTAAGTGGTTTATTTTCCTCGCTTGCTCCATTTATAGGTATTTAGAACCCTCTTTTACAAGCATGGACACAATTTTCTGGCCACTATGGCCACTTGGATTTTATGTATCCTAATTGTATCTTCCCGTGGACTTCACATAAGGCAAAACATATGTCAGACCCGAAACTGCATATCAATATCTTTGAAAAAGTCTTTTACGATTTTAAGGAGTTACTTTAGAGGATTTTTGGGAGGCCGATTAAAATCATTTATATACGACAGATAATTTTACGTCATTTGATCTGTGTTGTTGTTTTTTATACCCATGTCATATCTGGTATAGTTCAGAGGGTTTGATAATGGACTCAGTGCGAGACAGAACCATAGTGGATTTAGCTAAGCGCCTTGGAAACACATGCACTAATGGGTATCGTATTGGATACGATGGTATACCAGTAACTAAATTTTCGTTCGTCAGGTAGACATTGTTTGTTCTACGAACCTCAGAATATCATTTTCTATTTTAGATCTTTAGCACACTTACATGCTATTTGTGTGAAATTATTTAAACCGCGTTCCTGTAAACCGCGTAAGCAGCAACGAGATTTTTTTGTCCATTGTTATTTATTGGCCGGAACCCCCCAGGTTGTTCAGAACACTGCTGTTGTTGTTATTATTATTAATATTATTATACATGAGCTTACGTAACACTATTGAACCTAATGTTTGTCGATTTAGTTATATTTCTGTTATCTTTGGTTTTAGCCAATTCATTGTACTTTCTATGAAATTTCTTTCTAACAAATATAGCAATAGTGGCCCTCATTGCTGTATGTGAATGTTTTAACCTAAATTTTATATGTATTAGTGTCTGCTTTGATTTTTGTATAGACTAAGAGTAATATACGCATGACTTTAATCCAACCCAGCTCTTATCAAACAATTCTCCAATTTAATTATAGAATGCTTTTTGCAGAACTACAAGACCCCTTAGAGCAGTTCTTTTTTCTCAAGCGTCTTTTATATTATTATCTTAAGCGCTGCTTCTGTAGTGCCCTCCGACCTTGATCCGGACATCTTTTTATTTTCATTTCTATTCTACTAACTAAAATTAACAAAATCTTTACCAGTTGACTCAACTTGCGTATGCTGTATACAGGGTATCCGAAAATTATCCACCGAGACTTCAGAGGGTGATTCTTCACAACAAATTAGCGCCAAAGTCTTATACTTTTTTTTCTAAAACTCAATATTAACGGAGATACAAGTGTCAAAGAAATTGATTTTTTTTAAGTTTTTTTATTAGCTATTTGCTGTTTTCAAATCTTCCACATGTATTACTAGTGCCCTTGTAGAATTATGTTCAAAATATGATACAAATACTCCAGCGCCAAAGGGCGTAATCTGACCTTAACCATCGATCTATAGCCTACAACTTTTTTGTTTTCACTAGGTGAATTTAGAGAGCACCATGTTAAAGAGCATTAAAAACTATTTAAACAAGTACCTCTTGTTGCGATCGATAAAGTGAACCCATTCTGAGCAAAACTTCAAACATTTTCATGATTTTACGCTGCGCTAAACTGATTTGTACGATTTACAAAGAATGCTTTGAACAAAATGCTTGAAGTTGCCTTAGCAACTTTTGACAGATAATGTTCATGTAACATTTTTCTGCTGTGATCATTTGTGTGTAAGAAGTATCGTGATTAAAACTGATATAATGAATAATAATAATAATTGTAATCTACATTCGAATGCTGCGCTGCGCGATATGCATTATTATTATGGCTTAGCTGAGGGAAATGCACCAAGAGCAAGACGTTTATACCGAGATACCTTGCCAAACAGAAGGATCCCACGATCGCAGTTTTCCAGTACTATCCATCAGCGATTAGGTGAGTTTTGCTCTTTTAGGATCAGGCGATTTAATGTCGGTTTTGCCAACGAAGGGCTCGAACTCCTGGAGCTGAAGTTCGTGTTTTGGCTGCGGTTGATAATAATCCTGATATAAGCGTCAGGTTTATGTTTATATGTTTTAGGTCGTTTTTTTTTATCAGAATCGGTTCATTTTATCGTATCGAAAAAAATCGTTTTTTGAATAATATTTGATGCTATTTAACATGGTGCTGTTTAAATTCATAAGTTGGTGAAACGAAATAAGTTGTGGTGCATAGATCGAAGGTTAAGATTAGGTTAGGCCCTTTGGCTGTAGAGTATTTGCATCATATTTGAAACATAAATCTATAAGGGCACTACATGTGAAAGATTTGAAAAAATCAAACCACCATAAAAAAACTGAGAAAAGCGACAAAAAAATAATTTTTGACACATGTATCTCTGTAAATATTGAGTTTACAAAAAAAGATTATAGGACTTTATGTCCCTCATTTCTTGTGAGGAAGCACGTCCTGCAGTCTTGACGCATAATTTCCGGACACCCTGTATACCACTCCAGCTAATCTTTGTCTGATACAATATGCAAACAATATGCTTTTTCAAAAATGCTGCAAAACATTATTCTTGTCATTGCGGTGGCTTTTAAAGTGTTCCAAGAAAATGGTGCCAATTATTTCCGTAGAGCTAATCATTTTTGAACACAACATTTTAGAAACTTGCGTTATTATGATCAAATATCTAAATCGGATAGGCTGAAAAGACTTGTTGGCGTGCATGTCGTGATATTTCAATCCCAGCTCAATTTTTTCACTTGATAATCAATCTCACAGGCACAGATTAAATTTCTGCAGATAAGTGAACCTAAAAATAAGGACTTTAAGTTCTCCAAACAAAATCTCAAACTAATTACTCCGAAAACAAAACAAAATCAACCGGAAATGTCAGAAAACAATACAATTAAGATAAAGCACTTCACATTTATCCTTGTAAAAAGACCTCTTTGAGATTCGTTTCGTAACTGGGACATCTGGGCCGGATTTTAATTGAATAACCCACCGTCAGAGGGAGACGGCGTCACTATTAATCATGGCCAACCTAGACGCGGAAAGCGTTATTAAAAATGCCTAGCCCGCTTTAATATCATTCGCATAATTCATAAGAGGGTGCGCGTGATACATTTTATTCTTTTTATTCCTTTTTTTGACTGGAATTGGTGGGAAATTAAACTTAATTACAAAAAAGTGGACTATTTACCTAAATAAATATGAACTGTGGCGGAATTTCTGTTTTTATGTCGGGAGAATGATAAACAGAGCTGAAATATAAGATTTGTGTATCCACCTCGCAGTCTCTATGAAAGTTTATTTTGCGATTAGAAGTGTTTTTTCGCCAAAGCAACATCTAGAAGATGAAACAAATAAATGTTAAGTCATAACAGATAGTGTTTCTTTTTTAATATATACTCCTATTTGCCCACCATGAAAAGCGATGAAGTTTACAAACCCTGCTTATAAATATTTTTTCATTTTAGATGAAAGGAAAATTTTACACACCCTAAAATTATTTTTACACAAATCGACTATTATTTTGGTTCTTTTTCTAATTCAATATTTGCAAAACTAAATCTTCTTTTCACTTTTTCAATACATTAACATCAACCGAGGTTGTGGCATTTTATTTGAGCAAGTTGAATGTTTGCACGTTTAGCCCTTTGGAGCGGTTGTAAAGCCGTCGGTTCCGTGTCTATGCGATATTGGACACGTTAAAGATCCTACCCTCCTTACGGAAGGACAGGGGTGCGGCAAAATTTCTAAGATAGTAAGGAGAACCTGCCACAGTCGCCGAAATAGACGACATTAAATAAACAGAGCCACGGACAACTATGTTTTCTCTGCCTGATCTTTCTCAGTTTAATTTAATAAACATCGTTAACTCTAATAATTAGTTAATTTCTATTTCAGTATCCTTTCCAATTTATATTAAATTTCTTCTAATTTTTTAGCTCAAAGAATGCTGTGTGTTTTTTCTTTAACGTCGGTCTATGTCCGCGACTATGACCAATCACCGACCCCAGGGAGCAGTTTTAACTCATTAACCCGGAAATTTTGCCCAACCCCTGCCTTTCTGTATCCCTTCGGAGGGGGCGTAAAACCGTTGGTCCCGTGTCCATGCAATGTTGGGCCCGTTAAAGATCCCTACTCTCCTTACAGAAAGGGAGGGGTTTAGCATAATTTCCGGGCTAATGAGGCAAAACTGCTCCCTGGTGTCGATGATTGCCCATAGTTGCGGAAATAGATCGACGTTAACCCTTCATTAGTCGCGCCACCATCCGAAGCGCCAGTTGTCGCTATGAGTCTATTAGACCCATAGATACAAATAACCTCATTTCCTTATAATTTCTGGTACATAATCGGACAAATTATTTACAGTGACTAAGCCAAAGTTGAATGTATAATGTATGCGATTTATGTTAAGTATGTTATATTAATTGAGTTAAGAAAAAATTAGAATCCCCTATTGTACCCGTCTGAAATCCTTACCCCGGATTCAATTACCTGGCATTGATGTTCGAGTAAGAACACAGATCTATTAATTGTAGTCCTAGTACAAGGAAATTAAAGCAACTTATGAACTACAGATTATATTCATTTTTATCATATAACATTTTATAAAATGCCTAAATAACTACAATAGAAATAAAAAGAAATAGAAAAATGTATTTTCTGTTACAAGGAGGTAACAGCAAGTCATGAATTACAAAATATGTAGTTATTTACTATTATTATAGATAATTTAATGAAATACCTACATACCTAAAAGCTAAAAAAAGATTAAGGAAATTTCTATTTTATTTTTATTTACATTTATTTACATCAATTCGCAACAACATTTCATTTCCGATTGTAGCTCTCGTAAAAAGAATAATTATTATTATAATAATAATAGTAATAATAAGTACAAGTTATGAACTACAGACTATAACTTCTGTTCATTTTTCTCACAAAATTTTGTAAAATACCTACGATATGTTCATTCTAAATAAGTCTTTTTCAAGGCCATCAGTTGCCCGAAAATCAGAAATGTTTTGATGACCCCCTTGGAAAACACCGGTTGAATATAACAACCCCACAAATGCCATCATTTAAACATTGTCGGTTGGTCTATAGTCCCTCTCTCTTCCAAGCTTTTCTTTCACACTAACTATGAACTTATTTGTATTTTCTACGATAATAGCCAAAATATTAATATAAAAGAAGAGTTTCCAACAACCTAATTCCCTTTTAGCATTTTTCGCATTTCTGCCAATAACAGCAGGCAATTTTACTAGAATATTATGTGGCTGTGTCCGAGTAACTTCTCACTGTGTTTTTTCCATTGTGTGCAATCTCTACATATAAAAATTTGTTGAGCATAAGTGTTGAGTGTTTTAGCTACAATTTGCATTTGACTTGCAGTTGTAGTAGTTATCGTCTTGATTTTCGTTATTACCATCTTCTTCGTCGATTTCATGATCTGTTTCGGAATGAACGGATCTTGTCTCGACAATGTCTTCATCAGATTCGTCAGATCCGTTCATCAAAATTTTCCTCCGATGCATTCACGTCGAGGTCTTCTATGTCAGCGGGGTTGTCAAGGTTATACACCTTTTTACTATTTTTTTTTCTAATATGTAAATTGCACTTCACCAACACAAAGACACAAACCAATAATACAAGCTAGATATAACGCTATGCAAACTGTCTTGTTAAAAGAGCACTTATAACTGAGCGGTGGTGGCACGACCAGTCGCTATAGGTCTATTAGTCCCACGCCCGGCGCTGATGCACAAACGATCTAATAAAATCTCGGGACGCAGCAAGTGCGTTATGGTAGTGAATTTTCATAGAAATGATCTGGCACAAAATATTTTATTATAACTTTTTTTTTCTTGTAACATAGAAATCTAAATTTTGGTGTATAGTTTACTTTTTATATGGTAAACCTACCTACCAAATTTGGTTATCATAGATTTTATATTTTTTAAGATAAAAAAAATTTTCAAATGAAAACTCAAAATTTTCCCGGAAAACCTCGTCCAATTTTTTTAAATAACAAACTTGTCAAAGCCATTTACAAAAGGAAGGTACATGCCAAATTTTATTAAAATCGGCTCATTACTTTTTGATATATGAATTTTTTTCAAATGAAAACTCAAAATTTTCCCGGAAAACCTCGTCCGATTTTCTTGACTAACAAACATGTCAAAGCCATTTACAAAAGTAAGGTATGTGCCAAATTTTATTAAAATCGGCTTATTACTTTTTGAGATATGAATCTTTTTCGAATGAAAACTCAAAATTTTCCCGGAAAACCTCGTCCGATTTTCCTGACTAACAAACATGTCAAAGCCATTTATAAAAGGAAGGTATGTGCCAAATTTTATTAAAATCAGCTTATTACTTTTTGAGATATGAATTTTTTTCGAATGAAAACTCAAAATTTTCCCGGAAAACCTCGTCCGATTTTCCTGACTAACGAACTTATCCAAGCTATTAACAAAAGAAAGGTACGTGCCAAATTTTATCAAAATCGGCCCATTATTTTTTGAGTTATCGGTGTGATACATATATATATATATATATATATATATATATATATATATATATATATATATATATATATATATATATATATATATATATATATATATATATATATATATATATATATATAAACATATAAAAATTGAAACTGACCCCGGATATGGGTTCTAGGGGTCCTAGTTCGCGCTCATTTGCAAAAATTTTTTCAAAATTCAAAAGTCGGGATCTCCCCATTAGTGAATTTTTTCTAAGAAAATTCACTAATAGCGCTTGAATAAAACTAACAATATGCATCAAGCTTTGGGAATACATTCCGAGGGGATCAATTTGAGATGTCCTAGAAGCACAGTAGCGTATTTTATACTGTAATGAGAAATAGGAAGTGGTGGGTCTCACAGACTCAGCGACTGACGAAGGGTTAAAGAAAAAAACACATACACAGCTTTCTTCGAGTTAAAAAATTAGAAGAAAATTAATATTAATTGGAAAAAATACTGAAATAAAAATTAAAAAAAAAATAATACTTAGAGTTAAGGTATTCAATGCTAAGGAGAGTTAAAATATGAATTATGGAGAATTTGTTATCAACATTAACGATGCTTATTAAATTGAACTGAGTAAGATCAGGCAGGGCAAAACGTTGTTGTGTGTCTGCCTTTGTTTATTTAATGTCGTCTATTTTCGCGACTATGGCTAACCACAGACTCCAGGGAGCAGTGTCTCCTTATTACTCTAGAAATTTTGCCAAACCCCTGCCTTTCTGTAATGAGGGTAGAGATCTTTAACGTGCCTAATATCGCATAGACACGGAATCCACGGCTTTACGCCTCCTTCGAAGGACGGAACGTGCAGATATTCAACTTGTTCAAGTACAATGCGACAGCCTCGGTTAATGTTAATTTTACAGTGTGTACTGAAATGGTGAAAGGGAAACCATAGAAATAGAACTCAGTACCCTTCGGTTCAGAGGCTCGCGTTCTTACCACTGAACCACCAAGGCTCCCAAAATGAACTCATTGTTCCTTTTATTGCACTGCAGATTCTTCTTCTTCTAACTCTATATTTGTAAAGCTAAATATTATAAGTAACCTCATTTCACCTAAAGAATAGTAGACCATTAGTGATGGGCGAGTGCACCAGGGACCAGCAGCTGTACGCAGCTGCATGTCAAAAAATCTTGACAAACGTCAGCATTTTGTTAACATTTTTGACATAAAAATGCAGCGCTGGCAGCTGCTGGCACCTAGTGGACTCGCCCATTCTTTCAGCTAAAAAAATTACAAGAAAATTAATATGAATTGTACTAGAAACCTAGCGATATTAAAAAGAGGTACAACGACGCCAACGTTCGTAAACCATATCCGTCAGGAGGTCTCCACGGGAAACCCAAGGAAGACCGACTGGTGTACCCATGTAACAGGTCTTGGCGGGTATTGCTTTCCTGGCGCAATTCTCGTAAGGGGCCTGTATAGGACCCCCCAAAGGAAACTGATGCAAAGGTATTAGCAAATAATTTGTTACGCCGCTTTGCTTTTTGGAAAAAGTATATTTTCAGGAAAGAGATTTACTTTAGAGATTCTATTTTGAAGTCAAACTTATCTGGCTGTATAATAATTGTGAGTTTGTCAATAATTTGTTGTATCCAAGATGTATAGAAAGAATTCGTTAGAATATATATTACAATCTAAAAAGTGCTGAAAAGGAAGGGTTATATAAAAAATTATATTGTTATGATAATTTAGAGTTTTATTGTAGCGAATTATCCGTAACCAGTGTCTCTTGGGACGAATAATTATTTTAAACTAACCCCAAATAATTAAAGAGCAGCCTGTCAGAGTGTCTTAGAAAACTTAATTAGTTACGTAGACAGTGGCATCTCTGGTTTTTCGTTACATATTTTTGCAGATACCGCAATATCCCTTTTTAATGTGGATTCTGCATATGGTACTCTTAAAAATGTGCCGGGTATTCTGTAAAGTATAATTTTAAACGAGATAATTATAAATCAGATTATCTTTTAAATTTCTACCGGCGAAATTTATAAGCGCCATAGCAACTTAACTTAATTTCGCCTAATTAAATGTTTACAGGCTAACAAAATATTAATATAACCTCGTATTTCTAATTACTATAAGTTTTCTTTATAATATTCAATAACATCTTTAATAAGAACACGGGAAGTGGATCTAACCACCTTATCTAACTTTTTGATTCACCTGTATGTTAGCCTAATAACATAATAATTCAAGTTCGGTAGAGTTATGTTAATAAAAACATAGATTTTTTTTGTTAAAATGTTCAATTCGCTTTCCGCTTTTAAACGAAAATGTATAGCATCTAAAATCTTGGGTATCTGGGAATGTTTTACTCCAAACTAGAACTCCAATAAAAGCGTACATCCTATCGCACTAGATGTATCTAACTCTGTTACAGGAAACCACCCGGAGATGAGGAATCATTACAGGGGACATAAAATGTCACTGTGGCTAAATCTCATCCCACAACTGCACAGGCCCGGTGAAGGTGACGACATCTCTATGAGACATCATCACTTCCAGGAGGAAGGGGAACAGTATTACGACGGTGAGTACATCACACATCAAACATCGCCTTTTCTATCTCTTCTTATGTCGGGCTTTATTTTTTATAGAGTGCTTAAAGGTTTTATGTGATCCTCTAGAAAAGGTATAAATAAGCAGTGGAAATGACAATTCAGTTGAATGATGTTTGAAATAAAAAACCATGGAAACAAAAACACGCATATATAAGAAGTACATCTTCACAAATTATTTACAGGTTTCGCCATGAAAAGTGTCGTACATATTGTATGAAGCATGATGCTATATAATTTATACGGGGTGTTTTACATCATAATGTTCAATTTTAAGAGCATGAAATATGCTTGATTCTAAAACCTAAAAAGTTTGGACGCAGCAGGTGCATCATGGTAGTGAAATTTTATAAGTGAGATGTTAAAAAATAAATAGTTTCTTTAATGTTTTCGTCTTGATTTCTAGGCCACTCTAATCACTGAGATACTCCGAAACCTATAGAAGATAACTATCGCTCCCATCAACGTTTAGTGGAGCACATCTGCATTTAGGCTTGATTACTAGTTGTCATTCTCTAACACCAGAAGATATTAGTGAGGATTGTAACCAGTGATGCGCACTGATAAGTACAATTTGCATAACCTTATTCATCACAATAAGGTTTTTAGACCTGACGGTGGTTTTGCTAACAAAGTTATCGTCATCGGGGGAAGGACGGATAAATAAACTAAAAGAATAATAATTTTATTATAAGCAAATGAAATGCAACTTTGAGTCTTACTGAAATACTTTCTACTAGTAGTCTAATCTCTTCCAATGTGGTTTCTTTATTCTTATTTCGTCATTCATATACATGGTGGGTTAAAACACGAACTAAAATATTCCTCTTTTTCCAAATGGGGCACCTTATATTTGTCATCGCTATTTGATAGCTTGCTTGCTCCTCTATCAATTTCATTTTGCATTTCCTATACCCAACCCTGCTAGTTTCTGAGTTATTTGCGTTGTTTGCAGAAAATGATACTCATTTTGATCTCTTACAATCTGATTGACCTTAATAGTAGGAATATAGCATCATTTTAAACGCTTTATTTCACAATCTTTTTAGATGTTTCGCTGCAAATAGAATATAACTGTATTAACAAACAATAACGTAATAGCGGAAATAAGTTTGACATAAATTAGCGGAACAGATTAGATGAAAGCAGAAAAATATAATAATTTGTTAGTGAAACAGTCGCCAGGTCTTTACAAAGATGTGCTGTGATGACTTGGGTTCTCCAAGTGTACTAACCAATTAAAAAAGGTGCTCAAACTTACTGACTAGATTATTATGATACAGATGCCATTGTTTTTTAAATGGTTGCGGACCCTCTATCGATATCTGGTTTTCACATCCTCTTTAGTAGTTTGAGGTTATTGATAAAAATACTCCTTTACGCAACCCCATCGAAAAAATACATCTTTGTCAGGTGTGGTGATCTAGGAGGCCACCGTACTGGGTTACCTCTCCCAAATCCATCTACTCGGGAATATGTGGTCCAGCAATTCACCTATTGGCGCTATGGTGGACCGGTGCTCCATAATGTAACAACCATAACCTTCTTTGGATTTAATAAGGCTTTCTAATAGTTGTTGCAAATCATTCTGGAGAAAGATGAGAGAATATTGACCAGTCAATCGCTCTGGAAAAAAAATGAGGTCCTATAACATGGTTACCGACAATTGCTCCTCAAACAATCAGAAACCACCTGGATTGACTGTAATGCGGCCTTGCAAAATGTGGCTTTTTTACATCATAAAAACCAAAATTATGCCTGTTAACTTTACCGTTCTTGTGAAACGTGGCTTCATCTGTTAACATATTATCAAAAAATCATCGGTCTTCATGCGGTTTTTTTAGCCTAATTACAGAAAGATAGTCTTTGATTGTGATCAGTATAGTCTAGTTCTTGTAGCAATTTAATGTGAAAAGGATGCATTTTGTGTTTTTTCAAACTTCTCCGGCATGATATTCTACTGATTTCTGATTTTCTTGAAATCGTTCTCGTACTTGTGCCTGGATCTTCGTTTACACTCAGCAGAACATTTAGCTTATTTGTTTTTGTTGAAACTTCTTTTTGTTGTTCGTTTTTTTTTTACTAGACAGTTCCACTATCGTCAAACCGGTGTTTTATCAGTTCCAGAGCTCGGCTTTAAGGTTATCTTTTATCGGGGTACTTCTCGCGATAAACTGTCGTTGCCAACAAGCAATTTTATTACTTGTCCTCAGAACATATACCATGTCTATTATTTCTTGTGTTGAAAAATTCCTTCAATGAATTTTATGAAACGTCGCACGATAATCTATAAGAATGTCATAAAGTGGAAATGCCATGGTTGAAATTTTATCAGAGCAAACTATTAGATTTGAAAAGAGAGCAAGGATCTGATTAATACGACAAGGCTATTTTACAAGAGGAATTAAATGTTTCGTCTATAGTAAATGTAGTGATCAGCCTGTATACCGGTCGCTAATTTTGAAACATACCTCTAGACATTCTGTATAATGCATAATTTGATATTTTTACACCCCACTAGTGTTAAAGCTTTCACTTTATCACATTCCAGCATTATTAGTCCACCTTGTATTCAGACCAATCCTATTAATGACTCACCTAATCAATTAATTACCTAATTGCGTTGTCATATCGGATAAGTGAATCGAGGAATTTTCAAAGCCAATCAGATCGACAGAAATAAAAATTTATGTCCCGATATCTTCTAAAACCAACGCAAAGAACTGAAAAACTAGTACGATTAGGTATAAAGGTAAAGGTAAGATGCTTACTGGCAATTAGGCCATTGCTGACCCTTTTTGATCATCTAAACTAACCTACCCTCCACCTTGAGCTCGATCTCAACGACGACAGTGATTTGAAAAATCATCCGCCGCCGGTGTGACTCGAACCGTCGTCCCCCGAGTCCGTATTGGAAAGTCTGAATCGACTTTACCGCACGGCCACGGAGGCGCTTACGATTAGGTATAGGAAATTCTATGATAGAGAAATAAACAAGCTATCAGATGTCGACGAGTAATATAAGGTGTCCCGTATAGCTGCCAAAATTTGAATAAAAAAACCACAGTGAAGAAGAATAAAGTACTAGTAGAAGAAAGTACTTCAGTAAAAATTAAACTTGAAGTTATTTTTTTTTATACTGTATAGAGTGATCGATACCTACATGACGCTTCAGGCAAATAAATTGCAATATCCTCGGGAATGCCCTGTATAATGCAATAAAACCCCATATTGAGAGAATGTACGAAGCGAGGAGAATCTTAGTCTTGATTAATATATAGATTGTGTTTCACTCCCGAGGAGGTACCACCCCATACATCAAGGGGCTGGTGAAGTCCCGACGGACGTTTCCGGTTCTCGTGTATGAGTCGGTTTCCCTTATAAGCAAAAATGATGATGGCTCCTCCTTGTACAAAATATTCCAGAGGTAAAATACCCCTCCATTCGGATCTCCGGGAGAGGGGTGTACAGGGGGCGCCAACATCAGGATTTAACATATCCTTTCATTTCCTCCAGGCTAACAGACCCCAACTCCTCTTCCTCACCGAAACCCAAATGAGTGCCAAAACAGCCACTAATCACCTTAATTTCCCGAGGTATGAGCTCCTTACTTCCTTTAGATTGCATGGAGGCGTGTGCGCATACGTCCGTAGCAATCTACCCTGCACCAGACTCCCCAATTTAGAAGCTGGAAGAAAATACATACTATGGATAAAACTCTTTCTCAGGGCTGCAACTAAATTCATCTGTTGCATTTACCGATCACCTTCTGACAACAACTTTGTCCAGCTCTTTGGCTACCTTTCGGAAAAAACAGACTATCTGATTTCTGAACATCCTTCCTCCGAGGTCACTATTCTTGGTGACTTCAATGTCCACAATAAGGAATGGCTAGGATCTTCTAAAACCGATCCACAAAGGAGAGCAGCGGAGGCCTTTGCAGTCAGCAATTCTTTAGCCAATATGATTCAGCAACCTACTTACTTTCCTCGTATCCCAACACACAGCTAAAATCCCTTGGATCTCCTTGTTACTACAAAACCTGAATGCTATAAGATATTAGTCACCGTCCCCCTTGGTCAATCAGACCACGGCATGGTCACTGCTTCCTGCGCAATGCAACCCGAGGTCACACAGTCATCATACCCACATATTGTTTGGCACTACAACTCCGCAAACTGGGACGAAATGCGGGATTACTTTTCCTCATTTCCGTGGGCGTCTGTCTGCTTCTCTCATCCTGACCCCTCTGATATCTCACAAAACGTCACCGAAATTATCCAAGCTGGCATGGAATTATTTATTCCATGTACACAGAAAACCTCTTCAGCCACTCAAAAGCCCTGGTTCTCTAAATCATGTGACAAGGCCAGACTTGAAAAGGTCAAAGCTCACAAAACGCTTCTACACATTCCCAGTCAAGAAAATCGTCAAGCATTTAACGACGCAAGAAACCGCTATGTCCGCATTCTTTCTGAGGCCAAAAACTTGTTTAATAACCACATCAAAAACAAAGTCCTCTTAAGCTCCAACGGCGGCAAGCCCTTCTGGACTCTTGCTAAATCTATTGGGAGTAATTTCTACAAAAGCAGGTTCCCACCTTTTGTCTCAGCGGATGAAATTGTTTCTACCGCCCTGGGCAAGGCTGAACTTTTTGCTTTGTTGTTCGGTACCTCCAAATGTTCAACCACCAACAGTCCCCAATGTCGCGCATAAAATGGCGGATATCATTTTCAAAACTAAAAACTCTGGACGCAGCAAGTGCGTTATGGTAGTGAATTTTCATAAAACTATTTTTTAATAGCAATAATGTGTGTTTTTTTAAGAAAGCGGGCATCAAATTTGGTTACCAGTATAATCTATATAGTAAAAACAATGTGCCATGTTTCATCAAAATAACTTTATTGTTTGAAAATGTACAAAAATTTCCGAAAGTAAACTTAAAGTGTTCCCGAAAAAATTCGTTTCTTGGTCAACCTTATAGGTTAATAGCAAATTGAGCTATTCAAATATTAAGAATTTGATCAAAATTCGCTACCATAACGCACTTACTGCGTCCAGAATTTTTTTTCTTACAAACATGGAAAATGCAAAAATGCAATAACATAAGGCGTGTTTGATTAAAAAAAAAAGAAAATTTGTATCACCAACGACTTATGGGCCATCCTGTGATTGTAGAAATAATTTTTTAAGATGTAGCTCAAGACACCCTATAATTAATATATACAATTTTTTTTCATATCTTGTATAATAACAGATATATTGAGCTTTATTGATTTTTTTACGAAAATTCTACAACAATTATATACTATTAAACGATAAACTCTATAGCTAAGAATACTGCCAAGCATCAGAGAAAGGGTCTATTTGAAATGAATTTTCTGGAAACATTTTATTAAAATGAAGGACAATGACTGTTGAAACTAAGACTTCAGGGTTTGTAAAACATTCTTCTTGAGACACTTTATTTCCATAGCCCGTATTAGATTCAAGTTCTTTTCCTAAATGTTGCCAATTTTGACGTTTAAATCGCAACTTTGACGTTTTGTGAAAAACCTCAATTTATCTTTCTTTAAATGCCTATAACTTTTTTGTCTTTTGACCTACAAAGCTAAATTTTGGTATGTAGCTTACCTATAAGGATGTAAACTTGCGTACCAAATTTGGTTGCCCTTACTTTGTTAATTACGGAGATATAAATATAAATATATAAATATAATTTTTTTTGAAAGAAAACACAAAATTTTCCGGGAAAACCTGGACCGATTTTCCTGGATAACGAACTTGTCCAAGCCATTTGCAAAAGCAAGGTATTCACCAAATTTAATCAAAATCGGCCCATTATTTTTTGAGTTATCGGTGTGATACATATATATATATATATATATATATATATATATATATATATATATATATATATAATATATATATATATATATATATATATATATATATATATATATATATATATAAACATATAAAAATTTTAACTGACCCCGGAAATGTGTTCTGGGGGGGCTAATTAGCGCTCATTTGAAGAAATTTTTTCAAAATTCAAAAGTCGGGATCTCCTCATTAGTGAATTTTTTTTAAGAAAATTCACTAAAAGGTACGAAATATGCTCTCTTAATACCAGGAAAGCCTCTGGCCTTGACGAGATCCCAGCAATTGTTCTCAAAAAATGCGCACCAGAACTTGCTCCTGTCCTGACTCGTCTGTTTCAGATATCTTACAATAAAGGCATATTCCCTGGTAACTGGAAAACTGCTCGAGTACAACCCATCCCTAAGAAAGGATCCAAAGCGCTTCCTAGCAACTACAGGCCTATTTATCTCCTTTCAGTCGTCTCTAAAGTGATGGAAAAGTATATAAACACCGAACTACTAAAATTTCTTGAAAAACACAGTCTAATCCACGACAGGCAGTATGGATTCCGTCAGCGCGGATCGACTGCCGACCTTCTTTCCTTTGTCACCCATTGTTGGAACAAGTCTATGGAACTACATGGTGAATCCCAGATTGTTGCTCTAGAGATATCCAAAGCATTTGACCAGGTCTGGCACGCAGCGCTGCTTAATAAACTTCCGGCTTATGGCCTACCACCAAAACTTTGTACCTGGACAGCAAATTTCCTCTCCAACAGGAGCATTTCTGTTGTTGTGGATGGCCATTCCTCTAGATTGTATCCAATTAATACAGGAGTTCCTCAAGGTTCAGCTTTAGCCCCTACGTTGTTGTTCTCCACATCAATGACCTCCTCTCGAGCACATTCAACCCAGTTCACAGCTACGCGGACGATAGCACCCTCCATTCAAATATACAATATTCTAAGCCTGTCTCTTTAGCCCAATTAGATGAGGATCGCAGACTCATGGAGGGTTCTGTCTTCGTGGATCTCCAAAAAATATTAGACTGGGAAAGTAGAAATCTTGTACAATTCAACCCCACCAAAACTAAGTCTTGCTTTCTTTCTCACAAGAGATACACCAGCCCTAGACCCATCACAATGAACAACCAAGTTATTCAAAGTAATGAGTCCTTTTCTCTTGTTGGCATTTCTGTGGATTGAAATCTTAATTGGCACCAACATGTCACATCAATTGCAGAAGCGGCTGCTAAGAAATTAGGTTTCCTCTTCCGGGCTCGCAAATACTTTTTACCAGCTAATCTCTATACCTTATATACTTCACAAATAAGGCCAAACCTCAAATACTGCTCCCACATCTGGGGTGCAGCTGCCGCTTCTACACTCGCTATCCTGGACTCCATTCAAAAGAGAGCTATAAGTCTCATCGGTGACCCTACCCTCACCCAAAGGCTGCCATCCCTTGCCCACCGACGTGCCGTTGGTGACCTCTCTCTCTTTTATAGATATATGCACGGGAACTGCTCAGAGGAGCTTTCCTCCATGGTTCCCCCACCTGCTGCCACCAACAGATCTACCAGTGGAACAGACCTAATGCACCCTTTTACTGTCCAGGTCACCAGACATAGAACATCTTGTTATGCCCGCTCTTTTGCCCCGAGGACTTCCAAGTTGTGGAATTCCTTGCCGGCACATGTGTTTTATTCTCCTCCGAACCTCCAAACCTTCAAGTCCAGAATTAACAAGTTGCCTCTTTCCTGCTTGTCAACACCCACGGTACGATAGTATTTAGGCTGTAAGCCCTCGTGGTATGTTGTTGAAATAAATAAAAAATAAAAAAAATAGAGTGTTCTATTTAAAAGTTTGTTATGCGATTCGCTTATGGAAGAGCCAGTATTTACGAAATTATTTTTGAATTGTGCGCATCCACACCACATTAAAATAAATTCCCAAATATTTTTTATTTTGAACTTTCCTGTACTAATGGCCTACTGTATATAAACTAATTAATTGATCTCTATCGAATTTGGCCTGACATTCTTTTGTAGAACTCTTATATATGTTGGTCAACCAACGCAATCATACTATTAGTTCTCGTAAAAAAAACAGGTTATAAAAAAGAGCTGTATATCCGAAAATAATGAAACTATTTTGATATTTTGGTGAGTGTAGTCTGCTCTATTATAGAATTATTGCTCCTGAAATACTAACAGCGATTACCACTTTATATACAAATCTGCGTGTTGCGGGTTGCATATGTGTTTACTACCTTCCTTCATTTCCTGTCAATTCTGTTTATCTAATGGACGAATATTCCTACTATTTGAACTTGAGCTTCTCTGCTTAATTAGTTACAATCGCCTTAGTTGCTATTCTGTTTGCACACCTGGCAAACCTTGTAGCTGAACTTAAATTATAATGAATCAGGTACGAGTAGAGGTATCTTGTTTCTCTAAAAGCCGCGCCAAGCCCCGTCATTACAAAACCATGAAATCAGCAACCTCCATGAGTCGTTTTACTTTATTCTGCCTTATCCCAGAATTCACAATTTAAACTAAATGCTAATGAAATATAAACTCCCTCGGTGGAATAAATTAGCACGTTATTTCGGCAAGCTGAGCTCGAAACAGACGATACAGGTTATATAAAATTCAGAGGCGTAACAATCTTTAAATAAATCTAAGAGACTTTTTACTTTCATTGGTTATACGTATAATATTCATCAGAAGCTATTATTTAATTTTTTTAAGGGCAATAAATTATTTTATACCCCTACTCACTATGGGTGTTTTATCTATTTGTAGATTTTCATGTATACAGGTGGTCAATGGAAAACAAAACAGCCGCAGTTTAGGGCATTTATCCAGATTTTGCTGAAAATCGCTTATAGGGGTAAAATTTGATTTCCAGGAGGATGACTTTTAGGCTTATTTTCAACATTTCAAAAGTGATGGTTCGATCGACCACTAAACTCTTAAATACCAAGGGGGTCAAGTCCCACATCATTTTAGAGCTGGTGTAAATCTCTTTCCAACGGTGACTTATTTTTTTGCTTGAGCAGTTGGTTCTGAAAAATTGACAGCGAAAAAATACTAAGAGTTTTTTTTTAATTTGCCACAAATATCGTCGCGTTTTGTTAATTCTTTTATCTATTTATCACTAACGAAAAAGTTAAACTTGATAGTTTTTTTAATTTTTAGTGACAATATTAAATTGCGCTCTTTGATTTTTTATTTGCGAAAAAACCTTAGTGTAGGAGTGAATTTCATTTTATTTGTCCATCGGGTTATTGCTGCTTGGGGAGTTTATTGAACAAAATGGTTTACTTGATTGAGAGGGTGAAAATCATTTTACTTTTTTATGAAAATGATCAATGTGCTTATAGAATGCCAGGTAAATGATGAAAATTTTATACCCAGTTCCTTGAGTAAATTATGTTTATGAAATAGGGTATACAAAGCTATCAAACTAATAAACAAAAGTCTGGACGGAGCATGTGCGTTATGGAAGTGAATTTTCATACAAATGTTTTTAATAGCAAATATGCCTCTTTAATGCCAACAGACATCAATTTGGTTACCGGTGTAACCTATATAGTAGAAACACTGTACCGTATTTTATCAAAATAACTTATTGTTTGAAAATGTACAAAAATTTTTCTAAACTATACTTAAAGTACTTCCGAAGAAAACTGGTTTCCTAGCCAAGGACCCTTAGGTTAATATCTAATTAAGTTATTGAAATTTAAAGCATTTAATGAAAATTCGCTACCTAAACGCACTTACTACGTCTCTATTTTTTTCTTACAAACATGCATCATATTTCGATAAGAAATGCAAAAATGCAATAATATAAGGGATGTTCGGAAAAAATTTTAGTGATCACCAGCGACTTATGGATCATCCTGTGAGTGTCAAATCAATTTTATAAGATGGAGCTCAGGACACCCTATACGTAACGTACACATTCTTTTCTCGTATCTTGTATAATAACAATTATATTGAGCTTTATCGTAAAAATGCGTCACCCTATATATATATATATATATATATATATATATATATATATATATATATATATATATATATATATATATATATATATATATAAACAAACAAAAACTGTAATTAAACCTGGATATTGATTCTAGGGGGGCACGTTTACACTCATTTCAAGAAATCTTTTTAAAATTCAAAAGACGCAGTCTCCTGAAAAACAAATTTTTGTACGAAAATGAGCTAAAAATTATAGATCGTGAAACCATAATCTTAACTAAAACTGGTGCCAAACATCAGAGAAAGGGTCCAATTTAAATGAATTTTCTGGAAACATTTTCGTATAATGAAGGACAATGACGGTTGAAGCTGAAAGTTAGTTGTTTGGAGAAAACTTTTCTTGCGGCAGTTTCTTCACATCACTCGTATTTGTTGCTAATTTTGACGTTTCAAATCGCGACTTAACGTTTTGAGAAAAACCTCAATTTTTTTAATTGCCTATAACTTCTTTGTCTTTAAACTTACAGACCAAAATTGTAATCTATGGCTTACTCTTTTTAGCATTAAAACGCGTACTAAATTGAGTTGCCCTTTCTTTTCTTATTTCTGGAGATATATTTTTTACGAAAGAAAACACAGAATTTTCCGGGAATACCTCTACCGATTTTCCTGGACAACCAACTTCCCAGCCACTTGGAAAAGGAAGGTATTCCAAATTTAATCAAAATCCGCCCATTATTTTTTAAATTATCGGTGTGAGATATGGCCTCTCAGCGCTGCGACCCCAATGGATTTTTTGTGCATGACTTTATTCATGCACAAAAAAACCATTGGGGTCGCAGCGCTGAGAGGCCAACGGCCTATACGACTCATCAAACAATCTACAAGCTGTCAAAGTCATATAAATTAATTGCTTGCAGAAAACATTAGAAGGTCTCTACGGGATATTTCAGAAGATATTGAAAAATCTTTAAATTTTACGCTGTAATAACTTAAAACTTTCAAAGTTTCCATATATAATTAGTCTAATTAAAGAAGCAATTAATTTGCTTTAAGACGATACCAGTGTTGCATATATCTATAGTGATTATTTTAGTGAATTTTCGTAGAAAAATTCATTCATGGAGAAATCCCGACTTTTGAATTTTGAAAATTTTTCTAGGACCCCTGGATATCCGGGGCCAGTTTCAATTTTTATGTTTATATGTATGTATGTATGTATATATATATATATATATATATATATATATATATATATATATATATATATATATATATATATATATATATATATATATATATATATATATATATAGCACACCGATAACTTAAAAAATTTATGGGTCGATTTTGATGAAATTTGGCATTAACCTTTTGTAAGTGGCTTGAATAAGTTCGTTAGCAAGGAAAATCGGACCAGGTTTGCCGGTAAAATTTTGAGTTTTCTTTCGAAAAAAAATTTTCTCAAATAATAAAAAAGCCATGTTAACCAAATTGGGTATATAAAAATATAAAAAGTAAACCATACACCAAAATTTAGATTTCAATATTACAAGAAAAAAGGTTATAATAAAATATTTGGTGCGAGATCATTCCTATGAAAATTCAATACCATAACGCACTTGCTGCGTCCAGACTTTTTCTGGATGCTTAGAGAGGAGAAGGCATCGGCGACAAAAATTTCGAATTTTGTTTTCGCTTAAACGCCGTGAAAAGGGTCACAACATATAGAAAACATCATTTGGGAACGAATTTTTGTTGTCTGTCGGTCTGCCGGCTGTCGGTCTGTGTGTCTGTCTATTTGTAGCCACGATCTAGAACTGATCGAGATATCGTCTTCAAATTTGGTGTACACTTAGCACGCGACAAGCGGTTTAGGTTGTTTTTGACTAAAATCGGTTAAGACGGTAGGGAATGAATCGGGTGTGATTTGGTGAAAATTGACATTTTTTCGTCAAAACCCGAGTAATATAAGGTTTTAGGATTTATTTATTAGAAAACTTTTAATTTCATCAAACATCTGGTATTCTACGCTGAAATTAAATTAGGGGTTGAATGTGTGGGGGTGGAATATTGTTGACAAAAATTTCGAAATTTCTTTTTGCTAAAACGGCGTAAAATTCTCAAAACACATAGAAAACACATACAAAACGCGGTTCAGATTGTTTTTGGGTAAATTCGCTTCAGGGGGTAGGGAATGAATTGGGGGTGATTTGGTGAAAATTGACATTTTTTCGACAAAACTCGAGTAATATAACGTTTTAGGGCTTATTTATTAGAAAACTTTTTAATTTCATTAAACATCTGGTATTCAGTGCTAAAATTAAATAAGGGGTTGCATGGGTGGGGGTGTAATATTGTTGAGAAAAATTTCCAAATTTGTTTTGCGAAAACGGTGTAAAAAGTCTCAAAACACATAGAAAACTTGATCCTGGACCGATTTTTTTTTCTGTCGGTCGGTCGGTGTGTGAGTCTGTCGGCATGTACGTTTGTCTGTCAATAGGCGCAATAACTTTCGAACGAATGAAGATATCATCTTCAATTACCTATTATAAACTATCCCCCGGTCTTTAAACATCCATAGCACTGGAACTCTGTCGTGTTTTTACCAAAAGCGATAAAGTTTACATGCATTCTCAGAGGTGGTTCCTTAAAATATCTGCATATCCGGCACCAGTAAGGTTTTCATCGTAAATATAAAGAAAAAACACAGTGTTGTCTTTGATGCTGTAGTAGACATTGAGAGACTAAGGGAATTGAGAATATTCCTCTCAAAACACACGTAGGTTATCATCTGCCCATTAGTGTGAACTATAGAGGTTTAATAGTCCGTTCTTGAAAAGTTGTCCTCATCGCACCATATAATTTTACTTAACTCTTCTTGGATTCTCGTTAGCAAAAATTCACAAAATTCCACTCGCTTCATAAAATCGGTTACCTCTAGATGTTGCACCAATGAATAGGAAAACAGCTTGCACTTATAATTCTTGAGTGCTATACGATCAACAGTCTTGCTCATGGTCACGCCGGGGGTTAAGGAGTCGCGGGCCAAAGGGGGCAAGCTGAGGAAGTGGAAATAACAACATAAACTCTCGATGAAGCTTTCCCCAAGACCGTCATGCGCGGTAAAAATCCGCATCCTGCACGAGGTGACCCTGCTAATAACTAAACATGACGGATCTAGACAAGGAGGTCGAACTAAACTCCCCCAATCTACGGTGTCACGTGACCCGTGCCTATGGATGGATGGCACCAGGGCGATGGTGTCGTGAACGGAACCTCTGGAGTACCAGGCAACCCTCTAGAGTAACCCGCCTTGCACCACACAGGGGGTTCTGATGGTGTGGACAGTATTTCCCCCATTCTCGTGGGAACAACATGAAGATAATAAACACATACAAAACCAAAACCAATGAGGCTCGAGGAGTGGCTCCGGCTACAGACTTGTGCCTTGAGTCTATCCCGTAAACGGAGACGAGCCAGGGGGCGGCAGCGGACTCTGGAGGTCCCACGACCGGCGTAGATACGGAGGATCAGGGGGTAGCTTCGGCCAGAGACCTGTCCCCGACACCCAAGCTGGAGGCTGGGTCCCACCGGAGGGCGGCGAGCTCCGCGGACTCCGGGGGCCCCTCCACCAGTGAGGACTCTACTGTTAGAGTAGAGGGACTGCCCCGGCAGTCCAAGCGTCTTTCCGGAGCGCAAAGAAAGAATTTCCGGAGGGCGCAAAAAATGGCGGCCGGGACGTGGACGGTCGAGAAACCTGTAAAGGCGCAAGAGGGGAGTGCGGGTCAGAAGAGAACGCGCTCGAACTCTAGCACGCCCACTACAGACAGACGTTCCAAAAGGGCCAGGGTGCCTGTAAAGGCGCAAGAGGAGAGTGCGAGTCGGAAGACGCCGCGCTCTGGCTCTAGCACGCCTACTACAGACAGACCTCCCAAAGGAACCAAGGCCGGAACACCGGCGCAGACTGGCTCTTATAGGGAGGCTGCGGAGGGCCTCGGGATGGCGGTGATTGACAGACGCCATCCTGAGGTCACGCTAGACCAGGGGAAGGCGGACCTGATCCAGGCTGCGGTGGTAGCTGCAGTGGACTCTCTTCAGGAAGGGGAGAGCCCGCCTCAGTTCCACCGGGGCGCCTGACGGGGGGCATCCTCTGGATAACCTGTGCCGGCCCGCAGTCGCGGGACTGGCTGCGGAAAACGATCGGGGGCCTCGGTCAGATTTGGGAGGGGGCGGACTTGACAGCCGTCGAGCCCAAGGAACTCCCAAAGAGACGCAAGGTCCTCGTATGGATCCCTGACACCGTCCCGCAGGAGACGGTGATCAGCAGACTTAAGATTCAGAACCCTGAACTGGGGACGCAACACTGGTCGGTTCTAAGCAGGTAGGCAGAGGGGAAAGGACAGACGCTTGCCTTCTCGATCGACCAGACATCTTACAGAGCCCTTGAAGGAACCTCTTTCAAGGCATTCTGGGGCATGGGAAGGGTTAGCTTCCGCCCACTGGGTAAGCAACTAAGGGTTAATGGGACTTAGGTTCCTTCAGGTCAACCTCCAACACAGTAGGGCAGCCACGGCCGGAATACTAATGGCTCTGAGGAACACGGATGTGGCCCTCATACAGGAACCGTACTCCTATAAAGGAGAGATCAAGGGACTCGGCGGAGCTGCTGGAAAGCTCATCTACAGCAGATCCAGCGAGAACTCGAGAGCCTGCATTTTTGTCAGGGAAGGGATAGAGTTTCTCCCTCTAATGAATTTCTGTTCCAGGGACCTGGCAACGATCAAAATCCGATGTGGAGGAGCGGATGCGCTGAGGGACATTACTGTCGCGTCAGCCTATCTGCCAGGGGACAGCACGGACCCTCCTCCACCCAACGAATTGGAGCAGCTGATGGTGGGTAGCAGAGCAGGTGCATGGCAGACCATCATCGGCATGGATGCGAATGCGCACCATGAGTTGTGGGGTAGCTCGGACACAAACTCTAGGGGTGAGGCACTTTTACAATTCTTTATGAAATTTAATTTAGACATATTGAATAGAGGTAATAAACCGACCTTCGTCACAACACGGCGTGAGGAAGTTTTAGATCTAACAGTTTCCACCCAGTTTCTGGGTGACTTTGTTAAAAGCTGGGCTGTGTTTGGGGAAGTGAGTAGCTCAGACCACAGATACATCTGGTTTGAAATCGTCAAAGTCGAAAGGGAAACGGTATGGTACCGGGACCCCCGCAAGGCGGACTGGGAAGCCTACAGGGCAGACCTAGCTGTGGAACTGCGGGGGGTTAAGAGTACCATAAAAAATTCAATAGACCTCGAGATTGCAGCAGTCCAATTGCGAGACGCAATTACCTCGGCCTATAACGCCAACTGCCCTCTGAAAATGAGGGTGTCCACCAGGAACGTCCCGTGGTGGAACGAGGACCTCAGACAAAGGAGGACGCAGGTTCGTAAGCTGTTTAACGTGGCCAAAAGGTCGGGAGCATGGGCTGAATATAGACAGGTGTAACAGGATAAATTGGATAGCTAAACATCTAAGCTAATTTGGACGTGATTGTGGTTCCTCCCCTGCGTTGTGACAAGAATTATTGCCGACAACTGTGACTAATTCTTCGGGATATCCCTCGTATAATGTATCGAATTTAGATCTTTCGTAAATTATTTATATTTGTACTACCCCTGGTATATCGGGCCGGCTTACACGCTTGCGTGCCATGCCGTAGTTCGGAAAGGATCCGCATGTGGAAGAGGATAGATGGCTGGAGACGTATGTGATGCGAGAGAGAGCGAAGGATGTAGCAGCACCTGTGTTTTCGAGTCGGAGATATGAATGTGCTGGACGTTTCGAGAGGAGAGTTGGTTGGTAATTTTTGTGGAGTTAACACGTGGTTCCGTCTGAGAAGCAAGTTTTGGATATTAAGTATCCTCCCTTGTGGGTTTTGTTGCTCTCAGAATTTAATCTGCAGTCTTTCTGGTTATGTCGTAATGTACGGATTTAGTGCCGAAGGCTGTGGAGAGACCCGTTTAGGGGATTTAAGGACCACATTTATCGTATCCCGTTGTGGAATTTCGTTTCCCTCTCTGGAGGTAAGAAATCATTCTCTCTCTTAACTGTAACACCTTTAGCATCCCGTTACTTGTTGTTTTTAGGGTTCACGTACCGGGAGATTTCCAAGTACCGACTAGATTAGTTTTTGTATCGTCTGGAGTATTCTCGTACCGATGAAGTCTTGGTGTAGGGCGATTTTTGTGTGCCGAATAGCCTTGTGGTAGGCCGACATTGTTGTATGGGCAATATCTTTGGTAAATTCACGTACCGTAAAGTTTGGAGTGGATTAGCGAATTTTTATGTACCGAACAAGATATATGGCTGTTGAATTAAATGGAGAATGGAATTAAGATCTCAGTAAGAAGGTCTTCCCTATCGTCGTCGCATTGCCGTACCGTTTTTGCATTATTCCCGTTTTTGCATGATTCCCGTGGTCGCAGTCCCGTATCCCGAGAGGCCTTGGATTGGTTTAGAATTTGATGGTAATTAGATGGCCTAGAAGCTCAGGAATTTAAGTAAGAATTTTCCGTTTTGTGATAACGTATAAAGTGATAAGAGACATTCTTGATAAGGTACATTTTTGATATTCATGTGTGTTAAATTTATTAAAATCAAATCGAATGTATTTTATTTTAACGTCACTAAATATGGTACAGATTTTTATAAGACCATTATTAATATAATTGCTTCACTTTTGAGAGCACCATTGGTTATCATTTACTATTAGCATTAGACCAGCTTTTCGATTACTTTTTGGGACTTGGTCTTCAATCAAGCCACTTACCGTACTTATCACGTAATTAAGTAATATTTGGGGAAAATGATTTGTGAGCTTTGCGTGCACGAAAAGTGGGATTTTCCGTAGAACAACGATATTTGTAGTGCCTTCATAAATATTTAGTAAAGATCTTGTTATTTGGTAGTAAGCCATTTTTGTGATATTATAGAGACTTTATATTTTTATTTTTATTAATTGAGATCAGAATTTTAAAACCAACTTTTAATAGATTTCTGTATGCCAAGGAAGCTTAATAAAAGCCCATATTTTATCATATTTTAGGTGTTTTGGTTTTGTGTGTTTGTGTTTTCTTTCAGGACTGTTGATAGATTAAGATCATTACCGTTATCGTTATTTGTGGGTCTATGAGACCATACCGTTCCGAACTTTAGCTTGGGTTATCGTAATTACCTTTCCCTTGTAGCTTCCTGTGCTCGATTGTGGTTGGCTGTAGTTGCCAGTGTGATCCAAGAATTCTTGGTTGTGTTGGATCTGGGCAGGGAAGCATATTTTGTAACATCTTATTAGAATATCCGGGAGTAGAGGTTAAACAATCAAGTGGCGCCCCTAATTAAGATCTTATTTTAACCCACGCCCATCTCCACTGTATAAAAGCTGGCGGCCCTCTAACTTCCCGGTAACTTAGCTTATGCCAATGACAAATTTGATTTGTTGATAGGTTAGTAATTATTTGAGCATTTGTCATCTGGTATAAAAGGAAGCGCGGCGGGGTCATATAAATTTTGGCCCATGCCCACTTTGGCGGCGTTATAAAATTTTGGCGCCCAACTTTGGGGGCACTCGAGTTTGCTGGAAGTTTTACCACTCGAGTTTTCTGGGAATTTCGGCCCTCGAGTTGTCTGGATTTCGGCACTCGAGTTGTCTGGAGATTTTTGCCCTCGAGTTTTCCGGGAATTTCGGCACTTGAGTTGTCTGGAAGTTTTGGCTTGAGTTTTCTGGAAGTTTTAGCTCTCGAGTTTTTTTGAGATTTCGACTCTCGAGTTTTCTGGAAGTTTCGAGCCTTGAGTTTTCGGGATTTTAGCCCTCAAGTTTTCTGGAAGTTTTGGCTCGAGTTTGTAGGGAAATAAATTTTGGCACAACTTTTTCGAATTTTTCAGCAGTCCATTGGTGTTTGATTATTGAGTGTTGTATGTGTTTGGATTTTAGGTGTTTGATTGTGTATTTTAGAAATGATTTTTAAGAATTACCGTTACCGTTCTATCGTTTATTTATTACCGTTTCCGTTTGGTAGTGTTGGGAAGTATTACCGCTACCGCTCTACCGTTTGTTTTATTAATTGTGGAGAATATTACCGTTACCGTTTTATCGTTTATTTATTACCGTTACCGTTTGGTGGTTTTGGGAAATATTACCGTTACCGCTGTATCGTTTATTTCTTTTTTTTTGTGGAGAACATTATCGTTACCATCCTACCGTTTGCTAATGGAGCACACTTCGTTTATGTTGGTATCGGCATTTAGTTAGCTGTCTCGTATCGCATAATATCGGATTTCGCTCGTCTCATTCCTGACCACTTACAGCTATGGAAGGAAAAGTGAAGGCCCATCCGCCAGATGGCGCATGAATTGAAAGATTTTGGGTAAAATCTTTTAAAGTAGGGGGGGATTTTGTAACAGGATAAATTGGATAGCTAAACATCTAAGCTAATTTGGACGTGATTGTGGTTCCTCCCCTGCGTTGTGACAAGAATTATTGGCGACAACTGTGACTAATTCTTCGGGATATCCCTCGTATAATGTATCGAATTTAGATCTTTCGTAAATTATTTATATTTGTACTACCCCTGGTATATCGGGCCGGCTTACACGCTTGCGTGCCATGCCGTAGTTCGGAAAGGATCCGCATGTGGAAGAGGATAGATGGCTGGAGACGTATGTGATGCGAGAGAGAGCGAAGGATGTAGCAGCACCTGTGTTTTCGAGTCGGAGATATGAATGTGCTGGAAGTTTCGAGAGGAGAGTTGGTTGGTAATTTTTGTGGAGTTAACACGTGGGTCCGTCTGAGAAGCAAGTTTTGGATATTAAGTATCCTCCCTTGTGGGTTTTGTTGCTCTCAGAATTTAATCTGCAGTCTTTCTGGTTATGTCGTAATGTACGGATTTAGTGCCGAAGGCTGTGGAGAGACCCGTTTAGGGGATTTAAGGACCACATTTATCGTATCCCGTTGTGGAATTTCGTTTCCCTCTCTGGAGGTAAGAAATCATTCTCTCTCTTAACTGTAACACCTTTAGCATCCCGTTACTTGTTGTTTTTAGGGTTCACGTACCGGGAGATTTCCAAGTACCGACTAGATTAGTTTTTGTATCGTCTGGAGTATTCTCGTACCGATGAAGTCTTGGTGTAGGGCGATTTTTGTGTGCCGAATAGCCTTGTGGTAGGCCGACATTGTTGTATGGGCAATATCTTTGGTAAATTCACGTACCGTAAAGTTTGGAGTGGATTAGCGAATTTTTATGTACCGAACAAGATATATGGCTGTTGAATTAAATGGAGAATGGAATTAAGATCTCAGTAAGAAGGTCTTCCCTATCGTCGTCGCATTGCCGTACCGTTTTTGCATTATTCCCGTTTTTGCATGATTCCCGTGGTCGCAGTCCCGTATCCCGAGAGGCCTTGGATTGGTTTAGAATTTGATGGTAATTAGATGGCCTAGAAGCTCAGGAATTTAAGTAAGAATTTTCCGTTTTGTGATAACGTATAAAGTGATAAGAGACATTCTTGATAAGGTACATTTTTGATATTCATGTGTGTTAAATTTATTAAAATCAAATCGAATGTATTTTATTTTAACGTCACTAAATATGGTACAGATTTTTATAAGACCATTATTAATATAATTGCTTCACTTTTGAGAGCACCATTGGTTATCATTTACTATTAGCATTAGACCAGCTTTTCGATTACTTTTTGGGACTTGGTCTTCAATCAAGCCACTTACCGTACTTATCACGTAATTAAGTAATATTTGGGGAAAATGATTTGTGAGCTTTGCGTGCACGAAAAGTGGGATTTTCCGTAGAACAACGATATTTGTAGTGCCTTCATAAATATTTAGTAAAGATCTTGTTATTTGCTAGTAAGCCATTTTTGTGATATTATAGAGACTTTATATTTTTATTTTTATTAATTGAGATCAGAATTTTAAAACCAACTTTTAATAGATTTCTGTATGCCAAGGAAGCTTAATAAAAGCCCATATTTTATCATATTTTAGGTGTTTTGGTTTTGTGTGTTTGTGTTTTCTTTCAGGACTGTTGATAGATTAAGATCATTACCGTTATCGTTATTTGTGGGTCTATGAGACCATACCGTTCCGAACTTTAGCTTGGGTTATCGTAATTACCTTTCCCTTGTAGCTTCCTGTGCTCGATTGTGGTTGGCTGTAGTTGCCAGTGTGATCCAAGAATTCTTGGTTGTGTTGGATCTGGGCAGGGAAGCATATTTTGTAACATCTTATTAGAATATCCGGGAGTAGAGGTTAAACAATCAAGTGGCGCCCCTAATTAAGATCTTATTTTAACCCACGCCCATCTCCACTGTATAAAAGCTGGCGGCCCTCTAACTTCCCGGTAACTTAGCATATGCCAATGACAAATTTGATTTGTTGATAGGTTAGTAATTATTTGAGCATTTGTCATCTGGTATAAAAGGAAGCGCGGCGGGGTCATATAAATTTTGGCCCATGCCCACTTTGGCGGCGTTATACAGGCCCTATCGACCTATAACAAAAGACTGAGGGACGCCAAGAAGGAGTCGTGGAGGAGGAACTGCGAAGAAGTGGAAAACACGTCCGAGAGTGCTCGACTACACAAGATCCTGTCTAAGGGCCCTCAGACTAACATAGGCTCCCTTAGAACACACACGGGAGGCTTTACAAGCTCGGGGGAGGAAACTATGGAAATTTTACTCCAGACGCACTTCCCCGGCTGTAACATAATAAACCAATCACCTCCGGACTGGGAACACTCAGAAATAGAGGCGCCTTATAGGCGGGCATCTAGAGTGGACTGGACAGTCGCTAAAGAGGTGGTTACCTGGAGCAAAATCAGATGGGCCATTAACAGCTTTAAGCCATACAAATCGCCGGGATTTGATGGAATAATGCCCATCATGCTCCAACAGGGGATAGATATACTGACGCCGGTGCTTACCCTCATTATGAGAGCCAGCCTGGCTCTGGGGTACATTCCGAGGGCATGGAGACTGGCCAGGGTTGTATTTATTCCTAAACCTGGGCGTCCAACAGACCAGGCAAAGTCCCTGAGGCCAATAAGTCTCATGTCCTTCTTGCTGAAAACAGTGGAAAAACTGCTCGACCGGCACATTAGGGGCGGTGTACTGGAAGCATATCCTCTACACTGCGGACAATATGCATACAGAGCAGGATTCTCAACAGAAACAGCACTGCACCAACTGGTGCTGAAACTGGAGAATACGCTGGAGAACAAGGAGGTGGCGCTGGGGGCCTTCCTAGACATAGAGGGGGCCTTTAGCAACACCTTGTTCGGATCGGTTCTGGCAGCTGCCCGGGAGTGTGGAATAGAGGAGACCTGCTGCAGGTGTATCGGTTCCATGCTCAAGGACAGGGCGGTGTTCACCTTACTCGCGGGAGGGACTCTGCTGGCGGGGGTCGCGGCGGGGTGTCCGCAGGGGAGCGTTCTGTCTCCCTTGCTCTGGTGTCTAGTCGTGGACGGCCTGCTGGGGAGGCTCTCGGGAGGGGGGTATGAGGTACAGGGCTATGCGGACGACATTGTCATCATAGTCCGAGGAAAGGTCACACAGGCAGTGTGGGAGCGTATGCAGACTGCACTGAAAGTGGTGGAAGGGTGGACGGTTGATCAAGGGCTCGGGGTGAGCCCCGAGAAAGCAACCGTCGTGCCGTTTACGAGGAGGAGGAAGTGTGAAAGCCACAGAACTCTCACTATATACGGTAGGAGCGTTCCAATGGCCAGGGAGGTAAAATATCTTGGGGTCGTATTGGACTCTAAGCTAACCTGGAATGGTCACATTGGAAAAATACTGCGTAAGGCAGTCATGACCTTAGCCGTCACTAGGCGGCTATATGGAAAAACGTGGGGACTAACACCTAGTATGGCCCACTGGCTGTACACAAGGGTGGTCAGACCATCGTTAACATATGCGGCACTGGTCTGGTGGCCTAAGGTGACACAATCTAGTGCCAAACAAAAACTAGGCAAGATCCAAAGGATGGCTTGCCTAGGCATCACAGGGGCCATGTCTTCAACCCCAACAGCCGCCATGGAGGTGTTGCTGGATCTACCCCCCCCCCCTACACTTAGTTATTATGGGAGAGGCCAGGCTAGGACTATACAGACTAGCCTGCAATGGTAGACTGAAGATCAACCCAGGCTTCAGGGGCCACTGCAAAATTCAGGACATCGTGAAGGAGCCCATGCTTGAAATTAGGTCAGACTTCGCGAGCCCGCGAATGTGCAGGGAAAACAACTTTACAGTGGAAATCCCTGATCGCGAGGCATGGCGGGAGGATACGCCGGGCATACCACGGGACGCGCTCGTCTGGTTCACGGACGGATCTGGCGGGGAGCGTGGGACGGGGGCAGCTGTTTACTCGGAAGGACCGAGGGTAAGTCATAGTATTTCCCTCGGAGCCCATGCAACGGTGTTTCAGGCCGAGATGTACGCCATCCTGCACTGTGTGCGGGAGAACAAGAGGGGGGGCTACACAGACAGCCAGGCAGCCCTTAACGCACTAAGTAGCCCACGGGTAAATTCCTGGCTGGTGAGTGAGTGCCGAGACGAGACGAGCGACCTGGCTGGGCAGAATGAGATGACCCTCATCTGGGTGCCGGGTCACTCGGGGGTCAAAGGCAATGAAGAAGCTGACAGTCTCGCGAAGAGAGGGTCAGCAGAACCATTTATGGGACCAGAACCGGCTCTGGGCGTGTCAAAGAGCACTGCCAGGGGAGCCATTAGGTCCTGGGTCAGAAACCAACACAAGGTGTACTGGGCAGACTGTCCAGGGCTCAGACATGGGAATAATGACGGACCCAGTTCAAAGATAGCTGTGGAGCTGCTAAACCTTAGCAGAGGACAGCTCAGAAACACAACAGGTCTCTTGACGGGACACATGGCCGTCAAGAAACACCTGCATAAAATGGGGCGGTTCGAAGGGGACCTCGCATGCAGACTCTGCGGCGAGGGGGAGGAATCAGCCCAGCACATCTTGTGTGAGTGTATAGCTCTGGACCGGAAAAGACAACTGATCTACGGTCACTCTAGACCGGAGACAGAGCAATATAAAACTTCACCCTACCAATCGCTGTGCAGACTAGTTCAAGGCACAGTGATTTTGGAATGGGTGGAGTAAGACTAAGGGTATGCACAATCAACCAAGGGTTGCGGTGCTATCGGGGCGGCAAGGCCGCGGACGAGCCTTGAGGGAACAAAAAATAAATGGTCACGCCGCGATGCATTTTGGCTGGTATTGAAGTAGCTGGATATAGTAATAGATAAAAAATAGTAGCTATAGGCTTAATTGTTTCTAATTTGGTTGTGAATTTTTTTCTTAATTTAAACTGTATTTCTAGTTAATCTGGGTACATTTTGGTACCTTTCAGTAAATAATATTTAAGTTCGACTGACATTTCTATGATATTCATCATAAACAATCAATAAATTCCAATAATCTTCTTTGCTATAACCTTTACGTGCCAACGAAAACATGCTTAGGCACCACACTATATGACCGAATATTATACTTTAGGCACCCTCGATGGTCAAGAAGTAAGGACGTGTACCTTTAATCTCAAAGTTCCTGTCTTCGATTCGTAGTAGAAACGTCAAATTATTGTTTAGTACATATTGTAAATTACCACCAATCGAGGTTGCGGCATTGTGTTTGAATGTCTGCACGTTCAGCCCTTCGAATGGGACGTAAAGCGGTTGGTTCCGTGTACCATTCGATGTTGGGCACGTCAAATATCCCTACCTACATTACAAGAAGGAAATAATTCGGTAAACTTTTCAGGATAGTAAAGTGAAACTGCTCCCTGGCGTCGGTGATTGACGATACTCACCTAAATAGACCACTGCTAAAAAAAGACAAATGGCAGAACTGTCTATTCAGATATTTTCATCTTAAACGGTTTGCAAAATTAACTAAGTACTTATTCTTTGAAGAGTTCTCAAGTTGATTTGTTACTTATCAGAAGTAATAGCGTGACATTGTAAAAAGTTACTCTGATATTCTATTTGTTTTTTATGATTAGTACTAATTTTTTTTGTTTTTTAATGATCATAAAACAAATAGTAAGCCATTTAATTAAAAAATGATAGTGAATATTTATTATTTTAATTTCGGCAAAAAATAGTCACTTTTGGTTTAGGCAACCGAAGTACCATCTAAAAGGAAGTCAAGTGTTGCGTCGCCTAGGCTAATAATATACGGAGTGTTCTATTTAAAAAAAAATTGAGATGTTGCCGTTTAAAGTCTAAAAGTGTTGCACCTTTTTTAGGGTGCCCTGTATAAGATTTTAAATTGTTTCTGCTGTTGATAAGTTTGGTAATTCTTTAACATAATACTCAGGGTACTAAAATTATATTATAAATATTCAATTGTCACTTATCAAAATTGACAAAAAACAGTCCATAACACATAAATTGCAAGAATTGAACCAATGGGAGCTTATAGATATAAAACTCGTCAAAAATTTTGTGTAAACTCCAAAAATGCTATAATATGTAGGGTTTTAGATTAAAAATAACAAAGTTAAGGCGACTTTCGGTATAACCGGAAGTAATAGTTAATTGTGAAAACTTTGGATCTATAGATCTCACAAGGGTAGGGAAAAGTACATTTCAAATGTCAAATCCAACTAGCTCCTTAAATATTTCTACTCATACATTTTTTTTCCTTTTCTTCTTTTACGTCGATCTGTTTCCTCGACTATGGCAAATCAGCGACTGCGCAGTTTCACCTCACTCTCCTGGAACTGGACACGGGACTGACATCTTTACTTTAATTTTTCCTAATGCAGTAGCCTGTACTCTATGTTTAAACAGTGAAGGGCATGAGCTCTGCTTCAACTTTTGTAAACCACTCCCTATATCTTAAGACTATAGTTTGGAAATATTTACATTTATACTCGCATACCACGATTCATGTGGGAATCAGTTTAAAGATTTTTCTTTCGTTTTTTTTTTACTAAATTTTAATAACCGATCAGATTGAGGGATTATTTAACGAATATTTGAAGAAAAAAGTAATGAAATATTTAAATTAAGTTTGGTAAAAAAGAGGTAAGAAATAATTAATTTAATAAGATTATCTATGTTTCTATTTTCATTATATAAAAATAGGCGATAAAATGTTTTCAAAAATGTCAAATGAAACTTCGAAGTCACAAACTTAATAAACGTTTTTTTTGCCAAATTTTTGTGAAACTTTAGTAATTAATATATCATATGTAATAAGTTATTGTAGGAAAAATGTCAGCGAATTCACGTCGAAAATTTGTTTTAGAATTTTTGTCAAATTTATTTGTTTGGAATTTAGTGGTATCAACTGTAATCTTAAACAAATTGGACAAACAAGAAGATACTGAAAAAAGTAAATGCAAGGTTTACATTATATTATTATGTTATATACACAGTAATTTATACCAGATGGCAAAAATTTAAAACTCGAGTTTTAAATTGAATTCTAAGCAAAAAATGAAGAATAACATTTTTTCCGATCGGACTTTGTTTCGGAGATATCGTAGTTCAAACTTTAGATAGATTAATTAGTGGCCCATAACAAAACTTTATTTAATCACTGAGCTCTTACACTAGAGTCAGAATAATTACTTCAACTCATAATAAATGTTCTAAAAGTCCACCCCCAACCGCGACGCAAGCATGGCAACTTGAAAGCGCACCATCGTGTTGATAAAATTTGACATGTGCCTTCCTTTTGTAAATGGCTTTGAGAAGTTCATTAATCAGAAAAATCGGACGAGGTTTTCCGGAAAAATTTTTAGTTTTCATTTGAAAACAATTTTTATCTGAAAAAATAAAAAATCTATAATAACCAAATGTGGTAGGTAGGTTTACGATATAAAAATTAAACTATACACCAAAATTTAGATTTCTATGTTACAAGAAAAAAAAGTTATAATAAATATTTATTTAATAATTTAAAATGGGCTCTCATCAAAAGCTGTCCATAACCACTTCGTTTAAAAAAAAAGATTTAGTAAAACTGGATTTTAAGAATATTTCACGCAGCTAACAAAGAAAAAATCTTAACTGGTGTAAAGTGTTAAACGAATAGGACAATTTAATGTACACAAACAATTGTCAGCTGTAAGTATGTTGTGGTTAAGTCGGTAGAATCAAAAAGTTGCTAAATAATAAGGGGAGGGTGGTTTTATATTTGCATTAATTATTAAAGTTTAATTTGTGTAAGTTGTTACTAACTTAAAACTAAATTTGGGGACCAAAAACCGTTTTTGCTCAAAAACAAATCGCAAGTGCCGTAGTAATTCACATAAATGTTTACCGAGCTCCGTAAACCATGTCTTTATGTACGCCACTGTATTCTCCACAGATTCAGTGGGAAATTCACCCACAAACTCGAATGCGTCAAAATAATTTCAAATGCCCTGATAAAGTGGTTGGTGTATCTAAACAACTGTTGCCGTTTTAGCACGTCTGAAAGTTGACGATAATGTTTAGTGGTTGCTGCGATATTGCCTTGTTCTGGACCACAAGCCCTCCTTCTAGTTGCCGCAAATGTGGTGGATATTTGGACTATATGGTCACTGTAAGTGTCCTATTTATAAATCTGGCATGTTTGTTGAAATGATATTAAATAAACCTATAATTTATTATTACCTTTAACAATTTGTTTAACTTAAAACTTTCCCTAAACGTAAATAACTCTTATACAGTTCCTAAAATGGAAGTAACTAAAATAATATGTAAAAAATAATGTAAACTCCAAGTCTAGCTCCAGGTATATGTGTAACATAGTTTATTCAGCATAGACACAGTATTTTGGCTTCATTATATTTTCCGATGAACATAAGATACATAGTAATGCACAATAAGCCAAATGTTGCAGTGCTATCGGGGCGGCAAAGCCGCGGACGAGCCCTGGGGGAGAAAAAAAGATACATAGTAAAAATAAAAAAATGAGGAAATCGAGCCATTAACAACTACTTGCATTTAAACAGCCTTAATATATAAACACCTTTACAAAAATTTACCTAGCGTAAAGCTGCAAAGGCAAAGGTCAGTCAGTACTTCTGGTACGTAACTGTAAAAAAATAGGTTACGTGGACCGAAAAAAGCTAATTTTCCATTCAAGATGAAGATTAAGATATTTTTTTAATTGTCTGATACTTTTTAACAGACCAAAACCAATTTAGCACAAAATAATACTTGGGGCACTGAATTAGCGCAATGGTCATATAGTTCACGTGCATCTGGTCATAAATAAGTTTACAGAAAATGGATGTGCAAATGTCTCAATGACTAGATAATGCCGTGTGCCTCTAAACCGAGAGTCACCTGGTTCGATTCCCTGGATTTTTCAGTGCACACTGTACAATTACATAAACCGAGATTGTGGCATTGTATTTGGGCAAGTTGAATGTCTACGCGTTCCCCCTTCGCAGGGGCTTAATGCCGCCCGTTTTGTGTACATTCGATGTTGGGCACGTTAAAGGTCCCTACCCTTCTTACAGAAAGGCATGGGTTCGGCAACATTTCCGGGATAGTAAGGTGAAACTGCTCCCTGGCGTTGGTGATTAGACATAGTCGCGGAAATAGAAAAAAATACAACAAAAGTCAAGGTACCGTTACATACAGGGTTCGGCAATATGGTGGGAAAACCCTATTTCTGGCCCTAGTTTCAAATGGATTCAAAATTGACCCGAATGAAAGTTTCTGTATATTTTGAAAACTATTTAATGACGCTTGGAGATTTCTGCCATGTGTCAATTTTTTTTAAGTTGTCACATCAGAACTTGTTATTTTAAATTTAGGAACATATATTTCATGTTCCTGTCGGATAGACAATTTTATTGCGAATTTACCAAGGTAGAATATGATGTCTCTTTGACGAATCGTTTTGTCAGAAAATGGTAAAAAACGAAATATAGGGTGCCAGCAAACGTGACTGATTTTAACATTTATGATTGTTGGTTTTGAAAAAACAAATATATTTTTGCAGGAAGCTTTCCATATATTCAGCGAAACACATTGTGTCAGAATTTGTTTTATCTAAAAGTATACCTGGTCAAGAAACTTTAATGAATGGGAACGAGAAGTATAATGAAGTGAATACAACGCACTTACATGCTATAAAATATAAAGAAATATGTTATTTCGTTAGCCACAGTTCTGATTCGATCTTCCAGCTTCTATAAAGATTGAGAAAGGTTCTGATAAATCACCGACTTTAAATGGCTCCAAAGGAAATTATCCAATGAAGTTAAATCTGGTGACCATTCTATGTATTCTCTTCTCCGCACCCATCTATGCGGAAATACTTGATTTGGATATTGTCTGACCCCAGCAGCATGGAGGAGTGAAGCACCATCCTGCTGATACTAAATGTTGTTTGACAAATGCTAAATGTTTTCGGGGTTAGAAAATAACCTAATGAGTTCTGGCATATTGTGGTCACAAACTAGTTGAAAATAACGATCCGCATTCGAAATTTCTCTAAAAAAAAAGGCCTAATAATTATTCCTCTTTCTTCCTATACTCATTCGGATGCTTACTTTCTGCGGATATTGGGTATAAGCCTCTTCCAATCAGTGAAGAGTGCAGTCTGGCCAGCACCGACAATTAGGTCTATGTACACAACCGCTCAGACAAAATGTCGCTTCATCAGAAAATGGTATGTCGTTGATGGAGCTGCATTACCTATAATCACATCCAATTCTTGGCAAAACTGCATACGTTTATCAGGATCGTCTTCATTCAATTCTTGGTGCAGTTTTACTTTATAATGATAACAGTTATTGGGTATTAATATTCTACTCGCTAATCGTTCACTATTATTTGGTATTCGGCCAGTTTTGGCAGCAAAGTCCTTGGTTGTTTATGTACACTAACGAGGACATTAAGTACGCTGTCCTCATTTGTTGATAATTTTTTTCATTCACATCCTGACATGTTGCTTACAATTCTTGTTTTATTAAATCTGCGCAAAGTTCTTGACACTGTCGATTTTGAAGCTGGACTCAGCCCGTCATGAAATGTTTCATTAAATACATCACAAGCTTTTTGCAGATATCTCTTTCTATCGGCAAAACCAACAATCATTAGAAGTGTACCTCTTTCATGTTCAGTCAGTTCAGTCATTGTAGGAGTTAGAGATGGCTAGAGCAACCCAATAGGATTTATTGTAGTAACTGTCAAAGTGACTAGCCATTTCAAATAGTTCAATGTTTTCGCTATATTATAACTACTAGATGTATCGGAACATAGCTGGTATTCATATATATATATATATATATATATATATATATATATATATATATATATATATATATATGTATGTATATATATATATATATATATATATATATATATATATATATATATATATATATATATATATATACACGTATCCAACCGATAACTCAAAAAATACTTCACTGATTTGGATCAAATTTGGGAATTACCTTATTTTGCTAATGGCTTGGATGAGTTCGTTTATCAAATCTTAACGGTCAATTTCTCTTAATAAAAAATTAGAAAATATTTTTTTAAACGCAATATCTCTAAAATTTTCTAAGTGATGGAAATGAAAATTTACGACTAGACAGGCGTGGTTGTGTACCAATTTTCAAGTCGTTTGATCAAAGGAAAATCAAGTGATTTGAACTTAATAGAAAATTATCCTCGAGATCACCTAAGATTATGTAATGCAATATCTAGAATGTTGGACAGAGACATGACGTTATCTGTACTGCTATGTTATTTAAATAAATCGTAAAAAAATCTAAACAATGCAAGATGCCAGACTGGAGAACATTGTGGAGTTACGACAGGGGCGCCATCTCGGTGCAGAACCAGGTATTATGTGCTCACAGCAGCTCTGATTTACACAAATTTTATAGATAGAGCTATGTAAAATGTACAACCAACTAACAATTTTGTAAATTTTCAGCTTCGGACAATTTCCTGCTTAATACCGGGACAAAGTTTGCGTCCAAAAGTTTTAGCAGCCGAATGTATACTACTAAATCAAAATTTTAATTAAAGTGATTCATTTTGTTTAAAAGAAATCTAGAACGACGTTTCATTATGTATAACTAATAAGCTTTCCATTCTTCACGTTCACGGTATTTAAAATTAAAATCCGCCTCTCTCTCTCGCTCTCTCTCTGTCTGTTTCTCTCTCCTAGTTTAATCTGACCACACATAGCTATTTGTCACAGAGAAGCGTGTACGCTCTGCGCATCGCATAACCTCGAAATCGGCTCCACTGATGGTAATTGCTAATACATTATTAGAATCTTATAATATAAAACAACAAGGTACCTATATCTAATACAAATAGTACGTAAATAATAACCCAACTCTTAATTTTAATTTAACTTAAACAAAATGACTGTAGTAGTATATTATGATTGTAACAGTCAATGAAACAAATATGAAAGTAATAGGTAAACTGCATGTAGATCGTGTATTGGATGTATTACCTAGTGAACTCTATACAGAATTCACTTGTAGGTATTACCAAAGTGAAACAAAATTATTTTAAGAAGAAATATACCTACCTTAAACTAATACAATAAGTACTTATAATATCTGGGTAGGTACTATAAAGTAAAAACATCCCCAGTTAAAATTATATAAACAGATGTTTAGGCTAATTTATTAAAATTTTAATTTCAAAGTTTTCTATTCTTTATATTTCTTTTATTTTGAAAAAGTATGAAAAAAGACATAGTAAATAAGTGTTTAAAAGAGTTTAAGTGCGTTATATAGCGAATTTTCATAAAAATATTTAAAATAGTGATAACCTAATTTTCCATTAAAAAGAATTTCCAGTTTTGATACATAGTAAAACCTGTATACAAGCAGCGTGGATACTAAATTTAAAAAAATTACACAATGAGCTTCACAGATAATTACTAATTTGTTTTCAAAAACCTTTCTTGTTATTTGGTTTGGAGAAACTGGTTCGATGCAGTTGACTAAAACCAATCATTCAAGCGATTAATTAGGAAAAATACTTACCTGCCAGCTATAATTTTATAGATGCATTCCGTTTGTAAATAAAAATCAAAATTACGGTAAATTTGCAGATTAGCACATGGAGGGTGTTTGGAAAAATCTTTTCAGAAATATGCTTAAAACCCCTTCTGGATGCACAAACCACAAGAAGAATTTCTTGCAAGCAGCCCACAAGAAAGTGACGAGACCAAGAGTGAATAGGGGTGCTGAGATGGAGAAGAATATAAAAAGGAAATGTGAGCGCGAAAGAAACAGCTTAGTTGGGCCTCTTTAAGCTGCCTTTATCCCATTTTGCAGCTATACCTCCTTAAAATCCTGTTTACCGCCCGCAGAACCTCTATATTCACCGCAAGGTCCCGTAACTTTCTTAGGGGTTGCTCCAAAGGAATTTTTCTTGTTTCCGTTGTTCTTGTTTATGCATTGGGGGTGATTGTAGGCATGCAGAAGGGGAACGAGAATTCCCTCAACGAAGCAGCGAACCAAGATTTTTAATTTATGTTTAAATTGTTATCTGATTTCATTTCGTTGAATATTTTTCTAAAAATGATTTGGAGGTTGCCTTGTTTGTCAGGCTTACATAGTAAGCTGCAATATTTTATTATTTTTAAAAGGTATAGATACATCAACCGTAAATAAGTGTTCGAAAGGGTCTGGGTGCAGGAAGTATGTTATGGTAGAAAATTTTCGTAAAAATATTTAAAATCCGATAGCTCAATAAATTTCCCATTAAGCTATAATCTTTAATCTTGAACCATATTAACACCTATGTAAACGCACCGTGGGTACTAAATTAAATAAAAATAACATAATGAGCTTCGCGGATAACTACAAATTTGTTTTAAAAAATCTTTTCTGTTGTCTATTGTTCGCAAAAACAGGATAGGTTAAAACAAAACCATCCAAGCAATTAATAAAGAGAAATACCTGCCATATATGTATAATTTGACAGGTATATTCCCTTTTGTAAATATTTAATTTTTTTCTGAAAAACTTTTTTAACTTTAATGAAATTTGTAACAGAATTTTTTTAAAGACACTTGCAGTACTTATATATTATATCTAAGACCAAATTTTAATTTTTTAGCACCATATACCATATAAATTTTCTCAAATAATCGCTAACAGAGTCTCTAAAATCGATCTCCAAGGTCCATTTAAATTTAAAGAATTTGTTTCAATAATATATCTTACTAATAGTGTACAATTCTAATGAAAACTCACTACTATAACACACTTGCTGCGTTCCGAAATTTTTTAAAATTTGTTCAAGGAATTTATAATAAATAAAATAGATCGACAACAAATCCGCTGCATAAGGTACGCAAATAATATAGCGCTGATGGAGGTAAAGGTGTCTTAAAAGGATTCAGACTAAAGATGAATTTTAAGTCACAGTGAAGAGACTGAGATATCCCACTCACTTCATAACGTAACCTATTCTTAAGACCAATATGACAAGAACTGAAGTAATATAGTCAAGTTGAAATTGACTGCGAGAATGGACGTTAAGCTAAACGGCTAACACCTTGGACAAATAAAAATGTAAATGTGCCCTGTGAGTATCAAAATCTAACACGAAGCACTGCTGTACCAAATAATACCGTGTTAAGTTCCCACGGAATTTCGTTTTCTTGTTTTATATTTAGCCTTGTCTTAAGTGGCAAGTTTAATGCTTAAGCACTCCTATTATCAAAACTTATTAACTAGAAATAAAAGCAGTAATTTAGAAAAATAGCGAGAAATAACGCTTTGGCCGAAGAATAAGATTGGCGATAGCACATTTAATCTTTAAATTTATCAGCAAAATTTTGAAGGGTACGACTGAGCAGAAAATCGGGTAGCCTTTTTAACGATCTCACTTGACTCCACTTTTGTTTAAAATCTTGAAAAGGGTAGCTACCCCGTTTAGGGGAATAAAGTAGAAGAATAACTGAGACATAGTAATTGACGTTACCAACAACACTACAAATAATATGCAAGAAGATTTTTTTTAAATTTCAACAACACACCACGAGGGCTTACAGCCTAAATACTACCGTACCGTGGGTGTTTACAAGGAGGAAAGAGGCAGCTTGTTAATTCTGGACTTGAAGGTTTGGAGGTTCGGAGGAGAAGGAAAAACATGTGCCGGCAAGGAATTCCACAACTTGGAAGTCCTCGGGACAAAAGAGCGGGCATAACAAGATATTCTAAGTCTGGTGACCTGGACAGTAAAAGGGTGCATTCGCTCTGTTCCCCTGGTAGATCTGTTGGGGGCAGCAGGTGGGGGAACTATGGAGGAAAGCTCCTCTGAGCAGTGCCCGTGCAGATATCTATAAAAAAGAGAGAGGTCACCAACGGCACGTCGGTGGGCAAGACATGGCAGCCTTTGGGTGAGGGTAGGGTCACCGATGAGACGTATAGCTCTCTTTTGAATGGAGTCCAGGATAGCGAGTGTAGAAGCGGCAGCGGCACCCTAGATGTGGGAGCAGTATTCGATGTTTGGCCTTATTTGTGAAGTATATAAGGTATAGAGATTAGCTGGTGAAAAGCATTTGCGAGCCCGGAAGAGGAAAGCTAATTTCTTAGCAGCCGCTTCTGCAATTGATGTGACATGTTGGTGCCAATTAAGATTTCGATCCACAGAAATGCCAACAAGAGAAAAGGACTCATTACATTGAATAACTTGGTTGTTCATTGTGATGGGTCTAGGGCTGGTGTATCTCTTGTGAGAAAGAAAGCAAGACTTAGTTTTGGTGGGGTTGAATTGTACAAGATTTCTACTTCCCCAGTCTAATATTTTTTGGAGATCCACGGAGACAGAACCCTCCATGAGTCAGCGATCCTCATCTAATTGGGCTAAAGAGACAGGCTTAGAATATTGTATATTTAAATGGAGGGT
Source organism: Tillus elongatus (assembly GCA_964006375.1). Lineage (NCBI taxonomy): Eukaryota > Metazoa > Arthropoda > Insecta > Coleoptera > Cleridae > Tillus > Tillus elongatus. The sequence continues at coordinate 113,042,499 of OZ023265.1, forward strand.
GCTGTAGTCCGCGTAGCTGTGAACTGGGTTGATGTGCTCGAGAGGAGGTCATTGATGTGGAGAAGAAACAAAGTAGGGGCTAAAGCTGAACCTTGAGGAACTCCTGCATTAATTGGATACAGTTTAGAGGAATGGCCATCCACAACAAGAGATATGCTCCTGTTGGAGAGGAAATTTGCTGTCCACATACAGAGTTTTGGTGGTAGGCCATAGGCCGGAGGTTTATTAAGCAGCGCTGCATGCCAGACCTGGTCGAATTCTTTGGATATGTCTAGAACAACAATCTGGGATTCACCGTGTTGTTCCATAGACTGGTTCCAAGAATGGATGACAAAGGAAAGGAGGTCGGCAGTCGATCTGCGCTGACGGAATCCATACTGCCTGTCGTGGATTAGACTGTGTTTTTCAAGAAATTTTAGTAATTCGGTGTTTATATACTTTTCCATCACTTTAGAGACGACTGAAAGGAGATAAATAGGCCTGTAGTTGCTAGGAAGCGCTTTGGATCCTTTCTTGGGGACGGGTTGTACTCGAGCAGTTTTCCAGTTACTAGGGAATATGCATCTATTGTAAGATGTCTGAAACAGACGAGTCAGGACAGGAGCAAGTTCTGGTGCGCATTTTTTGAGAACAATAGCTGGGATCTCGTCAAGGCCAGAAGCTTTCCTGGTATTACGAGAAGAGAGCATCTTTCGTACCTTTCTAGTTTTGAAAATGATATCCGTCATTTTATGCGCGACATTGGGGACTGTTGGTGGTTGAACATTTGGAGGTGGGTTGAGAGTAGAATTGCCGGCGAACAACGAAGCAAAAAGTTCAGCCTTGCCCAGGGCGGTATAAACAATTTCATCCCCTGAGACAAGAGGTGGGAACGTGCTTTTGCAGAAATTATTCCCAATAGATTTAGCAAGAGCCCAGAAGGGTTTGCCGCCGTTGGAGCTTAAGAGGACTCTGTTTTTGATGTAGTTATTAAACGAGTTATTTGCCTCAGAAAGAATGCGGACATAGCGGTTTTTTGCATCGTTAAATGCTTGACGATTTTCTTGACTGGGATTGTGTAGAAGGGCTTTTGAGTGGCTGAAGAGGTTTTCTGTGTACGTGGGATAAATAATTCCATGCCAGCTTGGATAATTTCGGTGACGTTTTGTGAGATATCAGAGGGGTCTGGATGAGAAAAGCAGACAGACGCCCATGAAAATGAGGAAAAGTAATCCCGCATATCGTTCCAGTTTGCGGAGTTGTAGTGCCAAACGATACGTGGGTGTGATGACTGTGTGACCTCGGGTTGAATTGTGCAGGAAGCAGTGACCATTCCGTGGTCTGAGCGACCAAGGGGGGCGGTGACTGATATCTTATAGCATTCAGGTTTTGTAGTAAGAAGAAGATCCAAGGAATTTTAGCTGCGTGTTGGGATACGAGGAAGGTAAGTAGGTTGCTGAACCATATTGGCTAAACAATTGCTGACTGCAAAGGCCTCCGCTGCTCTCCCTTGTGGATCGGTTTTTGAAGATCCTAGCCATTCCTTATTATGGATATTGAAGTCACCACGAATAGTGACCTCGGAGGAAGGATATTCAGAAATCAAATAGTCTGTTTTTTCAGAAAGGTAGTCAAAGAGCTGGACAAAGTTGTTGTCAGAAGGTGACCGGTAAATGCAACAGATGAATTTAGTTGTAGCACTGAGAGAGAGTTTTATCCATAGTATGTCTTTTCTTCCAGCATCTAAATTGGGGAGTCTGGTGCAGGGTAGATTGCTACGGACGTATGCGCACACGCCTCCATGCAATCTAAAGGAAATAAGGAGCTCATACCCCGTGAAATTAAGGTGATTAGTGGCTGTTTTGGCACTGATTTGGGTTTCGGTGAGGAAGAGGAGTTAAGGCCTGTTAGCCTGGAGGAAATGGTGGACGGAGTTCAGGTTACAATTTAGGCCACATATATTCGAAAAGGATACGTTAAATCTTGATGTTGGCGCCCCCTGTACACCCCTCTCCCGGAGATCCGAATGGAGGGGTATTTTTCCTCCGGGATATTTTGTACAAGGAGGAGCCATCATCATTTTTGCTTATAAGGGATTCATACACCAGAACCCGAAACGTCCGTTGGGACTTCACCGGCCACTTGATGTATGGGGTGGTACCTCCTCGGGCGTGAAAAAATCCTTTACTATTACGTAAAGGAAAATTTCACTACCACCTGCTATGGATTGGATTGGATCAATGTCTACCCCTTTAAAAATAAGATTAATAAAGGGACTATCAATTGTCCAATAGTTATGCTTTTCGACATAGTAGGAGGATACAAAACATTATCATTTTGCATCCATGGCTATTGTTGAGGCATTGAGAGAAGTTGAGTAGAAATTTTTTGCAAGGTAATGCCATTGCACACAGATTAGGTGCAGCCACTGGAGTTATTTGGGATTTAGGGTTTTTAAGTTATTCGAAGATCTCATATTTTTTTTAGAATCTAGAGGCGTGGCAGGATTACTGAAGTAAATGTATTCAATTAAAAATTATGTAGGTAATTTAGTTACGTAGGTTCGGCTATCTCAGCGTTTCTTAACTTTTTAGTATTTGCGACCTAATTTTCAATCATAATTCTACCCCCCTCCCTGTCTTACGTACATCATAGCGGACACTTGTAGCCAGTCTCAGTCAAGTCGATCCTTCTACCCTGAATGTGTATGTTGTAACCCGCTTGTTAACTCCCTCGGTTTATTGTGTTTTACGATATGTTTTACGATTTACGATAAGAAATAAATAAATGAATGTCCAAGTAGCAGTAGATTTATATAGCGTTTAAATGTGCGTAATCGAGCATTGAACGATAACGAAGCATCAACAAGTGCACAGACTAAAGTAGTTCTGAAAGAAAAATCAAGATAATATTCTCAAGAATATTTAAAGTTTGAGTTTACCAGCACTGAAGTAAATAAAGAAGAAATGTTCTTGTGTGTCATTTGCTTGCAAAATTTGGCAGCAGACAGCATGAAGCATAAAAAACTTCAACTACATTTGGAAAGGCTTCATAGCGAGTGCGTTGGCAAGCCCAACGAATTTTTCGAATTACAATTAGAATTATGAAAAAAGCAAAATTCATTTTGTGGAAAAACTTTATCAACTTAAACGACATTTGGAAACGCTTCATAGTGGGTACGTTAACAAAACCGAGACTTCTTCGAATTACAATTGAAGTCATAAGCAAAAATCATTCAGATAAAACTTTGCCTGCGAATGAAGAAGTTAACTTGCCTCTCACAAAATTTTATATCAAATAGCAAAAAGTAAAAAGCCTTACACCAATGGTGAAGAACTTATTCTGCCAGATACAATTGAGATCGTAGAATGTGTTTGGAGATAATTTTTCCAACCCATTGAAATCCATAAATATATCAACTGATACTGTTGCCCGTCGAATTGTTGGCAATGCTGAAGATGTACAAAATCAGCTTTTAGGGGAGTTGCTTGACCTTTTTTTTTAATTTAGCTTGTATGTATGGCCATTCCTCTAAATTATATCCAATGCAGGAGTTCCTCAATATTGGTGCTAATTTAATTGTTCATGTTTGATTTTGTGATGTCAGTATTAGAAGAACTACTATTCTGCAAACGAATAGAACTCAAAGCAACAGCACTTGAATTATATGCTATCTCAAATAACATGAAAGTATATTACTAAAATTTCTTGAAAAACACAGTCTAATCCACGACAGGCAGTATGGATTCCGTCAGGGCAGATCAACTGCTGACCTCCTTTCCTTTGTCACCCATTATTGGAACAAGTCTATGAAACTACACGATGAATCCCAGATTGTTGCTCTAGACATATCCAAACCATTCGACCAGGACTGGCACGCAGCACTGCTTAATAAACTTGCCGCCTATGGCCTACCACCAAAACTCTGTACCTGGACAACAAACTTCCTCTCCAACCAGAGCATTTCTGTTGTCGTGGATGGCCATTCCTCTAAACTATATCCAATTAATGCAGGAGTTCCTCAAGGTTCAGCTTTAGTCCCTACTTTGTTTCTTCTCCACATCAATGACCTGCTCTCTAGCACATCCACCCCAGTTCACAGTTACGCGGACGCCAGCACCCTCCACTCAAATATACAATATTCTAAGCCTGTCTCTTTGCGCCAATTAGATGAGGATCGCAGACTCATGGAGGATTCTGTATCCGTGGATCTCCAAAAAATATTAGACTGGGGAAATAAAAATCTTGTACAATTCAACCCCACCAAATCTCAGTCTTACTTTCTTTCTCATAAGAGATACACCAGCCCTAGACCCATCACAATGAACAACCAAGTTATTCAAAGTAATGAGACCTTTTCACTTGTTGGCATTTCTGTGGATCGAAATCTCAATTGGCACCAACATGTCACATCAATTGCAGAAGCGGCTGCTAAGAAATTAGGTTTCCTCTTCCGGACTCGCAAATACTTTTCACCAGATAATCTCTATATCCCTTGGCCACCGACGTGCGGTTGGTGACTCTCTCTTTTATAGATATCTGCACGGACACTCCTCAGAGAGCTTTCTTCTATAGTTCCTCCACCTGCTGCCCCCAACAGATCTAACAGGGGAACAGAGCGAATGCACCCTTTTACTGTCCAGGGCACCAGACATAGAACATCTTGTAATGCCCGCTCTTTTGTCCCGAGGACTTCCAAGTTGTGGAATTCCTTGCCGGCGCATGTTTTTCCTTCTCCTCCGAACCTTCAAGTCCAGAATTAACAAGTTGCCTCTTTCCCCCTTGTCGACACCCACAGTACTATAGTATTTAGGCTGTATGCCCTCGTGGTGTGTTGTTGATGTAAAAAAATAATTTTATAAGCGAGGAAAATATAGAGTAGAATAATTGCACCCGAATATACATCGATTGTGCTCGTACAACGTCTAGAAGATTCCAAAGTATAGAGGCGTTTGTAAAACAAAAGTCTCCAGATTGTATCTGGACATATAGCATGACCCACCGAGAAGCTCTGGCTTTTACAGAAATGAGTCCTTGTCTGAATATTGTGGTAACGACGGTGGTAGCCCTAGTAAATTATATAACACGAGACCACTACTATTAAGATTATTTTCTGCACATTGTAAAGACATGGGTACAGTACATTCAGCGTTTGTATTTTATTGCGAGGCAAGATGGTCATCACGTGGAACATTTCCAAAACCTATTTATGTATTGCGAGATGAAATAGCCATTTTCTGGAAGAGGAAAACCAACTGGAAGCCGTAAAGTTTCAAGGTGATTGATTTGTAATGAAATTGGGTTACTTAGTCGACATATTCAAGAAGTTAAATACCTTGAATCTCCAACTCAAAGGAGAAAACACACTTATGTTGAATATGGGTGATAAAGTTAATGCGTTTTCTATAAAAGTGGAACCATGGAGCACAAATGTTAGGAAAAAAAGCTTAAAAAGTTTACAAATGTGATAAAACCTACAAGACTGAAGAACGACATGTGGAGGTTCTTTTCGTAACCATTGAAAATCATTTAGTCATAATGTAAAGCATAAAAACTTGGAAATGTTTGCACATGTAAATAAATGTGTTATAACGCTGAGCAGCAACATGTGGAAATTGTTTTCGTAACCATCGAAAATCATTTAGCTGGCAAAGAATTTTAAAAATATGTTCTTGCTGGCTCTAACTTAATAGCAAGTTACGAGCGGGTTAGAGACCCATTTCAAAATACTACTGAAGGTATCTCAACCGCCGAAGAAAAAATCTTTATAGACTTGTCGGTAAGTGGCAAAATCTAAACATAATTACTCACCCTTTGGATTTTGGACACGGTTGAACGATGAGTTTTCTGCACTGAAAACACGAGCATTTCGTATACTATTACCATTTTCAACATCTTACGTTTGCAAATTCGGATTTTTCGCGGTGGTTGCTTTAAATACAAAATATAGATGTCAGATAAATATAGAAAAAGAGCTTAGAGTGTCAATTTATAAGTTTAAACCTTCTTTTTAAAAATTTTGCTCTGCTGGACAGGCCCGAGGGAGTCGCTAATAATTTTTGTATGTTGGTTTTAATTCAACATTGATTAATTATTAAATACAATGTGCAGTACTGATATAATCCTATATAAGTGTATACTATTGCTTTTCTTTCAATAAGTTGAACAATTTTTTTAATAATATATTTTTCTAATTTTTTCCCAATATGCTTGCGACCCCCATTTACTATTATCACGCCGCCGTAGTGTGGTCAGGTCCCACAAATTGAGAATCGCTGGGTTAAATAATAATAATATATTTTTAAATAATTCTTGTTATTTTTTGTAGAATTACATTATGCTAAGAACTTTTCAATACATCCTCGTAATTGCACCGCTTCACTGTTATTATATCAGTTATAGGTCATGGAATTTTAAAAGATTTTGGTAACGACTTAATAATTAACTGAAAGTCAATCATCTGAATAGGTTTATAGACCTACCTACGATGGACCTGCTGCTCAGCAAGGAAATAGGTTCTTCTCACACATCTGATTTATTGTAATAAATCAATTCAATAAATTATAGAATTGGGTACCTAAATTAATTTAAAACCTCCAGACAGTGCTCCCATTTGCTTACTTAATCTTAATAAGTATTTGCAGATAAAGATATATAACAAGAATCATATGACTGGAAATTTATTTTTTGATCATATGCTTTACAGTCGAGCACATGACTTTTATCTCTCAATGCACAAACACGGTCACATGTTTATGTCTTTTGTTACTACAAAAGGGTTGACTGTACTTGAGATTATTAAAAACAAAACTTGTTAATATATTACTGACTGACTGTGTGATGATTTTTTGGTTTTAGGTACCTATCTGTTTACCTCTCTTTAACACTTAAAATAATTACGTGTTTTCTAGCCATAAAAACGCAATGTTGTTATCAATTGATGTTGAAATGTATGTTTAGACAAAAGCGTTGGTGGTAAAATTAAAAATGCATTTATAAATGGTGAATTTTTCGGCTCCTACGCTTTAATTATTATGAAGAACATTAATTCGCCAACAATGTTGTGACGTCATTTATCCTATGACCGTTTGCAAGTTAGCTGCCTCAGAATACCTTGGTTTTGACTTTAAAAGAAAATATTTTGTTGTCTTATGTAGCTTATCTGTATTTGACGTTCAAACGTTATAAAGTTATCGGAAAGGGTCAAAGCGGTAACGTTGGTATTTGATATTTATCCACGCATAAACTACATTGGGTCGCGCAAGCCTTTTTTCTTTATTTTTTTCCTATATTATTTTAAAGTTTGCTTTATTTTAGCGCATTTTAGTTAGGAAAATTTGCCAAAGGGGAGTTTGCGATATGAACTAAAAAATAATTATTTACTACATTTCCTTCATGTATTAGTCAATTAAAAGAACGACACATTAAAAATCAATGTCCACAGAAAATAAACCACTATTCTGAGCTACATTTAGATTGACATACACCATACCTGTAACGAAAAATGGCCGGTTAAAATTTTTTCAATCCATAAGTTAATACAAGTTCCCGAACATAATTAAAGTAGACATAACACAGATTTGGAATATAGCAAGAAAGCAGAATATAGCGGATCCTCTGAACGCTTAATATATATATATATATATATATATATATATATATATATATATATATATATATATATATATATATATATATATATATATATATATATATATATATGTATGTATATTAATAAACATAAAACAAAACCAAAATAACCTGCAGAAAATGGGAAGCCTACAGAAGTAAATGTGTTTGTCATTTTTTTAAAATTAGGTAGGGAACTCAAAAATAAAGATAGAACCATCGAAAAGTCATCCATTTATCAAAACTAGGTTGCAAAGATTGTGAGGTTAGATATGTTGGGCAAATTAAAAGATCTATGTGAATTTAAGGTATATATATATATATATATATATATATATATATATATATATATATATATATATATATATATATATATATATATATATATATATATATAGGGAAACTTATAAACGGAAATATAGATAAGTCGTGTGCCGCTCAACATATTTGTGTTACTTTTCACCACGTAAATGTAATTTTAAGTTAATTAAAGATGTCAGACTATCACGATAGTTAGATGTAAATGAAAATACATGATGTCAAAATGTTAATAAATGCAAATTTTAAATGAACTTTGTTTCAATAAAACAAGAAGAATGAAATCTACAGCAGGATAAGCGCGTAGGTGAAAGTGTTGTATGTACAGGGTACTGCATCAGTAAGGAGCAGGAGGTGAAATGAAAGAAAAATGAAATGTCAAAGACTTTGGGCTGTCCAATATTATTAAGAACACTTTTAAATCGTACCAGCCGCCATGCAAGCACAAGCATTGCTTTTGTATTGTACATTGTATTATTACCGTACCGATAAAATGAATATCTTCAGAAATGTCCAAAAATGATTAGAGTTGGCCCACCGATAGGCAATTCGTTCTTTACCGTCCTGATGTCATCCTATGGTGGCTTCTGTTTCGAACACAGAAGTCCGACCAGCAGATGACAGCAGGGATAGTTTGTTTGCTTATTTCCGTTGATTGCGCTGATTTAAATTACCTGGCACCTTTAATAAATACAATTTTTAACTCTTAGTTTGGGTGAATTCTTCCTTTCTCTAATGACATTAACATTGTTAGCAAAACGATCGTCAGAAAGACTTGCTGTTGTAAACTGGGTTTTGCAAAGTTTGTTTGTCTGTGCTCATCACAGTGCTATTTTCGAAGTTGCAAAAATTTCTCAGATTTTCACGCAGCTGTTTTGTGGCTGGTCAACAAATTTATCTAAGCTTTTTACAAAAAGAAGACACGTTTCAGATTTTGTTAAAATCTGCCCATTTTCTTTAATCATATATATATATATATATATATATATATATATATATATATATATATATATATATATATATATATATATATATATATATAGTGGGCTGGATAAATTCATTAGCCAAACAAATCCACCACTTTTTTGGAGACAATTTTGGGTTTTCTCCAACCACAGATGATCAACCAAACTTAATACGCAGGTGTAGAATATACAACGTAAAATATGTATCAAAAGCTTCACGTCTCTAGGTTCGAGGGAACCAAAGTCATAAGTATTGATTAAAAAAAAGTTTAGTACCACACGAAATCTATGAAATATTACAGACAAACATTATTTTTCTTGGCGCTTATATAGTTTCTGTAAAAAAAGAAATCTATGAAAATTCGCTACCATAACGCACGCGCTGCCTCTAGACTTTTCATTCGTATAATCTCAATGGGAAATTCTTAAAACGACACGGTTTCGCAATTTGTTGAGAGACTTCTCCTTTTTTTAACAGAATATCTTATATTAAAATTTCTGCTCTCATTTCGTCTACACGGGGAGTTTTTTTTTTCTTATATAAGTCTTTAAAAGGCTTCCTAAATTCTTCTCTTGAGACTGACGAGCTTAAGTTATCTAAGTTTATCTTCTTCATGTCCTCTATATACTCTTTTTCACAATTAACTATCTTTTGTTTATACCAAGCTAGGCCTTCTAGTTTTTAGCCATGCCTTTCTTTTGTAGAAATGAACTAATAGTAAGAATAATAATAATAACAATGTTTAATTGTCATGAAAGTTACATGGCATGTCAGTTCCAATTTAAATAATTATACAAATAATAAATAGTTAGTGCACTTGCACTGCATAAAGATAGTTATTATTCCGTCAATCAAAAAGTAAAATATATCTACATTACAACAAGCAAAGCTAAGCAACCTAAACATAAAACGAAACACAGCACACAGAAGACACCAATCTATACGCAGAAACATACATAATTTAAAGCACACAACATATACAACTCTATAAAGGAATAGTTCAAAAAGTCTATCACAGAGTAAAATGCATTATGGAGCAAATAGTTCTTCACTACCGCTACAAATGTCCCTATTGGCACCTCTTTTGTTTCTTTGGGAACAGCATTGTAACACCTAATGCAGTGGTAGTTGATTCCCATTTGGACTATGGGCAATCTGTGGTGTTGGATAGACACGTCTTCTCTTTGTCTTGTCCCATACGAGTCTTAGTTTTTACAAAATTTACATTGGATGTCATGTGGATACTTCAAATATGCAAGTATAAAAACCGACGGGATGGTGAGTATCTGTTCCTTCTTAAACAAGTCTCTCCAGCTTGTGAACCTTGACACTCCACACATTATCCTCAATGCTTCTTTTTGTTTTATGAAGACATGCTCCGCTTCAGAAGAGTTGCCCCACAAGAGTATGCCGTGCGTTGCCACAGAATGGAAACTGGTGAAATATGACAGTCTCCAAGCCCGAGGAGTCGAAATAGCCTTGGTTTTTCTCGGTACAAACAGGGCAACTGCAAGTCTTCTGGTCAGAATGCTGACATGGTTCTGTCAGGTTAGATTGCTATCCAGAGTTATTCCCATCAACGTTAAAGGATTTCCAGTTCTGTCATTCACATCGATCTCTCGCTTTTGGCTTTTAGCAATATTGAGTTTCTGTCTATTGGCCTGGAACCAGTCATTTGCGTTTTCAAGAATGATTTCAGTAATTCAATCCAGATCATTTTCTCTGTTCGACGCATTTTCAAAACTGACGTCATTAGCAAACATGCAGAGTTTTTCAAATTTTATGTTTTTTGGCTGGTCGTGAATGTATATTTTAAATAGGAGTGGCCCTAGCATGGATCCCTGAGGTACTCCGATATTTACATGTATTGGTTGAGCTCTTCAATTTTTCCAGTTGATTATTTTTATTTGATGACATAAGTAAGATCTGAACGACATTAAGGGAACCCCACTTACTGCAAAATACTCCAGTTTGTATAGTAGGAGGTTGTGATTAACTTTGTCGAAAGCTTTACTAAGATCACAGTATATAATTTAGAATTTTCGACGATTATTGAGGGCTTTGTCATCCCCTCTATCATTTCTGTGACGGCACTTATTGTGGACTTGCCTTCAGGATATCCATGCTGAGATGGATCGAAGCAGTCTCTTATTCAAAAACCTCTCAACCCCTCCAGCCTTCGCTGCATTATCTTCTTGAAAATCTTTTCCACTGCCGGGATGATTGAGAGCAGTCAATAATTTCCAAAATCTGATTAATTTCCTTTCTTATACATAAGTACTCCTCTGGCACACTTGAGTTATTTCGGAAATACATCTGCCTCTAAACAGTGACTTATAATTATTCTATCTTTTGGGAGTTTAACAGTTAAACCATTTACGGCAACAGAAATCGTGATCTTTAAACCTTTAACCATTTCTAGCACCTCTTGCTCTGATGTTGGCTGGATAAATAAGATCTTCCTAACAGGCTGTTGCACAATTTTTAAAAACCTTTGACAGTTCCTGGGATGGTTTCTACTTCACCGTTTATTTTTCTTCCAGTTGTTCAACGAAGTTACCAATATTTGCAACCGTGACATCTCCATCGCTTGTTTTCTTCTTATTCATTCCTTCAACATCCGTTCCCATTACGTTCTCTATGGCGTGCTGTTTACTGTGCGATATAAAAATGAATGCTTCATTTGCTGGTTGCATTAGTATAGTTTTCTTTTATAAATTTTAAGAGTTCTACCATTTTACGGGATACGTTGCTCTGTTGCACCTTGTGGGTGATACGCCCGACTGCGATGGATTCCTTAATCTGCGTTATCTCCAGGCTTCGTTTAGGTCCACCTTCAACCTTTTTTTAAATCTTGTCTAACACTGCACAGGTTTGGCGGAATAATTGCACTAATTTGTAGTGAAACCTATTAAACAAGCTTTCAGCCCTATACACATACCTCTTTTTCCAGTCTACCATCCAAACACTCTCAATTTAGCTGTGAAATTTTTCACTGTTAATTAATTGCTCAGTGACATAACCAGTTTCGAAATTATTTACATGGTGTCGAAAGCCTACTTGTTCCATGTGATCTGACATTAGCGGGTCGTATGTTCTTGGTTGGTAAGCATTTATCTCAGCACTGGTAAACACATTGTCGATACAAGAAGAAGCTCCATTGGACGCTGTAGATGGCTCTTCAAACAACCTACCTAATGCAAGATATTCAAATATTTTCTCCAGTGACTGCTTGGCTCTTCCCTGTATAATAAAATCGATGTTATAATCGCCCGCAACGAACACTCTATCTGATACACCACCAGCGATTTTGAGGACCTTAGTAAGTTTTACCAAAAACGTTTGAACATTTCCCAGTGGTGCTCTGTATACAGCTACAATTGTGACATTCAGTTTTTGCATTCATATAGCACACACTTCTGTCTTTTTTTACCGATAATGATATAATTTCACGTATTTGTTGGAATCCAAAATCTTGTTGAACCAGTAAAGCCACTCTTCCATGAATACTATTAGTACGGCAGTAATAATCATCCACAATATAATCGTGGAAACCAATCTTGTTCAGAACCCCATCTTTCAACCAGTGTTCCATTTTACAGGGCAAGTCAACTTTATTTGTGTTTAAAAACAGTATGGACATGTCAATCTTTGTTGACAAAGAGTGTATATTAACATTTGTTATATTAATTAAATCGACTTTACCGTTATTCCTGCTGTTTACTTCACCTTCCAATCTTGACAGAGAAATTTCGAATACTAATATCTCTGGGCCAGGTCTCTTCACTATATAGGTCCTCAATTAAATCTATATCTGAACTAACTTTCAATAAAATACTCTTAGCTCCTTCTCAACAAGGTACTTTTTCAACAGGGAATTTTGCTAAATGTTTCAGTACGACTTCTCCCTTTGTCGCTAGAGATACCCGTCCTACATTCGGTCACGCCAGTTTGAAGCAAAAAAATCAGATGTTTCATTTGTTCCCATGCTTTTTTCATTTCTGTTTTTTTTTGTAAATGCTATTAGTTGCTCATTCTTCTTGAAAATAGATAGTTTTTTTCCAACACTTGCTTAGCAATCACACTTTCATCATCACTAGCATATTTGTTGCCACCTGTTTTCAAAAACAAACTTTTTTGGAATGATTGGTGTGAGTGGCAACGCTGTTATTTTCTTTATCAGCATATTTGATTTTGTTATTTAGTGAACCACATTTAACATGCCAATTATCATTTCCCTGGTGTTTAATTATTGCTTCTAAGTCACTTATCCGTTGATCTGCTGACTCAAATTTCAACTCAAATTACATAACAAAATTCAGATGTAAAAACTTCTTCTCGGGCTTCACAAATGTTAGTTTTCTTCTCTGTAACCGATTTGGCTGCTTGACAGCATTATCGACCAGCGAAATCGATTACAGAGAACAAAATTAACATTTGTGAAACCAGAAAAAAGGTTTCTTCGTCAGAATTTGGTATTAGTACGGAGCGGCATCACCAAGTAAGGGAAATAAAAATTACTGGATGACCTAACGTCAATTCAATTGCCTGACGCAACAAAATCTTGTTAAAATATATGAAATAAGGTACCAAACACTTTTAAACGGTTTAATAATATCTCTTAAATAAAATAAATCGAAATATTGTACTAATAAATCTTATACTGTACCTGAATTATTTATTGACCTCACTGAATTATATCTTTAAGTGAATAATTTAACATATAATTTCAGGGAGAATCCGTGAACAGACCATGCAGAAGCCATCACTAGTTCATATGATAGCCCCTCCACCAGCCCCCACGACACCGCGCCAAATACTACCAACCACATTACCAACTCCACCGCCTCCTAAATCAGATACAGCCCTCCAAGCGACCACAACAGAGTGCCCTCCAAACACCACCATCTACATGCCAGGTGTCAGCAAGAACAACAACAACCTGTTGAGGAAATTAGCATCTAGCCACTACCAAAGCTACACTACAGCGTTGACAGTGACAATAGCTGTTGGCTGTTTCTTGTTATTACTAAATATACTTATATTTGCTGGAATATATCACCAAAGAGACAGGGGAAAGAGTAAAAAAAAGAAAAAAGAGGAATTGGCTGAAGCAGGTAAAGACAAATTACGTGGTTTGAGTAATAGCTATAAATTTCTCTGGTAATATGTTGAGGATATTATTGAGAAAATTATTTATGGGATAAAATTTTAGGAATTCACAACAAAACACATAATTTACCTGGATTGAAAACTGCACCAGAGGTCCTGGGAATTTTGTTAAAATGAATCTAAGAAATGTTTTCTAGATAATCTGATGTCTGTGGTATATGTCATATCCCAAAGTGGTCATCCTTCAAACTACTAGCCGTGTTCGACATTGCTCAGTCTCAGTTGGGTAATGACATGACGTTTTTTATACAGGAGCACGGTAAAATCAACTTAACATTCGTTTTCGAACACTCGCCTGTACAAGCAGTTACAGTTAGTTGTGTGCTTTTTGTGTCATGTTCCGGTACGCCCTCAAATAATTTTGAGTTCTCTGGACTCCTTTAGCTGTTATTCCGTAAAGAAATAAAAATGCTTTACCATAACATACCTGAAAAATTTCAGCCTCTACAATTTCATTAACATATCTAATTCGTAATTTATTAAAATATTGTTTAAAATTGCCCTCTCTTTTTGCTGCATTCCTTGGCTAGCTTTGAGGTACATTAAAATAATTAATTATGTTCTTTTTTATGTTAGCGGAAGGCTTTCTTTGCACATGTTAGACAAAAAGTAATGATATAGGCAGCAACTGTGGATTCTTAACATCAAAATTATGCAGTTGCGCCAAACAGAACTACTACCCCAATGGGTCTTTTGCGCATGACCCTTTTTTCCTAATAGTTGCCCAAAATGTTCAGTCTCTATTTAGTCCACTATCTTTTTGGGAACTACTTTACCTATTTGCTGGAATGTTAAGGTCACCCCTCCAAGATACTTGAGCCTTTTGAAGAACTGACGCATGCAGTCGCATAGCAAATGTTCTGTTGTTTCTACTTCTTCAGCGCAATGCCTGCAGTTTTTACTATCCACCTTACCCAGCTTTGTAAGGCAATACCTTACTGTGAAGTGCCCCTAAACAGTCAAGTGGTTATTTTAAAGTCGTTCCTGTTTAAGTCCAGAAACAATTCAGACCGCTCTGTTGATATGGTGATGAGCCCTTTTTGCCTGCCTTAAGCCTGGCCTTTTCCTCCAGTATGACAGAATTTGGTGTATCTCCCAAGTAACCAAACCAATGGCTACGAACCATAGAGTTGTCTAGCTGCTGCAAGTCTATCTGCTTCCTCATTTCCTTAAATGCCTTGATGCCCTGGTACCCATATCAAAGTTGTTTGTTTTTCGTAGCTAGCTGCTTGAAAGATTTTTTGCAGCCCTAGGTCGGTTTAGATTCGATCTTGAAAGATTTCAGAGTCCTCAGTACTGCCTGACTGTGTGAGATAATGTAGATCTCTCTATTTCTGAGTCTTCTTTATATGCACTTTTGTACACAGAGATTTAAGGCAAGCATTTCTGCTTGGAAGATGATGGAAACTTCTCCTAGCGACTTAGGGTGTCTGAAGTTATGCTCTCTTATTCCCAGTTCTGCTCCTTCTATTTGCTTAGACTTGCCTTTGTACCATACGTATAAGTTTTATGTCAACCACTCACTGTGTCTCTTCCAAGTGTGGCGGTCACTGCCTACGTCGAATGGAACTATGAAGACGAGTTTACCTAGCATTTGATATGCTGGTTTGGCGAGTGACTCCAATGGAATGAATTCCAGGATCTTGTGGCCAACAAAGCCTCATGGTTTAACATTATCTGCTTGAAATGGTCTCTCTTCGTTTTTACGCATATGCAATGGAGTGAGATTCAGCATTGGTTTTATTGCAGTTGCAGTGCATGATGCCATGGCTTCAGGTATTCCAAGGCAGATCAGCCTCTGCAATTTTTGCAATTTGTTTTCTATTGAGACTGTTCGGTTTTTGGCCGCCATACTATAAATACTATACAGATAATAAAAAGATACAGGGTGTTGAAGTGAGAAACTTAATTTCGATTTTCCTTAACATCTAGAAAATATGTGACGTATTATCTTTAAAATAGGTACATATCAGTTTTTTAAGGTGGTACAAAATATTTTTACCCAATTTTCCTCTATCGGATGGAGGACGCCGCCTGTCGTAGTGCCAACATTTTAAAAATTCCCACCATTTTTGTTAGCGTCACTAGGGGAACTCTCAATTAAAAATTATTTTGTCTCTTCTCAACAAAAAAGTTGAAAGACGATCAAATAACAGTTTTAAAAATATTTTCTATAGCATAAGTAGCTGCAGCATATCCTTCGTGATAGTTTCTAGATCAAATTTTATTTTCGGCGTTTGGCGTAAACAGATTTATAACTGTCGTTGTCAAAACGGCACTTCGATGTCATTAGTTGTTATTTTGATAAGCTCTTGTACGAGATGATCGTGTTGACTTGGTTGCCGAACAGTCCTACAGAATCTTTAAATCGTTTTGCATGAAACCTAGTGCCTTAAGCGCTGCTTGAATAGCGGCGTATAACTTCACTGTTTTGTCGTTCTTTGCTAATATGATGTTTCGACTTATGTTGTATTGAGGCCATTTCGCCCTAGAATAATGCTAAATGTTTTTTCTAGGCTCACTAAAAGTGTCGCTGTTGCCCTTATTCTATATCCCTAATAAAACACCTTATTCCCTTTTTAATCCGTAAGTGTACTGGTCTATTTGTGCTGTAACAGGAGGTTTTTATTTCCACCTTTCCCTGTCTGGCATTTAATATTAAAATTTTCTCGAAGACGCACTTAGGGACCGTTCTCTCAGTTGGCATACCCATAATAGGTTCTACCTGAAATTTATTTTACAGCTTCTAGTGTTCTGTTTCAAGGTGTCCGCTTATCGTTCTTTGACCTTGCATTAGTCCATACATCACTACGTGTTAATTTCATTATATTAGTATTCGTAGTTAAGGAGGGACTTCCAACTCCGCCATAATGCCGCTTTTATGGTCCTAGTAATTCTTGCCTAGGCAAGCCTGTGTATGCCATTTAACAGCCTTTATTATCCGATACTTTTACTTCTACAAAAGCACTGGTTTATGGTATCACGGGCTTCACAATGTTCGTATATAGAAGTTTATTTACCAGTTCTTACCCCACAATTGCCTATACCTTACAAGTGAAATTATTGTCTCTGGTACGACCTTTTACATGCGGGCATTTTCTGCGAGTGTCAAAGATGACTCCTAGATATTTTGCCACACCCACATTTAGAACTCCTATTCCGTTTATCAACGGAGGTTGAAGGTTTCTATAGTGTCCCTTTCTTTATTAAAGCAACAACTGTTGTTTTGGGGGTTTATAAAAAGTCCGTAGTTTTTGCACCACGTGTCGCTCATATTTAAAATTTTCTAAGAGAGCAGAGATACCATGTCCACAAATAAGAACCAGGTCTTCGACGTGTCCCAGAAAATAAAACCATTCTGCTGCTAGATTTGCAAAAATTTTATTTGGCACTGCTGCCCATCATGAGGCAGCCAACATGCCTTGCTGATAACAGCCTCTAGTCACGCTTGTCATTAAAGTGGCTTCGCACTGAAGATATCTTCGTACTTTGCCCTGACCCACAGGCAGAGCAATATCAATGACTCGTAAAATGCATGCACTATTAATTGAGTTGTGGCGTTGGTCAGTTATCGCTCTATAATCAAGAAAATGTCTCCAGTAATTTATTCTTCTTCTAGAGACATCAACAGCAGTATGGTCAAGTCGTTTATCTATCAATTTTCCTAGTGAGTATACGAACAAACGCCTACTTGTGGGGTTTTTATTTAGTAGTTCGGTCTGGACCTTGCAACAACTTAAAATTAATTTGTAAATTGCCTGGAACTGTTTCTACGACATATTAACTTGTTTCGTCAAGTGTACATTTTAGAAGTTATTGATTTTCTTTTGTACATTTCTTTTATTTCTCAAATATTCTATTTTTATACATTGTAATATTTTGCATGTAAGATGTAAACGAAACGATCTCGTTTGCTTTAAATTTAAATATAAAAAAAGTTCCTTCTTGGCTTGAAAAATTTTGTGCTCATACAAAATGTTGAATTTTGAACACATAGGCATTTAAAAAACAAGTAAACAATCACGTAGATTTGTAATGTGTTCTACTACAGCAAATTTTATTGAAATTAATTAAAAAAACTAAGGGTCTTAGGAAAAAAGAAGCCTGAACTACCTTAGCCGATTCTACAAAGTTAATTACTTATCAAAAGAAATTTAATGTGTCGAGTACTATGACTTAAACTGCAGAACATAGTATTGAAGTAACTTAAAATATTAAACTATGAAAGTTAACAAATAGCTCGTTGTTAGCCGAATGTTTGGTTTAGCTTTTCAACTTGCACTCTTACACAATATTCCAAAATCTAAATCAACAACCAATCGATTTGTTTTGGTTAAACACTTCTAAGTAAATTGTTGCTTAATAACTTTGTTTTTGCTGCAGGTAGCTGTAGCAGTTCTTCAGGTGAAAACTACGACAAGGCTTTCGACTCCGGTCGGATGTCTTACGAGTGCAACAAAAACCCCTACAACTTATCTCGGGGTAACAGCTTCGAGCGCAAAAATGTTCCGAACTTTATTGGTGAATACAGTTGCGATAAGCGCTCTATGGCCGACGTTCAAATGACGGAGCTTCCTCTGCAGGAATTCAACTCTTCTCCACCTCCTGCTACAAAAAGACATGACGGAAGCCAACCCTGCAGTTACCCCCCCGATGTGACAAGTACTAGCACCAACAATTCAAACTCCGAGACAACCACACAGAGTGGAACTACTCAAAGTCTTACTAGTCCGAACATACCGGACCCTCCGCCGCCTCCTAAAGGTCAGCCTCCCTCAAACTTATGCAACCAAACAGGCATCTTGAGGTCACACGGGGCGCCTACTACTCCTGGGACTATGAAAAAACGCGTCCAAATACAAGAAATCTCTGTTTGAGTGTGTCAGTTTGTTTTATGGAATAAGTGAATTATGAACTTTAAATAAGAGAAAATCAAATCCATATCTGACTGATATATGATGATTTTATAGTAATCTGCACTGTGATGTCATAACATTTATTGTCATAATTCATTATGATAATGTTATTATATCATTAAGTTTGTTATATATTTTCTTCCGACAAAGCAGCTCACAATACAAATCTCTGAACCAACTAGGGCTCTACAAGATAGGTAAAATAAGCGGGATTTTTAGGTTACTTCCTTCTTGGAAAAGTTATAAGAAAATAAATGAGAAGATAATTTGCATTTGGGAATACCCACAATATCAAACATAAATTTTTCGATTTCTCATTTCGACTGTATAATATTTAAGGTGATTATTTTAATGACCACCTGAATTTTATTCTGTTAGATTTTTGAGATTTACTTTAATTATTATGTAAAATAAGCCTTTACCTATGTCACCTTGCCTTTACGATTATTTAAAACTGTGATCTGAGTTTAATTTCAGTGTTTAACGTTTCATAATCTACTAAGACAATCGAAGAATTTTGTTTGCTTGTACTTAAAATTATTTTCACAAGGTGTTCAAAAACACTGAAGATTTTCATAATTTCAATAAAAAAATATATTCCTATTTTAATAAATCATCTGTACGAGTATTATGTTTTTACATTATCTGGCATTGTCTTTGAGCAAGTCGAATGTGTGCACTTTCCGCGTTTCGAAGGGGATGCAAATTCGTCAGTCTCGTATACCGGGTAATGTTCAACACGTTAAAAGGCTCTACCCTTCTCACGAAAAGGCAGAGGTTCGGCTAAATTTCCAGGATAGTAAGGTGAAA
Source organism: Tillus elongatus (assembly GCA_964006375.1). Lineage (NCBI taxonomy): Eukaryota > Metazoa > Arthropoda > Insecta > Coleoptera > Cleridae > Tillus > Tillus elongatus. Next base: position 113,062,289 of record OZ023265.1, read on the forward strand.
CTGTTACCTGGCGTCGGTAAATGGCCAGAGTCGCGGAAATTACCCGAGATAAAAGGAAAAAACTGCTGCTTTCAAATTCCGTCACTGAGGTTTGTGGATTCCCATCCTACCGCAAGTTAGAAAACCCGATGATGCGATTATAAACCTCATATGCGCAGAAGGTAATAGCAAACCACCTAAATGCACTAGCTTCCAAAACGGCAACCATCCCAACTAGTACAATTGGTTGCTGGAACGACTAACTGTGGTGATAATTTCTAAGTGTTTTGCCGCCAGTCAGTAATCCATTCTAGGAACGCTCTTATCACAGGGCAACCACCAAAATAGGGAATGATTGCAACGTTACACGTTGTATCGGGAACTTATCAGTCCACGTTACAACACCGTAGCCTCCAGGTATCGACGACTTGGCGAAACGGTAACAGCCAACGTCACGGAACTTATCACCCATAGTGTGTCTTTTGCTTGATTTCTTTTGTCCTTAAAATGATTTTACAGAATTATATCCCTCTCCAACTCCTAAATTATAAAACCCTCTTTGTCTTTTATTTCAATTCTATAGGTATCAGCGAGGCATGTAGTCAACATTCATACATAACTTTCTGATGCTTTATTTCAGAAGGTCTTGAGTTTTTAGATCTGAACGGGTCTGAACTTAGTGTTAAAATATAATGATTTGTGCATCCAGAAGTTGCGCGCCTTCGAGATTTGCAGTTTTCATAAAAAATTATATTACGTATAATACGACATTCAATATAATTGCATTTTAAGTACTGTAATCCATATTCTCATTTACTTTTACTTCCACATCGTCACAACGTGTGGAAGTATGGCATCGGCGACAAAGGTTCCAACAATTTTATTTGCTTACCTCGTAAAAAGTGTCAAAACATATATATGTGTGTGTGTGTGTGTGTGTATAGGTCACTGGCTTCAGAAGGGAAGTTTCACTAGCCACAGACTCTTTTTTTTATATGTGCATATACACATATTTGCACATATAATAACTAGTAATAGGCAAGTTGGCGTTTGGGACTTACAAAATTAAAGTTTACATATCTGAGCTTAGTTAAAACATATAGAAAACATAATTTGGGAACGACATTCTTTTGCCGGTCTGTCGGTCTGTATATCTGTCTGTTTGTAGCCACGATAAAGAATTGAGATATCCTCTTCAAATTTCGTATACAGTTAGCCCCGACAAACGAACGGTTCTAGTGGTTTTTGGGGAAAATCGCCCCAGGGATAGGGGATGAATGGAGGGTTATCTGGTGAAAATTGACATCTTTTTGTTAAAACTTGGCTACAATAAGGTTTTAGCGTTTGTTTATTAGAAAATTTTTATTTTCATCAAATTAAATTAGGAGTTGAATGTGTGGGGTGGAATATCGGTGACAGAAATTTCGATTATTTTTTTGCTAAAACGGCGTAAAAAGGCTCAAAACATATAGCAAAATTGATTCTGGTACGAATTTATGTTTGTCTGTCGGTCTGCCTGTCGATCGCTTTGTCGGCCTATATGCCTGCCTGTTAGTAGACGTAATAAGTTTCGAACGAATTGAGATACAATCTTCAAATTTGGTGTCCAGTAAGCACCCGACAAAGGAACGATTCGATTTGTTGTGGGTAAGATCGCAGCAGGAGGTAAGTGATAAATGGGGGTGATTTTGTGCAAATTAATATATTTTCGTTAAAATTCGAGTAATATAACGTTTAATTAGTTTATCGGTGTAGGAATACGAATATTTTCTTTGCCAAGTCATGGACCCTGAAATCATTTCATATGAATGTCTTTCTCAGGAGAGTAGATTATGACAGCTATGTCGAAGTTGATGCAATGTGGAGCACTATTTTCTACATGAAATCAATGACTTTATAGAAATTTGCTACGATAACTGAAAAAATAGCAATAAACTAATTATAAGGTATTTATCTTAACAGCGGATAATATAGTGGCATCGTAAATCTCCACCTACAAAAATGACACATTTAAACATCAACACTTTGAAGTAGCATTCGCTAGAACATGGAACTTGAGTTGGCGAATACTGAGAATCCGGAACTTTAAAGTTACTTTTATGAAAATCTACCAAGTGGGACTGTAACTCAACATTGTATAATTACTTTGCAGTAACAGCAACGTCGTAGTCTTTAAAACGGGTGTTTTCTGTTTTCCTTTTCACTATGATATGATTCCGAAAACAGAAAATCCGGTATTTTGTCTGTCATTTTAAGCTAATAAAGTTTTACGTTATGGTTGTTTTTGTTTACATGCGTCTTGTTTTGTACTTTGTAGAACAACTCTCCTTATTTGTAGTAAATGTTTCACTGACGTTTTCTGTTCTGCACTAACAATAACGGCGTGTTCATAACAGCATAATAATACTCTTTTAGAAGGCAGTTTTCCCCTGTTTCACTTCTTAACTTCCTGTGAGATGTTGTAGGATGTCTGATGTCTGTAGAATTTTGTTTGTTGTTCAAGTGACTTGTTATATTTAGCGTATGACGTTATTATTGGGTCACACACATTACACACTACTAAGATTGCACATTGCATTGCATGCTGTTGTGATGGAACAATAATCCTTTATGAATCGACGGAACGACTGTAGGATGAAAAATAATTTATAGTAAACATAAAAGGTTACTACTGCTTTATAGTAGCCACATATAGTAGCATTAACTTTTTTTAAGTAGCGGTAACGTTACTGTCACCAGAATATATCACCAAGACGTTCCACAACTATAAACCTTATATACAGCGACGCCGCCAACGTTGCGGCAACTATTAATACTACTTTAATGGCATCTTGGCTTTTTGATGTCGTTGAACTCACTTGGATGGTTGGTACAACAACCCTGTGGTGACTTCTGGGATCTCCAGTAGCGTGACTAAAACGTAGCAGACATTACTTTGACAACTCTTCTGCTTAGAATTACAAATAATGATACGATGGCCGCCGATGAATACGTGGCTGTAGATGACACAGGTGCAGTAGGCAGCGACGTCGTTTTACAGAGTGTAGCGATTTGTTTACTAAATGCGGGGTATTTCGGTAATGAGTAGATATAAGAAGCTGGCGGTTTTAACAATACGTTCCAAATGTTTCGTAAAACCACCAATGCTCAATTCTAAAACTGACATGCCACTATTTGCTTTTAAGAAGCTACAGGGTGATTTTACAAATAATTTGTCATTTTTATGCACCTCTGTATGTTTTTTTACGCGGCGAGATAATTAAGCTGTGAAAACTAATTCCGATAATGTTTTTTTGAGTAGAATTCAGTAATAGAATTTTTTTGTCTATCCAGCACATATTTTGTGAGAGAAACGAAACATTAGATTTTAGAAATGGAACAGCCTATTTATTTGTATGCCACTGAAATCGGTTCATTGAGAGATTTTTAAATATATATGGTTGTATTGTATATAGATATTCTTTTAAATGGCTAAGTAAATAAAATTTTTTGTATTTCCATATTATATATATATATATATATATATATATATATATATATATATATATATATATATATATATATATATATATGTATATATATATATATGGAGACTTTATGGGAGTGTTTCTTAAAATAATGGAGCAGGTAAAGTAGCTTTGTTATGAAACATCATGTATTTTTTACTAACTATATTTGTCTCGCTGGGGGCTTTCTAAAAATACAGAGCACTTGTTATTTCTTCAAAGAGGAGGACCATTTCATAGGTCACTCGAAGGAATAGAGCCGAATAAAACTATATTTAGGATAATTACAAAATATCTTACTGATGTAGGGTTATTTCACAACCACGATCGAAAAAATATAAAGTTACTTAGCAGCAAACCGAAGAAATATGATTATGTCTAGTGTAGCAACAGATCCCGCAAATTCCTGTTGAAGAACAGAAAATGCTGTGGAGGTTCCAAAATTCACGGTTCAATTAAAATAAATTCCATCGATTTACTATGTTATTAACGACAGAAAAATAAAAATCATTTATGAAGGATATCGCCGAGTGTCACAGTTTATCCTGTTACACTCCCATATATTAATTTCAAGAGTATCCGGTCCAGATTTATATTCTTAATTAAAGTTCGCAGCTGGGCAGAGTTTCTTATGTTTCAAATTTAGCGTTTGGTGTTTCTTCTTCAAGCGAATGAATATCTGCATCGTTATACGTTTGCATTGGCATAACACACGAAGCGGTGATTCGTCCTCTTAGAAAAACTTGCACAGTACTTTGTATTCCAGTCATATTGGGTTCATGTGTTTAGTAGTTGTATTAAGTAGACAGCGTCTCGTTGATAGACGTATCCTTATTCTAACTTTATCTTTGCTTCCGACTAGTGAGTCTTTTTAAACTTGTGGTCGGTTCTTTTTTACCCCCTTTGCAATCTGCCTAGAATATTGTTGAATATTTTTCTAGGCTTGCTAAAAATTTGGCTGTTCTTCTTCTAAATCCCTAATTCAACACTTAGTTCCAATTTGACTCTGCAAGTTTAGCAGGCTATTTGTGCTATTACAGAAGACCCTTATTTCCATTTTTTTTTCCTTTCTGCTATTTGGTATTTAAAAATACTCGAACCGGTACTCAGCGACCATACAGCCAACTTTAACAGCAAAATAGTTGTTGGATCTGAAACTATCTTGTGGTAAATTAGGTTCTCCAAAATGTGCTTATCACTACTCGCCGTAGGTGTTAATACTCCCATAATGAACTATGCTAAGAAATTAGTGTACCGCTTTTAACTGTATTTTCAGTAACCCAACCAAAACCATTAAATAATCCGTAGGTAATGCGAAACCAAGAGAGCATTTAAGCTTGTCTCTGCATAATCTAAAATTAAAAAAAGTATAATCGTCTCAAAAACAAACTAAAATAGCCCATAGCGTCTTATATAAAAATAACAATAAAATTCAAAGCAAAATCCAAAAACGTAAGATGGGCGATATTCAGTCCATGGGTAGTTATAGGCCTATTCGTGTTCTTGGCGTTTTTGCTTAGATATTATAAAAACTTATATTTAAGAGCATAGTTGCCTTTTATGTGTCTAATGGTTTACTGCCAGATTGTCAGCCTAGCTTTCATCAGGGTTTTTCACTGAGACAACTGTTTATCAGCTCTTGCAGAATATAAATCGGCACCTGTATAGCAGTAAATGGGAAATAGGAATGTTTTTTTTATCTAAGTCGTGCCTTTAGCCACGATTTTTTGTTAAAAAAAACTTTATGCAAGGGGTGTGAGGGGTCAAATTTTGGAATGGTGTAGTTGCTAGAAGGAGGGCTCTTTCGGGTGGTTTTCTCAATTCAATTGACGCCATGGCTCTTCGCTATTCTGAGCCTGTGACTTACTTGGGCTCTGTTATACAGAGTAACCATTTATGGAATCTTCAGGTAGACTCGGTTTGTGGCAGGCTCAATTCACCACTTTTTGGACTGGGGAGATTAAAGTATGTGTTGAACCAGCATGTGTTGATGTCTGTGTACTATGCACTTGTTTATTCAGCAATCTTTCACAGGACTGTTTCTTGGGGTTGTACTACTGAAATTGAGCATCTATTTGTGACATAGAAGAGAAACTTCAGAGTTATGTTTGGTATTCAGCTGAAGGGTAAGTGTCGGTCTTATCTTCGACAACACTCAATCTTAACTGTTTCTTGCGTCTACATCCACAAGGCTTTTATGTTTGTGAAAATATATCCTCCCTCTTTTAAATCAATACCCACGTATGTGTTTGTGATACGATAAATAGACTCACCATTGACATAAGTAACCACCACACAGCTATATAATCACCTGTCCATCATCATTAAGCAGATAGTTAATGTTCACCATTTGATACTCCAACTTTTTTTAAGAAATTGTTTCTATTCGACGAAGGAATATTTGACTTTTAATATGTAGTGTCGTCTGCAATTGTGTCTCAAGTTTTAGAAGGGACATCTGCTGAATTCTAACAAGAGCGATCTATGTTTTAATTTGTTAAGATATGTATTGTTAACCTGCTTTTTGTCAGTTGTATTTTCCTATTTTAATCATATTTGTTTGTTTTTGTTCTGTATTTTTGGTCTTTGGTGGACATATGTTATACTTTTCTTGACAAGTGCATCTGTTTTTGTAACAGCTTTGGTACAATAAATATCTATCTATATATGTATTGTGCAACAAAAATTAAACGCCTCGTATGAGTAATAATTACTTTATGTTGTATATAACTTCAAATTAGAAAGATTGGCTGAATTTTTTTCCGTATTAATAATTTATCTATATAAATGAGGAAGGACCACAATAGTTTACCTACTCCGTATATGACAACTTTTCCTAGAGTTAGTTTACTGGTCCTTTATAGCAACTGTAATTTTACTTAAAATAAATCTTAAGATGAGATCTGTGATAACATTATAGCGTTTAGTTTGTCTAAGAATTTAAGCGCAAAATTGTCGCTTTCAATAAGCGGCTACTTTTAACTAATCTTAATAGCCGACTGAAACCATTTTGCTTAATACGAATGGTAAAGTTGCTACGTTAAAACAGAAATACGCTTGGTGTGCCCTTGTATTTTAGTCATTCGACGTACGATATAAAATTTTTATTTTCTAAATTGATAATGATTGAGGTTATGGAGCACGTGATTTGTAAATTATTTTTTTAATCGTAAACACATGACACACTTTAAATTATTACCTATCTGTAGATAATCTAAACAAGATAATTTGATAGAACAAACATTTTAAAAGTGTTAATTTACAAGAGAAATATATACTTAGGTACATAAAAAATGTGAATGTAATAAAACCAATTGAATTTATTTATTAACAATTGGCACGTTATTAAACGTTGATGTAAAATTTCTTCCTCTTTGAAGGCTGCATTTGGCGATAGTTCAAAAGCATTTAAAAAGCATTAGAAGCTGCAGACAAGAAGCAACATAAAATCAGGAGAGCCTTTTTTTGTGTGATTGTCATTTTTGTCAAGACTTGCCTAAAAAAAATTACTCTTATTAGTTAAATCAAACAAATGTAATGAAAGACTGAATAGTCTTTCAGCTCCTAAAGGGAACCCTTTTGAGAGCTGCATTTTGAAAGAGTTCAAAAGCATTTAATGGTGTTAGGTTCGAATAATAATAATACTAAAAATAATAATATAGATTACCTTCAAAGTTTACAAGGCATGTCTACATTTGAAATAAAGTATAAACCACACGCAATTGGGAAATAATATGTAAAGACTACGATCATGTACTCAAAACCACCAAATAACATTACAATTAAAACACACTTTGACAAAACATGGCTAAAAGTGACCTACAGAATAAAAAGCGGTGTTTAATATAAACTCTTTTATAATTTTTTATTAAATCCTACTGTCTAGTTCCTTGAAAGCCAACGGCAATTCGTTATATAATTTAACGCCAGTGAACGCACAGAAAAACTGATACATTTTTTAAGCGATGCCGTGGTGTGGAGAATCTGCATGGAAGAAAATAGAAGAAATAAAAGAAGATATCGGGGTAACTGGATTTCAGCGTAGCCCAAACAAATATGCAAAGCGACATCTAATTGCGGTAGCTTTATTAGCGACCCTTCTTTATCGCACCTTAAGGGTGGGCTTGGAGTATGGAATACAATACTCGCATATACTGCCTCTTTCCAGAGGTTCCCCGATATTTTTCCACTGCATTTATTTTCAGCAGAATGGCTTTGCCAGGTAAGGCTCACTTTTATCTGGCCACTTTAACACCTAAAATACTGGATAGTAAAGTAGCTTAAACCAACACTTTAGTCTCTATGTACTGAAAATGTAACTGTGTGTCAGGTGCCTGCTGCAGTTGCAATTGGTCGCAATTTTTTCAAGAACAGAAACAAGCTTTCTGCCGCTATATGTACACATAACTGGGTGATACTGGAAAACTCTTTAACTAACGAATGAACACGACTAGGACTAAATCACAACATTGCTTGGTTTTAATAGGATCAGGCGATATGCTATATAGCCAACTAGTCCACGGGAAGTAACATGCCACTTAGACACCTAGTTTTCAGATTTTATATATATAACCTGGCCGCCTAAAAGTCCCACTCTAACCACTGATTGTTTTTGTGGGAACATTTCATCTATTTTGTCTATCACAACATGGCGGGCACCATTGGACGGGTCAAACAAAACAATACCAAAGAAAAAAGGATAATTGAAAGTTCAAACAAGAATTTAGACTGGATTTTTGCCTCCTTTGGTGAAATTCACTTGCACCACATCAGGTAAATAATTGTTAAATATTAGTTTAACTCTCTATTCTATTAACTCTTATATTTAAGACTCAGACACGAGAGTTGGTATTGGTTTGCACACATTCAACCAGATCAGCAAAATAAAAAAAATGCCTTCCGTTTTTAAAAACTGTTCTACCTCATGGTGGAACGAATCTACTGACATTAAGTGTGGCCGGGTTGATATTTAATTTTTAGATATTCTAAAAAAAACTCATTAGCTCGATACTATATAAACAAATAAGCCATGAAGAGACCAGTTTTTGCCATCTTACTTTGTAAAACGATGGCGTAAGATGTCGAAATAAAATCCACTTTAGATCTTTTAGTCACACCTTCATTCCCAATTATCGCAACGGGCGTCTTTGATTTGGTTTGCTTTCCTAGTGGTAAGAAATCTGTCATTGAAACAGATAATTCTTGGTATGAACATAACTTGGTTGAACATCTCATATGGTGGTGGTGGTGGCGGTCGTAAGTTAGCCTCGAAAGTTTCCTTTCATTAGCCACAGATTTTTGTTACTAAAAAGTCCTTATACAGTCACAATACTTGCCTCGCCCCCCATTACAATACTTTTGTTTCTTTTTGTTTAAATTTTGTTACATAATAATAGATCGCCACGCATAGCAATAGAACCCATTCAATACAATTTCATATGTTTTTACATACAGTTTGTTTGTATCCAAAAGTATTTACACATAAAAGATTATTTAGACTTAAATAAGCATGTTTTTTGTTTGGTTTTTGTTTGTTTTTGTTTCTTTTTTTTTGGTTTTTTTTGGTGTCCTTGTTTCTTTTTTTATTTCCTTATTTTTTGTTTGCTTTTTTGTTGGTTTTTTTTGGTTGTTTGTTTTTGTGCTTTTTTTTTAATTTTTGTGCACACGCACACACACACACACACATTTATATATATTTTTTCAATTTTGCAATAGGACAAACAGGGATACAGTGCGTCCAGGGGCCCTTCAGGACGACTTAACACAGACGAGACTGGACCACGGTATAGAGAGGTTATTGAACAATATGGAAGGAAACAGTAGGTTACTTAAACATCTCATATCGAGGTAGCATTATTACCTAGAAAATGAAATCTTAGTTATAATACTTCTCATTGAAATAGTTGGTGATAGCTTATTTTTTGTAAATCAGCCAAAAATTATAATTTTCCAAGACGTTTAGTGCCACGGGTGATTTCCATTCTATACTCCTCTCCAGGAGAAATCGCCTTCTGGTGATGCTTTTTCCAAACTCCACATTCTTTGTCGTTGGTAGGCATGTTGTCTTTGGTATGACTATTATACGTTTTTGAACGAACAGTAACATATTGGCATTGCCAACACTCTTCATAGCCCAAGACTGCATAGCAAGTATTCATTTATTTTAATTGTTTTCGGTAGAGAGCATAGGAAATGAACATTGTTGGATTTTTTCAAGGCAGTCTTTATGCATAGAGGTTACGCTGATATCGTTGGGCAAGTACAGTCGGTTAGGTGTATGTTGTCGTCTGTAGCGGCAAATCGTAGGGTGTAATGAATTCATGTGGTCTAGTATCAGATTTCTATCTACTTTATGCTTGGATGGATAGCCCTTTTCTATTACCGTTACCTCTAACTTGTGTGGCTCTATGTTGTTATGTATATCTCTTACTACCCTGTCATTTTTGATATCGCAGCCTAGAGTTCCCAAGAAGATTTTTTACAAATTCTAATATCCAAGCCTTGTAAATTTTTTATATAATACATTATAGTATAACTTCTGCCGGATTCTTCTCTCGATTTTTCCCTTTTAACAATTTTGTTGCAGAATAAACAAACTGTCGCTGCTGGTCCTTATTCTGGCTCCAAAATTTAGCAATAATTTCCTATCGTCTCTCTTTATCAATTTTTGACGATTTTTGAGCATTTTTAGTTAGCTGATCTTGTCTAGACGTTTTTTTAAAATTTAGTTTCACTCAATTGGATGTAACCATGAACCTAATTCCAAATATGGTAACTGAATTAAGCTCTGTAAATACGACATTTTTACTTAGTAAAGTGTAGATACGACACTCTGTCCCAGCTATTTTTGTAGATACGATGAACATATTAACATTATTTTAGCCTACTTGCAATACATTTACGTCAATGGATCTTATTATATCGATATAACTCATCCAATGTTTCGTAATATGGAGAAACCCGAAAATCCTATTTTTGAAGATAAAACGTTTTATTTTACAGTGCAGAATAATCGAGGACTGTTAAATCCACAAGTGTTACACACTATGTTTAATCAATGAATGCGCTAAAAAAGCGTTGTGATTCGTTTTATGTTTTCAAAGGGATCGAGATTAGTGTCATGTGTTTGTTGAGCACATGATTTCACAAACATTTTTCCAATAAATCACATGATGCATTTTGAAGACATTTATTTACAGGTACTTAAAATGATAGTATTGTGTTCCGGAATAATCTTGATTTTTGGTTCGTTGTAATTTGCCGATAAATGTTCCCCGACTTTGTTGTTGTCGCTACAAAATTTATAAAAACCGTTGATCTCGCAGATTTAATGACTTTCGCCTATACCTACCTACGAAAATATGTAACTAGTAGATTGTTTATTTACCTATTAATTTTTTTCTATACAGAGTGCTAGATGTCGTTACTATGTTATTAGTTTCTCAAATCAGATAGATCCTCATCCAAGACTTTACACGACGTCGCCGTGTTGTCACAATAATGAATTTATGTTTCTTTCAACAGTCTTACTCTTTGCCTACCTTTCGCTTTTTTCTACAAATTTGTGCGCTTAATATATCAGAAAGTTTTTATGTCTCAGAAAATAATTTAAAATGTTGCTCTGCTATATATATATATATATATATATATATATATATATATATATATATATATATATATATATATATATATATATATATATATTACGTTAGGTAAGAGTGATGCTAGGAGAAGAGCAACATTTTTAATAACACCACTAAAAAAAGGCTATGCATCTGAGAAGAAAGTAGATAGAAATCTGATAGTAGACCACATGAGTTCATTACATCCTACGATTTTCCACTACAGACGCGAACATACACCTAACAGATGGTACTTGCCCAGCGATATCAATGTAACCTTTATGCATAAAGACTTTCTTGAAAAAATCCAACAGTCTCCATTTCCTATGATCTCTACTGAAAACAATTAAACTAAATGAATATTTTCTTCGTAGTATTGGGCTATAAAGAGTGTTGGAAATGCCAATCTGTTACTGTTCGTTCAAAAACGTATAATAGTCATACCAAAGACAACATGGCTACCAACGATAAAGAATGTGGAGTTTGGGAAAAGCAGTACCAGAAAGCGATTTCGCCTGGAAAGGAATACAGAAAAGAAATTTCCCGTGGCACTGAACTCTCTCTCTCTCTCTCTCTCTCTCTATATATATATATATATATATATATATATATATATATATATATATATATATATATATATATATATATATATATATATATATGGATGGCAGGTGTACTTGGAAGGATTTCTGGTTGTAACATTTTTAAACCCCTAACTACAAACATCCTATTATTGGAACATTATAACAGCCCCTTGGTATTTTTTTCCGGTTATTTTAGACGCAAAAATTTAGGCATAGTATATTGCTTTATATTTCGTATGTCTGATAGGTTTATTTGAGGTATCTAGATAAGACAGAAAAGGTTTAACAATTGACTTTGATGAAACCACACAAGCTTTTTGCTAATTGACAGATAATTTTTTCAAAACATTTTTAATAGTTTGGAATTAACATTTAGCAATGCCATTGGGCAAAAAATGTTGGCTCTTTTCCGCAAATAAGCTCAAAATATAATAACCCTTGATACAATAAATTGCATTTGCGTCAACAAATAAACAATTTGGAAAAAAAAGTACAAGGATAAAAATTGTGATAAAATTCAATATGCACAATCCTTGCAAACTTTTTCGGTGCATTAAAAACATATTGGTGTCTTGCATATTATGCAAATATGAGCTGTTTTTCTTTATTTTTGGGTGAATATCTTCTACAAGTTGTTCCAGTGACCTCTTGGCCTTGGACCGTTTCATTATATGGAGCTTCTATTTGCGCTATATGCTGCACGAAAAACCTAACGTCACGAAGAAGCTATGCATTTTGTAAGTAGCTGGTAAACCTACTAAGGCCTGGGCACTTGACAACAATGTTATGCTATAGTTTTCAAGTATGTTAAGGTACTGTAGGACCTTTTAAATATTTAAGGCCTTTTTTACCACCAAAATATTTGGAATTTACAGCAGCATGAGAGTCCTCCTCTGCTTCTATTTCTGATTCAATGTCATGGTCCGATGGTATATGGTCGCCATCCGATTCTAAATCGCTTGTGTCATAATCAGTTTCTTTAGCCTATTTTCTAACGTTTCTTTGAAAATTTTATCGCCAAATAAACCCTCTTTGGATTGCCAGGATCACTTTCACGGTCAATGTATTTATCCTAAAAAGAACAACACAAAGTAGTAATAGAAAAAATCCTAATTTACAGTGATTTAGTTTTATTATAATAGGAATAAAAAATACTTACGTAAACACACACTCCGGTAATTTTTATCGGTTGCGATTTTACTTGCGATAAAAGAGCTATGTTGTACCAAACACAGTAAACACTTTGCCTAAAACAGTTATACTAAGGACCGAAAAGGTATATAGATGCATGCGGGCCTAATAATCTGCAACTTGACGCTGTGTGTTTCATTTTCCCACTGTATGTTCCAGCTCAGTGTTTTATCTAAAGCAACCCCCGGATATTTTGCCTGTTCTACAAATATATTTGTCTCGCTCATAAAACTAGACAGCTCTACTGGTTTTTACTGCAGAAAAAAAACCTACTTCAAGCGATTTGACTGCACTCCTTTTCTAAATGTACTAGTTATTGAAAATAATGACTCTTGAATCCGCAAGAAGAAAACTACCACTCTAAGTTACATTCCAAATGACTCACATCATACGTTTGCACAAAAAACGACCGGCTTAAATTTCTTAGTAAATAGATCAATTCAATTTCCCTTGGATAAAAGTGGATATAGTATAGAATTAGAGTATATTAAAAATGTGGCTAAGTATAACGGATCTTCGGATTGCTTAGTCGAAAAATTAACTAATGGACGCAGAACAGAGGAAATGTTAGCGGAATAGTGACATTCAGGAAATACAAAATAGAGAAAAATTTAGTGTGCCTACCGTTTGAACGGCGTATCACAAGGGGTGTCGAAACCATTTTTAAGAAAGCTGATTTGCAGCTAACTCTTTCGACAAAATATTATTTAGGAAATTTGTTAGGTAATACAGCAGATAAAGATAAATCCACTGAAATGTCGCGTATCTATGTTATAGCTTGTAAGCATTGTAATTTTAAATAGGTTTGGCAGATTAAGAGAACCATTGAGACTATATTTCGTGAACATCTGGCACAGCTGAGATACGGTAGTGTAGAAAAGTCATGCATGGCAAAAAATATTTGGGATAATAACCACCACATTGATAAAGGAAATCTGAAACTCATCAAAAATGTTAGACAGCCAGTGAATCTAGATGCGGACGAAAGTATTTATATTTCCAGGGCAATAAAAAAAAAAGTTCCTTAAACTGATGAGCTCCGGCACTGTTTTGTACTCCTCTCTTTACGCTCTGTCTTTGATGGAGATAAAGATTCTGAAATCTGTCAGGTAAAGTAATAAAGTAAGTTGAGACACCTGGTCCGACAATTAAAATTCAATAGACTGAAAAATGTCCCTGCGATTTAGTCTGCCCTCGTTCCTTACCTATGATTCTATATAAAAGGTGTGTTAGTCGTAAGTAGTTCGAATTTTTCATCCTCTTATGACGATAACTTTGTTAGTGAAATGATCGCCAGGTCTTTAAAAATATGTGTTTTGGTGATTTGGGTTCGCCAAGTGTATTTAACCTTTCTATAAGTAAAACTGTAAAAATATTTTTTTGAGCATGCCTTCCAAATTCACCTGCACTGTTTCCAAAGTTATGAATAGAAAACTAGTTTTTAGTGAAGAATTTGGGGCGCCTTTATCTAGACCAGCCGCTTTAGCAAAATTAAAACTATATTTTTGTAATACCATTTTTAGATGGCCTACATAAATCAGGAGGATAGCTCACATGTTCTGGGATACTTTGTAATATTTTATTTGAGTTAAAATAAATATTCGTGATAATACACAAAAAATTGTGTCCTAAATAAATTTATTGGTTATAAAAAAATTGTCTTTAATTAGGCAAAAATTATTAAGGTGAGATCTACGTATTACTGGTTAATATTCAATTTATATGTCAACTAATAATGCTAGATTTCGTATATATTGTTATACATTAATGTAAAGCAGCATTTTTGTTTAGGTAAAACTATAAATAATAGTTTTTTAAGCATGCCTTGCATGCAAATTTTCTGTTGTAAATTGTCAGCTATAAAGTTACTTGTAACTAATTTTAAATTTTATGTTCGGAATGTAAAACACCTAGAGCGTTATTGTGTGCTAGTAAAATATAAATTAATATATTGTTGCTTATCAACAATCCACCTCATAACTGAAGGAATTGCAGCGAAAGGTATTGTGAGCCGCTTTGAAATTAGTTAAAGTTATCTATATATATTTTTATTATATTAAATTTATTAAAATGTAATCAAATAACAACTTAGGAATTGAGTTATATATACTAAGAAAATAATTTAGCTTGTATTCTTAACACTAAACTATACTTTAAATCAAAGTAATAACTAATTGATTAAGGAATTAATTTTAACTTATGGCAAAATATTATGGCACAGAAAAGTGCTAAACTATTGTATATTTATATATAAATAATTAAACAAAGTGCTAAATCAAATCGTGTGAAAGTTTGTTTTTGATTATATATAATATGGAAAGTATGTTATATCTACCACAACACTTTTAAAGCCGTTATATCTTATTTCATACTTCTTTTAGTCAAAAGCCTCATTTAAGTTACATGTTACTAGCGGTAGTAAGCGTTAGAGGAAGCTTTATAATATTTTATTATTATGTACATGCGTACCATTATAGTGTATTTTATCTCTAATTTTTATTCCAGTTAAAAATTAGCCTTTTTAACATTATTTAGATTGCTTCCTACAATTTTTGTACGAAACGAAGTGATCAGTTTTCTTCTGTAAACCTATAACGTATGCTATAATGTGGTATACGGTCAACTGGATATTACATAACTGATACCAAGATGCTCTTCTTGGCACAGCAAGAGCGTAGATAGGGGTAGAGGGGGTAATTACCCCTCTAAGAATAAAAATATAATTGAAAAAATTATTTTAGAAAAAATGCGAAATAGGTAGATACACTTTCTAAATGTTGGAACAGAAAGTATATAACATAAAACTTTTTCAGTTTGCAATATCCAATAACGTAGTTCTCTGTCCCTGTCGTGTTAACTGATAAGTATCTAGTATTTTCTAATATACTTGTGAATTTATTATTACCATACCATACACAACAAACTGAAGTGAATGAGGGCGGTTTTAATAAACTTGGAACTATTTATTATAATTTATTAAATGTGCCTGGGGAGTTATGCAAGTTCTATATTTTAATATTTTGCCCCTGTTCGCGGCATTATATAACTATAAAAAATAGTATAGTATTGGGTATTTTAGTCCCTATTCTGCGCTGGCTGTGCTACAATGTCGAGAAAAAATAACAGGTCATATTAATAATAATATCTGGACGCCACCACTTCAGTGACTGAAGATGGAAGATTCCGTTTTTCCGTTCTAATAATTGTGAATCTGGGACTTTTTGAGTTTGACCTTCAAAAAATACGAATACAATTTATTTTGGACATTACAGCATGTCGCTCGTCCCTAGCTGGTTGAAACATATTAAACTATAAATCACGTTCTCAGGGCTCAGTTCGGAGACTTCTGGTATTATTTTGAACTTCCTAAAATACATGGTTTTTTATTGTCCATAATAAAATAAACACTCCTGCTCCGACTTCAACTGTCATAAAAATAGAAGCAACTTTGGTAAAATTGTTGTGAAATGTTAGTAATTAATACGTAATATTTAACGTTTAACAAGTTATTGTAAAGAAGATGTTTGCAAGATCACCAAAAAAATGTGTTTCCGAATTTTCCTGAAAAAAGTTAGTTTAGCAATTTGCCGGGTCAAAAACCTTTTAGCTAATTCTCGTAAAAAGACTTTTATATGAATCTCATGTAACATTACTTAAGACTATTTTAGTAAAAAAAATGACTACTTTCCGTGAAAGGGATTGTTTGAAAACTTCCATGTAACATTTTCTTTTGTATTCATATAAAAAAGCTTTTTCTGAATATTTATATCCTGGAAAGTGCAGCTTTTTTGTAAATTGCTTGAATTGATTCATCCGCCAGGAAAAACGCGACTAGCTTTTTCGCGACAATTTTGTCGATTTTCGTAAAAATTTTATGTTTTCTAAGCAATAAAGTTTCTTTAATGAAATATGGTACATGGTTTTTACTATAAATGTTATACCATCTCCCAAATTTGATGTCTTTCATGAAACAAAAAACATTTGGAATTAAAAACATGTTTTCAAAGTTCACTCCCATAACGCACTTGCTGCGTCTAGATCTTTTATATTGAGTATATGTCTTAATATTGTATCTCCTGTTCTCAACAGTACCCAATGTCTCTTCTTTGATGGATA
This sequence comes from Tillus elongatus, assembly GCA_964006375.1. NCBI lineage: Eukaryota > Metazoa > Arthropoda > Insecta > Coleoptera > Cleridae > Tillus > Tillus elongatus. The sequence goes on from OZ023265.1 coordinate 113,079,287, forward strand.
TAAAAAGGGCAGTTCCCAACAGAGGGCTCAACACTCAGTAACGTTGTGTCGATGCATATTAAACAGTTTGTTGTTTTATGGGGTTATTTTAATGAGTTCATTTCAAACAAAATTATGGAAACTTACATAATGATACTAGCCACTTATGTTGTGTAAAAAATTATGAAAAACTCTTGGCGCTTTAGTTTCACACTCATTCTCGATGAGCACATAAACAAAAGTTAATATTGCAGCCTCGGTTGTCCAGCGTTACCCCTGTATTTAGGAACGTGTGCCTCTAACGTAAAGAGTCCTCACTTCGATAACTGGTATTGGACTTCACTTTTTCAGTATATACTGTAATTTACTGTTAATCTATCTTTAGGGACTCCGCTTGTTCTGCCAATGTATTTTAAATTACCATTCAGTTCCTTTTTATATTTTTATATTCATATTAACACCTGAGTGGCTTTTTTCTCCAAAATGGGTAGTTTTCTAAAAATATATTCAGCAATATTTAGCAATTTGTCGGGTAAAAAAACTTTTAGCCAATTCTCGAAAAAGTCTTAATAAATGAAATACTTAATAAATGAAACTTCACTGCTGAAAAATTATTCGTTTATTCAAAAGTATTTTTTCGGCATTTGATATATCATATCTCATAGGCAGTAACAAGTAAGTAGTAATATGAATAGGAATGCATGAAAATAAACAAAATATATGAAAAAATACATTAGTGAGTAGGTGTATAGTATACTCTAACACAATCTTTACGATGAAGTTCCAGGTTGTACTTGGAGCAAATGAGTTTTGTACATTTTTTTCAATGTGCGAATCGTCTTTGGATATAATTAGATGCTACAATGTGTTCTGTTCTATCAAATCTCATTCTTTTTAGTATGACCTGACCACATTTTTGCTTCGGGCCCTGAAGATACTCTGGGGCTGCCAGAAGACCCAGTGCAATTCTTCTTACGAAGTCTAGTAAAACTAATTTGTGGATATACATATCTGTACAACATACGCATGTTTACCAAAGCACCATTGGCAGCAAATCCAATAAAGAGCCAATTCTTAGAACGTTTCCATATACGATAGTGACCCCTCATATACTCAAATAGATCGACACTACCCATTCCCTGATCATAAAAGTTTACCACTGTTAGCTGGTCTACTTGCACATATACTGTTTTCTTTCTTTGGCCATCGTTTGAATTGACCTTTCGTAAAACACATGTACCCTCCATGATGCTTGTACCCATCGTCACTTGATTATTATTGTTCCACCTCACTAGAGATATAAATATATAATAATATAAAGTGTCTTGTAATCCGTGAAAGCTTCAACGCATCTTTTTTTCAGATCATCCAGTGGGACGTTTTCTCCCCTATATGAACGAATTGCACCTATGAAATTTACGTTTTCACCTTTCTAATTTTGCAGCAAAATCAGTGAATTAAAAAAAATTATCTAAAAATACGATTCTATTACCTGGAAACGAATTTAGGCACAAATTTTCACTCATATATATATATATATATATATATATATATATATATATATATATATATATATATATATATATATATATATATATATATATATATATATATATATATATATATATATATATGATTCGTGATTTCCTGTAAAATAGCATATTTATTGCTTTAATTGCAAATGTATTGCATAAATTTTACCCTTTCTGTTCTTTAGTTTTCAGTTTTTGTTCGCCAGTTTCTCATTTTACGTTTAGTTGATTTCTTTTTTCCTTTGGGGAGTTTCAAGTACCGCTTCAGATGTGGTTTCTAGCTCGTCATATTTTTATACCATGTTAGAAAAAGTGAGAGCGGTATATCTTGATCTGAGCCACTTTCAGTTCTTGCCAGGTTCAGTTTTCTTTCTTCGCCGTCTTTTCTAGCTACATATGTCTCCATTCTCTGTTTTAAGATTCCTTTTCCTATGTGTCAAATTCCAAAATCCCCTTATTTATCACTGGGAGCATCATATTTATCACTGTCTTAACCATCTTACGGAGGCAAAAGGACTAAATCTAGGCGGCCACATTTATTAACTGCCTCAAAATCAGTATCTTGTCTATCTAGCTCTTTCAGGTAGTTAAGAAGTTGCTCTGCATCTCGCGAATCTTTGTGATTATATAATGTTTTTCTGCAATGGAATAGTAAATGTAAATGCCCGTGATATGAAATTTCATATGCAAACTTCATGACCTTTTTATTCACATGGTTATCATAAAATCATTTAGATTTTAGTGATTTTCAACGTATTCAACCAATTAGAACGTGATTTATAGTAATAGTCAATATATAAAGATAACAAATATAACCTTACCTGAATGATTCGTTAGAGATAAAATATTCCAGATGTTGTTTAAGCTCCACAAACTTAATTAAACACAATTAACAATACTGAATGCTGCTATCATAGTAAGGTACTATTTAAATAACGGATCAAACACTACTAACTTTAATATCACACCCAACTCAAAATAAACCTTGATCTAAGTACAATATGGCTCCCTGTGTATGACATTTCATATCCTCCGCATAGTGGGTTAAATAAGAATGCATCAGCTTTTTGCATTTCGCTTTCTTGCTTAATTAAGTTTCTTTAGTAAATCATTTGATAAGCAATTAAACATTTTACCGTAATTTTTATTTGTAAACATGTTTGGAATTTTGATTGTGGTAAGCTACGTGTAGTGTAGAGAATCGTCCGTTATATGTTTATTGTTTGGGGTTTGTAGTTTTTTGAACCACAAAGCAGTAAAAGTTTAAAAGTGTTGTGGTTAAAATATCCTGCTAATAATATTGTTGATAACTAAATACAGTATATATTATATATAAGCCGTATATAAGAGTTTTGACAATCAATTGTGTTTTTTAACTTTATTTTAGCCATTATGTTGCAGATAAATATATATTTGTTTATTTATAGTAGTTATCAACAATATATGAACAAATACATAATTTTATTATGTAAAGAGTAAATGTCCTAAGGTAACATAAAAATAAAACTAAAGTTTTTATATATGATTTGTTGTAAGTATGCGATTTTTATACTGCCATAATCTTAAACTTGCATCCTCCATATATAATATCTATTAGAAATGTCACATACTGTATATTTTAGTGTTTAAAAAATGAAACCCATCGCATATTTATAAACAAATATTAAATGAGAGTTTTGTGAAGAAAATACCACTAGTTTGATCCTTTCAATGGGTATTTTTTCATTATTTCTTGATGTATTAACTAAATGTTCTACGAACTATTTTAACGTTTCTGATTGGTGCTCTTCTCTGTTTGACTGTCTAATGTTTGTTTTCGATATACAATAAAGTTTGTTTAAAAGATTTGGTATTTTTTCTAAAGCGTAGTATTGGTAATAATAGTAACACAATACAATAACTCATATATAGAAAACTGATTTACGTACAATATAAACCTTTTCTTAATTTTATTAGCATTTAAAAAATTGAAAAAGGTCTATGTATGTATTAGGAGAACTTAGCTGGTGCAGCGTGCATTGGTACTGTTATAGTCGAGGACGCTCGTGACCGATTTTCAGTTTTTTTTTAGTACTTAGATATTTAGCACACTTGAACCTTAATACAACCCTGGTAGAGAATGTAAGTTGTTGTTGACCATTCTGGTAGTTAGGCTACTGTGCACCTGTGCGTCCAAAGACGAAATAAAATAATATGTCCAATGTAAATCCTGACTGTCGTAAATGGTGATTAACCGAAGTCAAATACTGGTGAAAGCCTCGTCCAGACGAGCCTGAAGGGAGGCAGGTACCTCCGGAACTGGTATACACTCAGATTTTCTAGCCTCCACTGTGGGCTTCGAAATATGCAATTTATCTCGCTTGGTTGTTACTCCGGATCGGTGTTCCAAATGATACGGCCTTTGGATAAGCGCTGGCAGGTGTCGGGTCCAAATGGTGCCGGAGGGGGCTAAGATCTCTGGGAAGTTGCATACACCCAAATTTTAAATCCCTAATCCGCCATCTATGCTTTAAAACAAGCAAACGACCTTGCTTGAATGCTGCTTAGGTGCGAGACTCCATATGATACCGCCTCGAGTCAAACACTGACGGATGTCGGATGCGGACGTACTCGAAGAGAGGTTATTTCTCTGTAAGCTTTGAAATGGGCAAGCAACTCCATTCAGACGGCGTCTCCTGTAGGGACCACGATTTTTTGGGTGAAATTTAAGCAACTACTGGCGGGTATCCGGTCTGGATGAACCCGAATGAGACCTGTGATCACTAGGGCTGGAATACACCTAGAGAGATTGGGGCCTCCTCTGTAAGCTTCGAAACAGGCAAACGAACCCGCTTTGCTGTTCTTCCAGAGCGAGACTGCATAGGATACGGCCTCAAGTCAAACACTGACGGGTGTCGCGTCCGGCCGTACTAGAAGAAAGGCTATTTCTCTGTGAGCTAGGAAATATGCAAGAGATGCCACTCAGATTACAGTAAACCTAGCAAACCATGTTTTGTGTTAAATCTCCGCAATGGGGCTCAGATAGAACCGACGCCAGAGGTAAATACTTTTCTGAATGGCTAGCCGCGACTGATATGGTAGTGCTAAACACGAGAGGAACACCAACTTTCTTTATAGGAGACAACACATGCTTTATAGACATCATATGTGCCAGTACATGGCCAGGAAGGTACGGAAATTGCAGTATTAGAGGATGAACCCCTAAGTGATCACCGTTTTATCGGCTTTGAGGTCGGGGAGAGACTCAACTGCAAGAAGAAGGAGAGGGTGAAACGAGAAACCGACTGGACCATATTTAAAAACACTTTGGGCATGGAAGGCACCACAACCACAGACTGCAGTGTCGAAAGATGCACAACGGTGATAAGGCAGATGTGTAAAATTTGCCAAGTGCACGAGAGGAGACTATTAGTGCCATATTGGAATGAGCGAATTAAACAACAAAAGAAACTGTGTATAAGACATAGAAGAGCCCTGATAAGAATAAACAGAGGAAATGAACAGTAGACCCTGAGTCGCCTTGAGTATAGCACTGGCGGGTGCCGGGTTTAGACGAACTCGGATGAGAGCTAAAATCTCTAGGGATGGATTACAACTGGAGATTGGATGCTGCTCGACGACGGGACTTCATGATACCGCCTCCACTTAAACACTGACGTATGTCCGGTACAGACGAACTCGGAGAGAGGTTATCTCTCTTTGAGCTTCGAAACTTACAAGAGACTTCACTCAGATGGCAGTACACCTTTCAAACAAACTTTCACCCCTAATAATCGACTTCTGCAGGGAGCTAGATTTGATGGGTGAAATGTAAGCAATTAGACGTGAGCCACAATCGACCTAAGGTCGCTGTGGAGGGACTGTAATAGACCACTCACAATGAATCTAGTCTAATCTAAGCTACCTAATATGTTACGTTACATAAAATCATAGCCTGCTACTTATTACTAGCAAGCCTTTTCCAACGCAAATATTTTCATATCACAATTACAGGGTGAATCAATATTATTTTTTCGATTTAAAGACGTAAATCCTCTTAACTTTGCCACCGGATGCAAAATAAAATTCATATTATGACAGAAAATAGAGCAAGGGTACACTTTGCACTATTCTGGTTCAAGTATACCTTTAAAATCGCAAGAATTTTAAAAAATTATGAAAAAACTTCAACAGCCTGTAAGTAGAAAACATAAAACTATCGGACATTAGTGCATAATAACTTTTTTTATTATTTTCTGGTCTTCTATGCCGTGGTGCTTTGCATTGTAGTTTATTCTTTGGCACCCTGTATATACGAGTACATAAACATATAGAAACCAAAATTTACCGCATTTTGGGGTTCCAGGAAGACTAATCCTAGCTCATTTTAAGAAATTTTTTCAAATTCAAAGATTACAATTTTCTTGTTAATGTAGTTTTTTTTATAAATATATGCCAAACGGTAGACTTAAAATTTATTAAAACTTTACAACCTATTTAGGAAAAATTTTAAACACTACTAGAATCATATAAACAAATTTTGTTAATTACTTAATAAACAGCGATTTGCAAAAAAACTTAAATCACACAATGTTTATAATTATTAAGTTATTTGTAGAATTCTAAGGTTATTTATATAAGCTTTAAATTATCATCACATTATAAATCAGATTTGTCTATCGGCTTACTTAAAAAGATAAGCTCTATGTAACTAAAGTACGCCTATTGTCTGTTAAAACTTTCCTTTCTCGTGTAATTAAATATGTTAATGGAGCCTGGAGTCTCCAAAAACCAAATTTATTTTTTAGAGGTGAATTTTGCTACTTTATAAAGAAGCGTAGTTTTATACGCATCCTTTGCTACTTCAACTCTAAAGGTACTGATATTCTGCGCTTCGATGTTTCCTTTGTCTGGAAAACTGAAGACAATAAATGAAATTCAAACTTTGACAATTTCTCATATAGTACAACTTCTGTAATACAAACAGAACAGTATGGACCCCTGAAGATGGTTCATAAGAACCGAAACGCCTAGGGTTTTTGAAAATAAATACTGGCTGGAAGAAAAGCCTTTATCTTAATAATCATTCCATCTTTTTTTAAATGAATATTTAATAACAACAAGCGGTTTTACAAAAAGAGGTATAGACACTCAATTACAGGAATTTTCGAATAAACATTGGGGGTGGTCTGTACACCTCCGCAAAGGACTTTGTTCGCAATTACTTGTCAAGTAGCATATAAATAGTAGATCTAGCTAAGTATATTCTTCCCTCTGATGTTGCTAGCTTTGTTAGCGAAATGATCGTTAGGTCCGAAAATTGTATTGTGAGGAATTGGGTTCTTCAGATTGTACCTATAAGTTATAATATTATAACTTATACACATAAAAATAAAAAATTACAATTAATTTTATGAAACGAGTGTCATACCAAAAGCTCATATGTTATATAATTTTGGCGAGGCTTACTTCTCCCAATACTTTTATATCTACCTCCTCGAGTTTCCTTCACACTTATAATGTTTGAACGTAATTTGCACCCAGGTCGTTTGACTTTGCATAAGAAGGATTCAGTTATTATTCCATCAAGACTAGACATAATAAAACATTTCTAATATTCTAAACACTAGTTATACGTCTTCAACTGCCCACACTTCTATTATGCGCAATCATAGTGAAGACTTTGGTGCTAGTTTGATGTGAACGAGGCTATGTGTCAATGTCAAGGGAAACAATTAATAATATAAGCATATATTCTTATCAGAAGTAGAGTTATTGTCCACTTGAAGCGTTTTCCTTTGCTCTAATGATGTCAAGTGGCCAAACATGATACTAGGTCGTTTTCCACGGAATCAGACCTTTGATAAACATACTCTAGATACATTAGAATTAGGCGATAAGACAAAACATAATCGTGATACTAGTCTGTGATTTGAGTTAGTCTAAATAAGATATTACTTTATAAATTTTGTAAACATTCGGAATTCTTACTTTTCAATTGCGTTAGCAAAATATTCTATTATTGTCACTACACATACAAGTGTGTTTACTCGTTAAAAACCAAATTATCATGTGACTGCCTAATTAAAAGTTTTGAAAAGATTTACAAATTGATTGCTTGAAAATAAGAAAAAAAGCGTGGAATCGGAAAGTGCGTTAGGGTAGTGAGTTTACATAGAAATGATCTAACACCAAACATTTTCTTAATTAAATACTTATATCATTTTTTCTTGTAACATAGATATCTAAATTTTAGCACATAGTTTACTTTTTGTAACGTCAACACATGCAACAAATTTGATTACTATAATTTTCTTCTTTTCGGAGATAATTTTTTTTTCCAAAGGAAACCCAAAATTTTCCCGGAACGCCTGGTCTGATTGTCCTGGTTAACAAAGCACTTATCAAAGAAACTTACCTTAGGTGCCTGAAAAATTTCATCAAAATCGGCCCATTATTTTTTGAGTTATCGGTGTGAAACCTATATATATATATATATATATATATATATATATATATATATATATATATATATATATATATATATATATATATATATATATATATATATATATATATATATATATATGTACAGGGTGGGGCAATATTTAAGGGGTTGATTTCCCAGGTCATTTTATGATGAAAAGTTCCCATAAACATAGGTGCTAAAGATACAAGGTGTTAAATTTTTTTGTAAATTAACGATTTTTTAAAAACAATCCAAATATCTCCTCACCGATTGTTTTGAAATTTGGCAGCGTTGTTTGTATTATTAATGGGCTGATTTGGCCCTAATTAAGTCCCTTGGCGTTAGGGGGGCACCTAAACAAAATTTACCGACATAAAAATGTACGCCACTGACTGCAATATGATTTGTATATTATTTTGAGATAAAGAAACTAAAGCTACAAGTTTTTTGTCTCTCGAAATTTCTCCGTATCTGGAATCGTTAACACGATAAAAAGTAAAAACCTTCTTTATGGCATGTCCATTTATCATACAGAAAATCACAAACACGAACAATAATTTTTGTTGAGGTGTCCCCTCTAATGCCAATGGACTTAACAATCTTTATCTAATTAGGGTCAAATCAGTCCATTGTTACTACAAACAACGCTGCCAAATTTTAAAACAATCGGTGATATTTGAATTATCTAAGAAAAAATCGTTATTTTACAAAAAAAAATTAACACCTTGTATCTTGGAAACAATGCATTTTAGCACCTATGTTTTTGGGAACTTTTTTTCATAAAATGACCTGGGAAATCAACCCCTTAAATATTGCCCCGTCTTTTTTAAACACCCTGTATATATAATTGTTATTATTTAAAAAGTACAAATCATAAGGGAACTTCATAGTATAGATGGTATATTTTAAAATGAAAACTTGCGAATTAAAGTCTAAAATGAAGACATACGATATTATATCAGGAGATCGAAACATAAGACCTAAATATAGTGAATAATTTAATGTAAAAACGGTGTTACTAAAGCCCCCTCTATGTCTTGGAAAGCCTTCAGCGCCAGCTTCCTTTTCTCTAGCGTATTCTCGAGTTTTAGAACCAGTTGTTGCAGTGCTGTTTCTGTTGAGGCTTCTGCTCTGTATGCGTATTGTCCGCAGTTTAGGGGATATGTTTCTAGTACACCGCCCCTAATCTGCCGGTCGAGCAGTTTTTCCATTGTTTTTAGCAAAAAGAACATGAGACTGATTGGCCCCAGGGACCTTGCCTGGTCTGTTGGACGCCCAGGTTTAGGAATAAATACAACCCTGGCTAGTCTCCATGCCCTCGGAATATACTCCAGAGCCAGGCTGGCCCTCATAATGAGGGTAAGCCCCGGCGCCAGCATGTCTATACCCTGTTGGAGCATGATGGGCATTATTCCATCAAACCCCGAGGATTTGAATGGCTTAAAGCTGTTATTGGCCCTTCTGCTTTTGCTCCAAGCTACCACATGTTTGGCCACTGTCCAGTCTACTATACATGCCCGCCTATATGGCGCCTTTATTTCTGTGTGTTCCGGGGAAATTCGTCTGTACTAGAACTTCCATAGTTTGCTCCCCCGAGCTTGTAAAGCCTCACGTTGATGTTTTGAGTGAGCCTATGTTGGCCTAAGTGTCGTTGGACCTTGTGTAGTCGAGCACTCTCGGATGCGTTCTCCAGTTTCTAGCAGTACCTCCTCCACAACTCCTTCCTGGCGTCCCTCAGCCTTTTGCTATAGCTCGTTAGGGCATGTTTGTATTCATTCCATGACCCAGATATTTTGGCCGCGTTGAAGAGCTTACTAACCTACGTCCTCCTTTACCTGAGGTTCTCGTTCCACCACGGAACATTCCTATGTACGCTGTCAGGGAGCGGGGAATAGAGGAGACCTGTTGCAGGTAGATCGGCTTCATGCTCAGGGACAGATCGGTGTTTACCTCACTCGCGGAGGGGAGGGAGGTTGTTGGGAGGGGATAATTTGCTGGCGGGGGTCGCGGCGGGGTTGCCGCAAAGGGGCGTTTCGTCTCCCCTGCTCTGGTACCTAGTCGTAAATGTCCTGCTACGGAGGCTCTCGGGAGGGGGTACGAGGTGCAGGGCTATGCACACGCCATTGTCATCAAAGTCCGAGGAAAGGTTACACAGTTAGTGTGGGAGCGCAGGCAGACAGCACTAAAAGTGGTGGAATGGTGGACGGTTAGTCAAGGGCTCGGAGTGAGCCCCGAGAAAGCCAGCTTCAAACCATTTACGAGGAAGAGGAAGTGAGAGGTCCACAGAACTCTCACTCTATACGGTAGACACATCCTGATGACCAGGGAGGTAAAATATCTTGGGGTTGTATTAGACTTAAAGCTAACCTAGAATGGCCACGTTGAAAAAATACTGCGCAAGGCAGTTAGGACCCTATCCGTCACTCGGCAGCTATATTGTTTGGCCGACTAGCTGGACACAACGGTGGTGAGACCATCGGTAACATACGCGGCACTGGTTTGGTGGCCTAAAGTGACAGAATCCAGTGCCAAGCAAAAACTGAGCAAGATCCAAAGGATGGCTTGCTTAGGCACCACAGGGGCTATGACCTCAACCCCGACAGCCGTCGTGTGGGTTTTGCTGGACCCCCCCCCCCATCTAGTTATAACGGGGGAGGCCTGGCTAGGACTATACAGACTAACATTATAACGCCCTCTTCTTCTTCTCTTGGCTGTTATAGCTCTTTTATACCGATGACCAACTCTCACTATTTAAACGCAACCTCACAATATCAAAACTGTAACTGATATAAGTAACGTTACCGAGAAATTAGGTGGCCGCCAGCTTTTAAACATGCGAGACGGGCGAGGTTCTTAAATAAGATGTTATACAGGGCGCCACTTGATTATTATGCCTACCCCCGGATATTCCAATAAGTTGTTAATTAAAAATAGTTACCCTAACTCACCAGTGTTCCAACTCCAACCAAGAAGACATTGAGTCACTCTATATCTAATACACACTGCAAGAGAAACATATACACAGAGGTACTCTTGTGCGTCAATGGTCACACACTTGTGAGCCACCTAAATCACTGATCAAAGATACTAAGAAACTAATTGGGCAAGTTTGAGGAGTGAGACTGACTTCAAATAACACACCGTTTACCACAGGATAAAATATCAATTTATTGTTAAACAAACAGTCATTACAGCCTGCAATGATAGACTGAAGGCCAACCCTGGCTACAGGGGCCACTACAAGATTCAGGAGATCGTGAAGGAGCCCATGCTTGAAATGAGGTCAGACTTTACGAGCCCGCGAATCTGTAGGGAAGATAAGTTGACGGTAGTAATCCCCGATCGCAAGGCATGGCGGTGGACGACGCGGGGACTACCACGGGACGCATTCGTCTGGTTCACGGACGGATCCGGCGTGGCGCGTGGGAAGGGACAGACGTTTATTCGAAACGACCGAGGGTAAGCCACAGTATTTCGCTTGAGGTTCATGCAACGGTCTTTCAGGCCAAAATGTACGCAATCTTGCACTGTGTACGAGAGAATAAGAGGAGGCGCTACACAAACAAGCGGATCGTCATGGCCACAGATAGCCAGGCAGCCCTTAAGGTTATAAGTAGCCCACGGGTAAATTGCAGACCGGTTAATGAATGCCGAGACGAGATGAGTAACCTGGCTGGGCAGAATGAGGTTACCCTCATCAGGGTGCAGAGTAACTCGGGTGTCAAATGTAATGAAGAAGCTGACAGTCTCGCGAAGAGAGGATTAGTAGAACCATTTATGGAACCAGAATCGGTCCTGGCCGTATCAAAAGGCACGGCGAAGGGAACCATCAAGTCCTGAGCCGGGGGCTAATAACTACATAGATTTAATTAAAATTTCAAAGAAAAATTGAAAAGAACCCAATTTTTTCAAATAGCGTCATCTGGTGATGGCAGTGAAAATCATTGTGATTTGGCTATCATTTAGTTTTAACCAATAGACCTTCCTTTCTTAAACAGGTAGTACCAAATTTGAGTCAACCTTGCTTATTCTACTACCATACTTGTTTTTGGTTTTCCAGAATGAACGATTTTAATACAATTTACTTTCTGGATCAGACGCCTTTCATTGAGTATTTAATCATATTCTTTTAGATAACGATCAATTCCATTAAAATAAGAATAGTGTGGTTACCGTCTTTCCGGATATTCATTTAAATAGTTTTCACTATCAAATTTAGCGTTCCTAATTTTTTGGTGATACATTTTTAACGCCTTTCTTCATTTGTAAAACTCATGCTCTTTGAATAAATGCCACAAATACGATGTACAGAATCACTGTGAATATCAAAGTTTGGCTGACTGATATTTAGATCGTTAAACAAATTTATTTGCGTCCCTTCAAAAGCACTCTTTGCAGAAACGAAGAAACGATTTTTTCCCAATTTTGATAGCATGTGTGATGTGATCGTATCGTGTGATATATCATTCTAATAAACAAGACTTTTTAGAAATGCAAGATACCAATATGGCGCCCATAAGAAAATTTAAAATTAAGTATTTTATCTCTCGCATCAAGAACGCCTTGAAGAATATGGAGAATATGATGACAGAATTACGCGCAACTTTGCCCCAATTTAACCATCCTCGTATATCTTAAGGTTTATAAGATTCGAATGGTGAGGGTCGAATTTGAACTACCATATATATATATATATATATATATATATATATATATATATATATATATATATATATATATATATATATATATATATATATAAAGGATAGTTCAATGAATAGTATGCATCCAGCTTTTTTTTTTAATTTGGGGGAAAAACGCTCGGATCCGTGATTTTTTATTTTTAGGGGACACATTTATACCATATTTTCCCTTTAACCTCCTAGCGGAAAACAAATGCAGCCTTAAAACGGTGCCTCATTGGTTGTATTTTACTTCAACAGTTAAAACAAAAACGGCTTTACAAACTCAAACCCCATCGTTCTTGTGTCAATGAAATAGTCACCTAAATTTCAGTTCTTAGAAGTCAAAACAACCAAAATTTGTTTAATTTATTGTGTTGAGATACTTTAAATGTGTGTTAGATATTAAAAATTACTAAAAGAAAATAAATAAACTGGATCTTTTTTACGTTTATTAAAATTTTAATTTGATGATATTGGAATTTTATAATGTTTTTGTTCAAATAAGTAACGCAGAAATGATTGTGGTATTTTGGCTGCTAAGAACTGAAATTTACGTCACTTTTTTCATTGATACCAAAACTATGGGGTTTGTAAAGCGGTTTTTGCTTCAACTGTTGCAGTAAAATCCAAAAAATAAGGCATCATTGGAAAGGTAACTGTGTACCCTTCGAAATAATGTATGACTCAACCCTACTTCCCATTTGAAATTTTAAGGGTGCATTTGATTCCCGCTATGGGGTTGAAGGGATAGGTTGGAAAATATGCTTAAAATGTGTCACCCTAAAAACAAAAAACATCACAAGTACGTTTTTCCCGAAATTCCCAAAAAAAATAAAGCTGGATGCATACTTTTCGTTGGGTCACCCTATATATATATATATATATATATATATATATATATATATATATATATATATATATATATATATATATATATATATATATATATATATATATATATATATATATATATATATATATATATATATAATCTACAAGTTGCCCCGGATAACTAGTATATTAGAACTTTACATAACTGTAGAGACACATTTGTTAATGCTACTGTTCAAGTATTATATATATATATATATATATATATATATATATATATATATATATATATATATATATATATAATACGTGGACATTGAGTATCTACAGTTATGTAAAGTTCTATCCTACTAGTTGCCCGGGGCAACTTTTAACGTATAAATGCCATTGACTAATTATTAAAAAACATTTTCTAAGTACCGATTACGTAAGATAGATTTAATAATTTTTTGAAACTTCGTTAACCAACAGCAGGTTATATTCTGTTAAACAATGAATTATATATAATTCTATGACATTTATGTTTTATTGTGCAGTTAGACGGTTAATATTTCATTAAAACCACTACAATGTTTTCTTTGAAAAACTCGTCATTTTAAACAAGACTCAGGTACTAAGGTGCATTAATATAAATTGTATGGCGGATGTGGAGTTGCTACATAATTCACAGGCCCCATCTTCGACAGTGCAGTGCCATAAAGTATGCTTTTGTCTCTGTGTCAGTTAAATGGCCGTTTATAAATACGAATTTCCCACTTGAATAATCAACTTATCAACGGACATTTAATTAATTGTCCTTTAGAAACATTTAGGGTGTAGGTTGTTATGAACATAGAGCAACGCAAATTTACTTACAGCAAGTGACGCGTTACACTGCGAGTGTCTTACATCGGCCAAAAACTATGTCGTGCTCCAGATTAAATTTAAAATAGGAAGTAATGTTTTGTAACGGTGTTTCCTATATTGAACTATGGAATATTTGTGATTTTTAATAAGAAAAAAGCCATGCTAAAAACAAGGACTGGATCGTTACTAAGATTACCAAGGATCACAATTTGCAGCGTTGATTTTGGTAAGTTTTTAAATTCGTTATCAACACCTACTTTATCATAGAAGTAACAACATTAGTCACACCACTTAGGAAGCGGATAGAAAATCAAAGCCGCATAAGGAATATCTTTAAAGAAATAACTATTTCAATAAAAAGCTTGATCGACACATAAACCTTCATGATACATTTGGCCACATATTTCTACAATATAACGTAAGACATTATCAGTATAACGTTTATAAAGTTATCCCAGAGTAAGTATTCAGTCACTTGTATTATGAGAGGTTATAGAAAGTAAGGTGACAGAGTAATTTATTTTTTCACCAGACATCTTTCCAGAGATAAAGATCCCCAAAGTTTTACCATAGAAATCAGTGTTTTGAATTTCACTATACCTACATATAATTTAAGCAACATTTCTAAAAGAAAACTTATTGATCCTCGTGGGGGCCCAACTCTGTAATGTGTGGATAACCCAAAACATGATTAGGTCATGATGTCCTGCATGAGAATTTTTGGAAAAATGCATTTATCACTAGATGGTGAGTTTCAAAAGCTCCATTCGTAATGAGTGCCACTCAGGATTCGTAAAATACATAGTTCACCCTTGTCGTTGGCGTCGATTTTAATTATATATATATATATATATATATATATATATATATATATATATATATATATATATATATATATATATATATATATATATATATATATATATATATATATATATATATATAGGGTGGTTCACGTAGCCCCTTCGTAAGAAAATTTTTGATTTCCTAAAATCGTATTTGTATGAAATTTTGTAGTCGGCCATAATCGAATCCTACAAGTCTAAATAAAATATCTCCAAAATGGCGAACTTCCTGGAATACCGGAAATTTGTGCCATCTTTGTTTTATTAAATGGAAATAACCCATCTTGTGTTCAGAACGCTTTAGTTGTCAAGACTCATCTGCCATAGTTTTTTAGATATGTTTCGTAAAAAAAAAATGGGAGCTGCAGGGGATTATTAAGAACCTCATAGCTCCCGCGCTATTTAAAATTAATAAATGATTCTTTTAATGAATTCATAAATGTTTGGTCGATATTTTGCATTATTACTGATACCCTTGTAACGTTTCATGCGCCTATTGCAATTTTTTAAAATTGACAATCAAAAAAAGTAACTAACTTAGTGCTTTCAAATAGCACCTATCATAACAGACGCCCGAAATCAATGTCTAATTGAATTGAAATGTCACTTTCATTAACATTATCCATGCATATTTAATCGTCTTTGAGTTATTGGCACTTAAAAAACAATATTATTTTTTCCTCAAGGTTAGTATTTTGAAAAAAAAGCCAAATGTCAAACTTCATCAATGTTCTATCATGGCTATTTTATATTTTAAATTACTTCTTGAGATTTTTATCATGAAATATTATCCAAATGATTATTCGTTTGTAATTTATGGAGAAATTACAGAATAGTTGGCAGAACATCCCACGTGCTCAACTTCAAATATCTACCTCTACTGCACATGAAGAAAGGAAAATTTCTTGGATTTAAAATCCATTTTTTATGATGGGAAGGTAACTATTCCTGTTATGAGAATTAAACCCATAACAAGAAAATAAGAGTCTGGGATTAACTCCCAGAATGGAATATTTTCAAGCATATATACGTGCTTCAATCAAAACAGCATCTGCTTATTTGGAAATTTCTTATTTCTTGTTCCAAAGAATCCTTTGTGGTCATCAGTTACATACCTATAAATTTTTGGCAAAAACTATATCCCGGAGACAACGTACGCAGGATCAACATTTGCAAAGAATTTTTGATAAGAATTCATAAAGATTATGGACAGGTGAAGCAAGAATTTGTCAACGAATGAAAATTAGTCGCAAAAATCTACATTTTTGGGCTGGCGAGTCTCTTGTGCTGTCCTTTGATCTTCTGAAGTAAACATTAATGGATGCCTATTACTCAATTTTATTTAAAGGTCATAACTCAAAATAAAATAAAAATATGTTGCGTTGAAAATTTTCTGATAATTCTTTAATAAAAAGTTATAAAAATAGTGCTGCAAATGGAATCATAACTTCAACATACCTGTGATAATCTACTCCCCTCTAAAAGACATTTTCGTGAAATAAATTTAGCGTCCATGACTTGACCACAAAGAAAATATTCGTATTCCTGCACCCATAAATCTCTGAAATGTTATATTATTCGAGGTTTAAAAAAAATGCCAATTTTCACCAAATCACCCCTAATTTCTCCCCTACCCCTCAAAGCGATCATATACAAAAACAACTCAAAGCGTTCCTTTGTCGGGTGCTAACAGGATACCAAATTTGAAGATGATATCTCAATTCGTTCGAGACTTATTTCGCCTACCAATATACAGACGTACAGGCCGACAGAACGACAGATAAATGAATTTTGGTTTCAGAATCAAGTTGTCTATAGGTTGTGGGACTATTTACGCCGTTTTAGCAAAAAAGTTTGAAATTTCTGTCACCGATATTCCACCCCCACACTCTACCCCTAATTTAATTTCAGCACAGAATACCAGATGATTACTGAAATTAAAAGTGTTCTGATAAACAAACCCCAAAACGTTATATTACTAGAGCTTAACGAAAAATTGTCAATTTTCACCAAATCTCCCCCCATTCATCCCCTACCTCCTGGATAGATTTTACCCTAAAACAATCCGTACCGTTTGCTTGTCGGTTGCTAACCTTGAACCAAATGTGAAGACGATATCTCAATTCGTTGTAAAGTTATTGTGGCTACAAACAGCCAGACATACAGACCGACACGAAAAAAATGTATTGTTCCCAAATCAAGTTTTCTAGATGTTTTGACACTTTTCACGACGTTTGAGTGAACATTTTATTTTATTTTTGTCGCTGATGCCATACACGTATTGACAATATGGAAGTAAAATATTACATTATCAACATATTTTTAAGAAAATACACTAAGAATACTTTTTACGAAAATTTACTAAAAACTTTTTTCGAAAATTTCGTAAAATATTTTCTACGAAACATTAATTGAACAAAAATATTTCTACACATATCAGATCTGGACGACGGCAGTCAAGGCTCGGTGTAATCTGCGAACAAGTGCATCATAATAAGATAATATTCAGTGTTGAAATGGAAAAAATATGTATGAGCAACTGGCACGCGGTTTGTTAAGACCGTTTCAATATAAAATGGAAAATAATTAGCAATTACAGGCAAGCTTTAAAATCCAAACAGTAGATCCACTAGAAGAACCAATTAGACATCAATCAGTAAGTTGTTTTGGGAACTCTATCGCTATGAATGTGCAGACTTTTTTCTATATTGTGTTTAGTTTGTAAGAGTTTTCAGTCCCATTGGTGATTTTTATGTATCTTTAGCTTACCAAGGGGGATACTAGATAAAGGCCGAATCACTAAATCATAGTTAAATCATTGTTTCAAACAAGATTGATTTGTATGATTTATCGAAAATCAGTGATGATAACCTTGATATATCTATGTTTTTATGGAAATTTTTGAATTTAATCAACCAGTAATAAAACATACTAGCTTGTACTTACATAATCTGTTTAATTTTGACCCAAATCAAAACAATAATAGTAATATGATAAAATAGGGCTATTTTCATTGTCAATTAAAAGTAAAATCAAAAGAACTCACTTCATTTTTTTTAAATTTATAAACACTCTGGATTAATAAAATTCTCAAATAAGATATATCAAGCAAAAATGCTAGCCCAATTTTAGAACTCTACCCATGACATGAGAGAAAATTTTTAAAATACAGCGGTAAGTAAACAATCTTTGGCATAAGTTTAGATTCATCAATGGTAGCGTTTTTAGATAAAGCCGCAAATTCGAAATTATTGAATTATCATGCTCTACAATTAAAATTGCTAAATAAAAATACCATAGCAATATATATATATATATATATATATATATATATATATATATATATATATATATATATATATATATATATATAACACCTTATTCGTTACCGTAACACACTTGGTGTGATGGAAAACCAAATCCAATTTCGTATAAATGTTTTCTGTCTGTTAATGGACAGTGAGGTGCGATATTTCATGTACGATAGAAATTTGAATGGCTATGGTTATTTGATCATTTTAAGAGAGGTCGTGTAAAATTATCTGGATAATATGCCGCTCAGTCGATGTTTTAATCGTTGGTATTAAATGGACAGAGCTCCGGCACATTTAACTAGAAGCAGAGGACGGTGCACTTTGAAGATTGTTTGTGGGGAAATAGGGATCAATCAGTTTACTCCGCCCGATCTCTTGATCTTTCCCCTTTAGATTTTTATTTATAGGGTCGAGTCAAAGAACTAATGTACACAAATCCCTTTTTAAAATGACGAAGACTTGAGAATAAGGATTGTTAGAGTTTTTGATAATTTCAAACATCTAAAAATTCGGGGAGCAACGCATGCTCAATGAAAACAGGGCACATAATATTGAGGATTTGTCTTGACGTAATTATGTTGTTAATCCGTCCATTTGCTGTCATTCAATTGAAACGATCATTTCTAAAATATAACACCCCTAGGAAAAAAAGTTATAGCATTTCTTTAAAAAATGTCAACAACTCAAAAGCCACTCAAGATAGTCATGCATAATCTTAATAAAAGTGGCCCTTAAAATAAATTATACATTGGTTTCTGGCGTCAAAAATGGTGGGTGGCATTTGAAAATATAAGTTTTTGACATTCTGTAATTGTCATTTTTTAAAAATCGCCGTAGAGGCATTGAGCATAACAAAAGTGTCAGTAATTATGAAAAATATCGTCCAAACCTTTAGAAATCGTTTAAAGAAAAGGATTCATTAGTTTCAATGTTTCAGGATTTTTTTATTGGTACCCAACTGCGATTTTTTGCGAAAAATATGTCGTATGTCAAAAAGGATCACAGACAAGTGTTAACTGCGACGTTCGGAACTCATTTAGTGTAGAATTGAGGTATGAAATCAAATATGATATTTCCATTTTAGAAAACAAACAGAGTGCCGACTTTCGGTATTTCCAGAAGTGGAAATATATATAAATATTTTATTTAAATTTGCAGGAGTTGATTATGTCCGACTACCAAATTTCATAATAATACGATTTCAGTAAATCAACAATCGCTTAAAGAATGTGAATCACCCTGTCTACACTGTGTTTATAAAGTAACGCATAAGTTCAATAAAATTTAAAGTGGCCATTTTTAAGGAAAATTCCAAAACAGGTCGATTTTTATTTTTAAAAACTAACTTGTTGATATAAGAATCTCACCCCTATCGTTATACCCCTTCAAGGGGTAACTACCATTTCGAGCTTTTGAAATTGGATGGTTGGTAGGGTAATACATCTTTTTAAAGCTAATACAATTCTCTATTCAGCAACACCAATTATTTTTGTAGGGATAAAATAAAATGAGTAATAAAAATTTTATTATCAGTAACACGTAATACAAGTAAAGCATATAAAGAATTATATAGTTAAATCTTATCTAATCAAATTTCTTTCTAGTTCAGTTCTAATTCTTGTTTTTAATTCGTCGATAGTATATGGTTTACTTTTGAATACCACATTCTTCAAATGACTGCACAAATCTAAGTAAGTTAGGTCAGGTGGTCTTGCTGGCCACTCGATTGAACCACGCGTGCCAATCCATCTGTTGGGAAATCGTTGATCCAGATATTATCGAAAATTAACATCATAATGCACGAGGGTACCATCTTGTTTATACCCCAAGTTATGATTTACCATACCAGCATTGCGTCCAGCAGCAAATAAGTTCAATAACGTCAGAATGAGATATTGCTTTAAAAATTGTAAATATCGTTGTCCATTGATAGTTCCATCAAAAAATTAAGGATCAATAATCCCTATCAATTCCCGCCCACATATTTACTTTTGTATGTCGATATTGTGTGTGATTATGTCGCATCCAACTTGGATTTTCGCTTGCCCAATATCTGCAATTTTAACGGTTAACTTCTCCATGTAGTGTAAAAGTAGATTCGTCCGAAAACACAATATTCGGTACTTGCAAAGAGTTAGCATTACATTTATTCACTAATGTTGTACAAAACTCCATGCATCAGTCTGGATCGTCATCGCATTACTCATGCAAAAGCTGTATTTTATAAGGATGAAGCTTTCAAGTTTTAATACTTTCTATGCCGCCTGAAATGAGGTTCTATTTCCTCGGCCACTTTGCCGAATAATACCGTGGGATTCTCTTCCACTGCCAATAAGACGTTTAATTTTACTTTTTCACCTATAGACCGGCGACCTCTTTTTTGGAGAATCTTTCACGCTGGACGTTGTTTGAAATCTCTTGTCTATACGACTCGCTGTTGGTTCATTGATGGACATATCCAAATAGTTAGTATTAAACCAAATACACACCTCTGCCTGCGCTCGGATCTTGTCACCATAACTAAACACTATTAGAACTTAAATTCTTTGAGCTATTGATAAACTCATTTTACCAACAGTTTAATAGTTAATTTGAAAAAGCAAAAGTTGAAACTTATACGCATTTACTTTGAACGACAACCAAAACGTAAATCTACTACAATTATTTGTAGATTGTATCGCAAAAAATTTTCAAACTTACGCTTGATTAGTTTTTATGACACATGTCACATAGCAAGTAATTGTTAACATCAGTCGATTGGTACATATACGACATAGTATACAACACTGGAGTCTCTAGAGTTCTTTTCGTACAAGAAACCCAACATTTTTAACGTTGTTTACAGACTTTGAGATATTGAATTATCGTATCATAAGTGTCATATCAGTATCATAAGACTGGACTATGTAATTATTTCCAGCTTCACTTGTGTTAGGTGTTACTGATAATTAAAATGTTATTACCCACTTTATGTTATTCCCACCAAAAAAAAAATGTTGCTGAATAGATAATTGGATTAGCTTTAAAAATATGTACCACACTGCCCACCAGCCAAAATTTCCAAGATGTAGCTACCCTTTGAAGATGTATGACGATAGGAGTGAGATTTTTATATCGAAAAGTTAGTATTTGACAATAAAAGTCGACCTGTTTTTGAATGTTTCTTTATAATAGCCACTTTCAATTTTATTAAATTTATGCCTTACTTTATAGACATGTAGTGTATATGGATATGGATAATCTTTAATAGACATAAAAAACTAGAAAGCCTCGTCAATAGATTGGTAATGAGAATACAGTCAAAACAAAAAAACTAAATAAAACAAAGCAAAACAATATTACGCCACCAATTAAAAATAAAATAAAATTATTAAAAATGTAAAAAATAAGAACACAATCAAAACAAAAACCAAATGAAATAAAACAAAGCCAATATGACACCACCAATTAAAAATTAAATTAAATAACCAAAAATGTAAAAAAATAGGAATACAATCAAATACAATCAATTAATCTGCCTACAATTTAGAGCGGTGGGTAAATCGTCTCTATATTGTGTTCAACTCCAGGCATAAAACCGCCTGACTGCAAGTTGATGTCGTTGTGTTAGTTGTAGTTACGCATCTACTTAGGCCGATATAGCAGTCATCAGTCGGGCTGGTAAGAGTTATTATACCATGTACTTGAGCGGATTGAAAGCTTTTATTGGGTGAATATGTGATTTTTAAAACATTTACGTTATTAGTTTCCTGTAATGGTACCCAAAATAATTTTTATTTTTCTACTATTTCTTTAATTCTATATATATATATATATATATATATATATATATATATATATATATATATATATATATATATATATATATATACATACATATATATATATATATATATATATATATATATATATATATATATATATATATATATATATATATATATACATATAAATATGCATTCACAGGCCATTTAGGCCCATAGCTTGGTGGTAGATTTCCACTGATACCTGTCTCTTGCAATGATCTTCTAGTTCTGAACCCCTTTTTCTGGCAAGTCTTGCTGAACTGCGCCAAGCCACCTTTTTCTTGGTCTGCCCTTCTTCCTTTTACCTTTTGGATTTGACCAAACACTTTTCACCATTCTCTTCTCATCCCTTCGTTATATATGGCCCAGCTAATGTAGTCTGCGTGCCTAAATTACCTGGGTCACAGGTGGCTCTCCATAAATTGGATACACTGCCGAATGTGTACACATTTGCCAAATACCATCTATTTTCTTACCTCCGAATATTCTACGCAGTATCTTTCTCTCTTATCTCGCTATCTTCCAGTCTTTTGTTCATTGTCCAGGTTTCGCATCCATATGTCAATGTTGGTTTGATCACGGTCTCACATACCCTAAGGTTTGTCGTGTGCGAGATGTTCTTCTATCTAAGGAGCCCATTAAGCCCTCCTGCACGTATGTTGGCTTTTGCTATCCTCAGGTTAACTTTTACATCTTCATTACATCTATTGTCTATTAATACACCTAAGTGCATGATACTTCCAACCTCTTTAAAGTTTAAGACATACCCCCCCCCCCCCCAACAATTTTACCTTTAAAAGTCCAGTAGAAATTTCCTTGATTTTTCTACTTATCATGTACTTGCTTTTGGCTTTATTTACTTGAAGCCCTGCACTGCCTGCTACTTCCACCAAACTTCTGGTGATGTTTTCTAGTGCTCTTTTCTTTCTGACCATTAATAAGATGTCGTCCGCCTAAGCAAGGTACTGATGACCCTGAGAAACAGGCTTCCGCTTCTACTTATGCCACTGTCCTTATTACTTTCTCCAGAACCGTATTAAATGATAATGTTGACAGCGGATCGCCCTGCCTTACCACTTTTCTCACATCCATTCATCCTAACTGCACATGTGGTGTTACGTAGTGTCACAACTACTAGTTTCAATATATTATCGGGTATTTTAAACTCTCTAAGTATTTAAATAAGTTTGGTTCCTTTCACTGAGTCGTAAGCGGCCTTAAAATCGCTAAACATCATACTGGAAACAGCCTATCAAAATTTGCTTCAGCAAGTATATATGGTAAACTGTCGACCTATTTTTTTTCTAAATTCAGCCTGATATTCCCCTAGCAAAGGCTCCACACACTTTTCTAGTCGTTTTACTTTCACATCGTCAATGCGTATGGAAGTATAGCATCGGCGATAAAAATATAATTTTTTTGTTTAGCTTAAACGTCGCACAAGTGTCAAAACATACAGAAAATATGATTTTCTTACATTTTTTATTGTCTGTCGGTCGGTCGATCTGTGGGTCTGTCGGTGTGTCGGTCTGCCGGAATGTCGGTCTGTCGGTCTGTCGGTCTCTCGGTTTGTATGTCTGTCTGTTTGTAGCCAGGATAACTTTAGAACGAATTAACATACGTCTTCAAATTTGGTGCACAGTTTGATCCCGACATACAAACGGTTCGGGGTGTTTTTGGGTAAAATCGCTTTAGGGAGTAGGGGGTGAATGGGGGATGATTAGGTGAAACCTGATCGCTTAAATTCGAGTAATATAACGTTTTAGGGTTTGTCTAATAGAAAACTTTAAATTTTATCAAAGATTTGGTATTCTGTGCAGAAACTCATTTAAGGGTCTATGTGTCGGGGTGGAATATCGGTGACAGAAATTTTGAACTTTTTTTGTTAAAACGACGAAAATAGTCTTAAAACATGTAGAAAATTTGATTCTGGAACGATTTTTTTTTCAATCTGTCTGTCTGTCTGCCTGTACGTCTGTCTGGTAGTAAGCGCAATAATTTTCGCACGAATTGAGATATCATCTTCAAATTTCGTATCCCGTCAGGACCCGACAAAGGATCGCTTCGAATTATTTTGGGGTTAAATCGCTTCATGAGGTAGGGGATAAATGAGGGGTAATTTGGTGAAAATTGATTTTTTTGTTTGTTAAAACTTGAGTAATATAACGTTATAGAAGTTTATGGGTAGAGGAATACGAATATATTTTTTGTGGTCCAGTCATGGTCCCTAAATTCATTTCGTGAGAATGTCTTTCTGAGGAGAGTAGATTATCACAGCTATGTGGAGATTATGATTCAATTTGCAGCTTTATTTTTATTAATGCTGCCACATTTGTAGGCTACAGTTAAAGCTATCCCTCTGTAGTTGCCACATTCCGTTATATCTCCCTTCTTAAATAGAATTACCCTAACGGTTTTGTATTTCTTTTGTTTTCCAAGTTTCCTTAACCAGCTCGTACATCATGTTAACCAAGACAGTTCCCCCCATATTTTAGATTTTCAGCCGTGAAGCCATTTTCACCTGGATTTTTGTTGTTTTTCATTGTTGGTAAAATTTATTCTATTTCCTGCTCCGTTGGGTCAGGTAACTCTTGATGACATTCTTTTATTTTTTACTCATCTCTAGCATTAAACAGTTCCTTGAAATGTTCTTTCCACCTTCTGTGTATGTGTTTTTCGTTTCCTGTCAAATTGCCCTCTTTACCTTTTAAGAACACTGCTCTAGCAGTGGTGACCTCTTCTTATATCTTCCCGTCCTTGTAGAAATTACGCATTTCGTTTTTTCTGTATTTACATTCTGTCTTTTATTTCGTCTTCCAGAAATTTTCGCTCCTGGGTTCTACACACATGTTTTGTTCTCTTTCTTTATTCACTATACTTTTTTTTTGGTTTTCCGCTGTTTGCTTTGAAGAAATTGTCGTCTTGTTTTTTTTTTACAGTTTGGCTCTACGTTCTTCGTTCATCCAACACTCTTTTTTTGTCTCTTTGTCAGGTTTAAGGTTTAATCCTGTTTCCTCAGCCACTGTCTTTTTAATCTTTTCCCTTTTTTCTATGCCGCCTGTGATCTGAAACTCATAATTAATATAAGCTTCGTCTATGCTTTTTCTGTAGTTAAGAGCTGTTTGTTCTTTTTGTAGATCTTTTGCAATATACTTAGTTTCTGTCCTCTTCTTTTGCGTCTGTTTCATCGTATGTGGGACTCGTAGAATAGTTTTCACAATACACCCCTACATGTTTTCATATTGATAACTCACCCTTTAGTCTTGGCAACAAGTGATCTATTTGATGTATCTTATTTCATCCTGGTATTATCCATATTCCCTTGTATATATATATTTCCTTCTGAAGTATGTACTCATTACTTTCATGTTATGTTCTATTGTTAGATATATAAAGCTTATCTCATTATCGTTACTCACTATACGTTTGCTCTTACCTCCTGTTATTGCCTTGTCTTCTCTACCTATTTTTGTAATATTCTTCTTTCGTAATATTCTTCTTTCACTTCTTCTTCTTTTTATTTTGTTGGAGCATGAATATCTACAATACTAATCATCTCATCTTCTTACTTAATTCTTATAGAACATTATCTCTCTCATTTTGATTTGAAACTTTTAACTCTTCCTTTTAACTTTTTGTTTATTAAAAATCCGACTTTATATCTTCTACTATCACTACCACTTGTAGACAGTATATAATTTCCAACCTTCTGAATATTGTTATCATTCAAGCAAGTTTCTTGTAACGCCACTATTTTCATGTTATATATACTCACTTCTGTAGTTATTTAAAGCACCTTCTTCGTACAAACCCCTTAAGTTCCACGTACTAAGATATAAATAATAAGTGGTTTTTTACTTATCTTGCTTTTTTGTTGTTTGCTTACTGCGTTCTTCATTTTTCTTAGTATTTGCGCCTGCTCTTCTCGTGTACCTGAACTATTCTTTATCTGTTTTTGCCACGCCAATATCTTTTTAAGTATACGTAGTCCTTTTCCTCGCCTGCTCAGTCCTCTTGTCCCAGGCCCTATTACCTATTTTTTTCCCAAATATACTACTACTATATGCCTTTTGTTTAAAAAGCAAACCACTCTCTTCATCCCGTTTCCACAGTTGTCCCTCAACTAAACCCCATCTTAACAGAACATAGTAAGATCTACGACAGGGTCGCCATACCGGTGCGGAACCATGTAGTATATTGTCACGACAGCTCCAAGTTACACAAAATGTTATAAAATAGAGACTGTGTACAACCAACTAACAATTTTGTAAATTGTCAGCCCTGGCCCATCTAATTCCTAATATAGGGACAATGTATGTAAAGCTAGATTTATTCTCACCATAATTAAAACCGCAAACCAGTTTCGCTCTGATTAGAGCTCCCCAGTGTACAAAGTAATACGTCTATGATACCCGGCCTCCTAGAACATTGTGAGATGTACGACAGGGTCACAATCTCGGTGCGGAACCACGTAGTATGTTGTCACGACAGCTCCAATTAACACAAAATATTATAAAATAGAGACTGTGTACAACCAAAAAACAATTTTGTAAATTGTCAGCCCTGGCCCATTTCTTTCCTAATATAGGGACAATGCATGTACAGCTATATGTATTCTCACAATAATTAGAACCACATACCGGTTTCGCTCTAATTAGAGCTCGTCAGCGTGATTTACTAACTACAGCAAAAAAAAACACTTATAAAGTAAAACGTCTATAGTACCCGGCCTCCTAGAGCATTGTGAGATGTACGACAGGGTCGCCACCTCGGTGCGGAACCAGGTAGTATGTGGCCATCATTTTCTATTTTCATATTTTCATTTTCTTTCTTAATCACTTTCAGTTCGTCCATAATTTTGTCTTGTTTGTCCTCTATTTTGCATGCCTTTCTCTGTTAAAGCTGCTATATATATATATATATATATATATATATATATATATATATATATATATATATATATATATATATATATATATATATTGTTTGTTTGCCGTACTTTCAGTGATTTGTTACGGTTCGAAACTGCAGTCCACGTAACCAAATAACAAATCACTGAAAGTACAGCAAACAAATAAAGTGTATATTTAAAAGTGATAACAGTGTAGTGCAACATTCCAAAAGATATATATATATATATATATATATATATATATATATATATATATAATAATAATAATAATAATTTGTAATATATTAGACACATAAAATAGTAAGCACCATAATTAAAGTTACTTTTACAAGTTCAGATTTATTTTATCGTTTGTTTCCATTAGGCTTAAAGTGTCGTTTACCTAATAAACTGAGCAAATTAGTATATACTTGATTTATTTACTGATAATAATACTTGCGTAAATAAAACCACGTGTGTTTGTCCATGTTGTCAATACGTGAATTAGTGAATTGTTACTGACATCATAGTATCCTGTGCATACCTGTACCTATTCACCTATGTATACTTAGCTTGTTACTATACCTAAATGTCCTTTTAACATTATAATGATTACTTACTAGCAGTTAGCATAATTAATATAGCTGTTAATAGAAATCATAAGATCTCAATGTTGTTATACAAATTTATTTTTAAATCTTACAATATTAATGTAATAATACATTGATTGTGTCTTGTAATACATTTATAACGCTGATTTCTATAGACAGTGAAATAGTTTGAAGTATCTTAAATTACTATTTGCTTTATCCTTATGACTTGCAAAGAGTTCAAATTTTGTCGCCTGGAGACTTAATCTTTGTAATTAGTTTTAAGAAAAATTTTTACGAGGCACGGATTTGCCGAAAATAAAATCATATTTACATATGCAGCGAGTTCTGCACGAGATCGCATTATGAATTTTCACAATAGACATAACTACTTGGGCTGAAGATAATTTTCTTGCTACGAGTATGATCAAATATCATCACCAGCACACCATTTAATTTAATGTTTTGGTAGGAATTATTCTAGATAACTCAGTTGAGCCGCATTTTTTCCAAATTGACTTAATGGTGCTGCCTATTACAATTTCCTTAGAGCTAAAATTCCAAAATTGATGGAAGCATCAATATAACTCTTTTGCCTCCCAATTTAGAAATTGTGACACCACCGGCATTTTATTTTTATAAGTGGCTTAGGTAAGTTCGTTAGCGAGGAAAATCGAGCATGGTTTTCCGGGAAAATTTTGGGTTTTCTTTCGAAAAAAAAATTTCCTCAGAAAATATAAAATCTGGGGTAACCGAATTTGGTATGTAAGTTTACGATATTAAAAGGAAACCATGTACCAAAACACATATTTCTACGTTAAAAGAAAAAAAAAAGTTATAAAAAGATATTTGGTGCCAGACCATTTCTATGAAAATTCACTAACATAACGCACTTGCTTCTTCCAGGCATTTTTCTTAGTATCCCTGGTAACTAACTATTGTTTTCCAATCACTTACTTGCTAAGTCTAAGCTCCTATGAAAAGTATCTGCGACCACTGTTCGCCTTTGATTCAGCAATTTTTCACTGAGTTTCATAACCTTCTTCGTATGCACAGTCGTTCGTCCATTGGCTTCATTTCCGGAATGCACCTTTGCACCTTCATATTTCGCGTATACCTAGCATTACCGCACAATTTATTTGATTCCGTATTTGTGGAATGTTTTCGTGCATATTGGCGTAAAATAACTCTACCCTTAAATGATATCAGACTCTTGTCGATACAGATCACTTCAGAAGGTGTAATACTCGTAGCAGCTCGACTACTACAAATTATTTTAAACAAATACACACAACATTCGGGTACATCTCATACTTTCCAAGAAATAACGCATATTATATTATATATATATATATATATATATATATATATATATATATATATATATATTATATATATATATAAATATAAATATATATATATATATATATATATATATATATATATATATATATATATATATATATATATATATATATATATATATATATATATAAACACGTTGCATCGACAGGCGTAAACGAATAAGAATCGACAGGTCTGCTTGCAATATTGTGTCTGCTAATAATATCTGTTTTGGACCCGTAATAAAGATATGTTATGTGTCTGTTTTGACCTGGTCTACTCAAGTTGTATTGCAGGGCCAAGGCAGACACATGTGTTCTTTTTTAGAATATAACGGTGGTCCGATAATGTAGGTATTGAAATAAATCCTTGACGCTGAATGTGTTAAATCTTTTTGTGTATTTTAGATATTTGTTTTTTATCTTTATTTGCGATTTAGGGAAAATATTTCCTAAGTGTTTGTGACATGCTCTAATTGTTTAATTATAGTGGACGTACATGAATATGTCCGTGTCATTTAGGTTCAATTAGCCGGATTCGTTATTTTTTTAACGTCGGTCTATTTCCGCGACTATGGCCAATTACCGACGCCAGCGAGCAGTTTCACCTCACTATCTTGGAAATTTTACAGAACCCTACCTCTCTGTAAGGAAGGTAGGGATCTCTACCGTTCTCAACATCGAATCCACACGGGACAGACGACTTTACGCCCCCTCTAAAGGGTGAAACATGCACACATTCAACTTGCTCAAATACAGTGCCACAACTTCGGTTGTTAAAGTTACAGTATGTACTAAAACAGTGAAACCCTGGGTTCTAACCCAGGACCCCTCGGTTCAGAGGCACACGTTCTTACCACTGAACCACAGAGACTCTAAGCATCGTTATTAATAAACATATTATTTTTATAATTATCTATCTATCTATTTATTATATATATATATATATATATATATATATATATATATATATATATATATATATATATATATATATATATACATATATATATATATATATATATATATATATATATATATATATATATATATATATATATATATAGATATACACGAGGACGGGTCAATAAGTCCGCGACTTTTTGAATGAAACACAGGGTTTTTAACAAAAAATAATTTTATTTCTCAACATAGTCTCCGTTGAGCTCTATACACATTTTATCCCTTCCAAAAAATAGGATTTGTCGAGGTCCTCAAAATAGGTATTTATTTGTGAGATGATTTCATCAGTGCAGTCAAATCTCTTTCCGCCGAGCCATTTTTTAAGTTTGGAAACAATAAGCAGTCACTCGGGGCTAAATCCGGAGAATAGGGTGGATGAGGGAGCAATTCGTAGCCCAATTTATTCAATTTTGCCATGGAGACTACACATGTGTGCGCCCTTGCATTGCCTTTGTGGAGAATAACTTTTTTCTTGGCCAAATGCAGTCGTTTTTTCTTAAAATCATCATTGAATCGGTCGAATAAGTTGGTATAATATTCTTCATTGATTATTCTTCCTTTTTGAAGGTAGTCAATGTGGATTATACCGAGTGCATCCCAAAAAACGGTCGCCATTACTATTGGCTGACAAACCCACATTGGCCTTCTTCGGCGCCGATTCCCATGGAAAAACCCACTGTTCTGACTACTGCTTGGTCTCTGATGTGTTGTGGTGAATACATGTTTCGTCCAGGGTTACGAAACGGGGCAAAAACTCGTCCCTGTTGCGGTTGAACAATGCCAAAGTCTCCTTCGAAGGTTTCACACGATTGCGTTGGTGGTCGATTGTGAGCAAACGCGGCACCCATCTTGCGGATAGCTTTCTAATACCTAAGTGATCATGTAAAATCGAAACCACTGAGCCATATGATATGCCTATGGCTTCCACAATCTCCCGCACTTTCAAACTCCGATCGGCCAACACCATATCGTTTTTGTTTTTTAATTGTTTCGGATGTAGCGACCTCAACTGGGCTTCCAGAACGTTCGGCGTCATTTGTAGTTGTAGGTCGCAAGGAAATTCAGTAAACCACTTTTTTACCATGAAAATTGATGGTGCAGAATCCCCATAGTATTTATCAAGCTTAGCCTTGGTTTAAGTGGTGTTTTTGTTCCGCAAAAAATTATGTTTGATGAGCTCACGAATTTCACTTTTTTCCATTTTCGTTATAACTCAAGAGGTTGTCTGCTTTCAATGGCTATCTAACATAAACTAAATGACGCAGCATGTTAAAACCTTGAAAGGAATCAACTGACAGGTGCTTGTTGACAGGAGCAGTGTTGCCTTCCTGTGAAGAGGCGGGAAATTCAAAAAGTCAGGGACTTTTTGACCCGCCCTCGTATATATATATATATATATATATATATATATATATATATATATATATATATATATATATATATATATATATATATATATATATATATATATATATATATATATATAACATACATAAATAAACACCTAATCGACGTTTGTGAAACATCAACACCAAAAATGCTTTGAGAGCAGATAAGATTAAATATGATAATGACACCATATTTTTTTATCCCACCAATGAAAGTGAAGTGTACAATACAATTTTGAACTTAGAAACACCAATTCAGTAAACTTTGATGAGATTCCAGCAAGCCAGCTAAAATAATGAGCTGATGTTTTAGTCAAGCCATTAACACATATTATTAACTTTTGTCTGGCTCAGGGATTTTTTCCAGATGATCTAGAAACTTACTAGTGATTCTGATACACAAGATTGGGGACATATCTAAGTTGGAATTGCTGAGTTTCATGGGAGTCTCGCTGAATTTAATGAAATCACACTTATCAGACAGGAAAGAATGTATGGCTTTTAATTATTATAGGACAAGAGTATTGCTGGCATCTGAGTGGAAAATTGCAGAACGAGGTGTGCCTCAGGGCTCAATGCTTGGGCCGGTCTTGTTCTTACTTTATATTAGTGAACTATCTAAAGTATTTCGCAATAAAACAACCCTATTTGCCGACGAAGCATCTTTGATTTTACGAGCCCCTTCAGATAATGATTTAGTTTATGCAGCATCACAATCACTGGGAATTCCAAACACTGGAACAATAGAACGACCTTACAATTCAATACGACTAAAACAAATTTAATCTCATTTAACTATTTTAGGGGTAACCAGTTATTGCTAAAATTTAACGCAGAATTGCTGAGCACGCAAGATAATATTAAGTTTTTAGGCTTGAAAATTGAACTGAAGGGCTCATATTAGCTATCTAGCAGATAAACTGTCAGCTTTGCGTGTTCTGTCCGATCCTACAAGTAGTAGTGCTGTCCTCGAGGCGGACAGCGCATATGTAAACTCAAGGCTTTGATATGGAGTAATGTTCTGGGGGAATTCCATAGAAACCGGTAAAATCATTAGACTTCGAAAGTCTTGTATCCACAGCATATTCAAACTGAAATATAGGCGTTCTTTTAGGAAAATATTTCTCGACAACAGAATACTTACCTTGCCAGGTTTGTATATTGAGAGTGTGTGTGTTTTGTTAGGGATAATCGGAGTTTGTTGTCAGATTATGACGAACAGCATAAATAGAACACTAGAGCACGTTTAAAGGATCAATTAATTACTCCACAGACTACAAAAAGTATTGTTTACAATAGTGCTGTGGTGCAATCTCTAAATCTGCAAAATAAGCGGACGGTGCCGATGAGGAGGAAGGAGCTTTGGCCTCCAAAAATAAGAAAAACACTAAGCAATATTCTAACCGCAAAGGCCTATTATAATTTTGAAAATTTTCAGCTGATAAGTTGTGACTGTTTGTAGTTGATATAGTGATTATATAGTTTTCTCTCTTTTATCTATCAGCATATTTTTTGGACCTTTTATTAAGTGATTGATTTTATGACTTGTGATTGATTGAATTTTAAAGTGTTGTGAATGCACATATTAGTTTTAATTTATTATTTGCTGTCGCATGTGGTCCTATGGATCGAGATGAATTGTAATTCCTGTGTGTGTTTTTTTAACGTTCTACACATTTTTTATGTATTGCTGTGATTAAACATATTAGTTATGTAATGTATATATATATATATATATATATATATATATATATATATATATATATATATATATATATATATATATATATATATAGTGTTTTATAAGTACGTTAAAATTTTTTAGGAGAATAATATTAGATAATTTTGGGAAAGAATAGTCATATAAATATGTGTCGTAAGTAGCGCAATTTACAAGATACGAGGTGTTGAAAATATAAAAAAAGCTCGGGATGCAGCAAGTGGGATATGGTAGTGAATTTTTATTAATTGCTTCTAATTTGAATAACTTAATTTTCTATAAACTAAGGAAGTTTCATTTTGGTATGTAATAAGGTCTTTCTTAATTCAAGATATCCACTAAATTTCATCAAAATCACTTTGTAATTTTCGTAGAAAAAATTTTTTTTCGAAATAAAATTTAAAATTTGAATAAATCAACTTTGTATTAACTTAGAAAGTTAAATGTTTGTACTTAGTGAGGCCTCTTTCAAAGAAACATATGTAGTAAAATTCATTAAAACAGCTTTATTATTTTCGGAAAAAATTTTTTTTTTCGAAAGGTAACTCAAAATTTTCCCGGATAACCCAGTCCGATTTTCCTGGATAACAAACTCGTCCAAGCCATTAATAAAAGAAAGGCACTTGCCGAGTTTCATCGAAATCGGTTAAATATTTGTTGAGTTATCAGATGGATAACATATATATATATATATATATATATATATATATATATATATATATATATATATATATATATATATATATATATATATATATATATATATATA
Organism: Tillus elongatus; assembly: GCA_964006375.1. Taxonomy (NCBI): domain Eukaryota; kingdom Metazoa; phylum Arthropoda; class Insecta; order Coleoptera; family Cleridae; genus Tillus; species Tillus elongatus. Next base: position 113,113,237 of record OZ023265.1, read on the forward strand.
TATATATATATATGTATATATATATATATATATATATATATATATATATATATATATATATATATATATATATAAACATATAAAAATTGAAACTGACCCCGGATATGGGTTCTAGGGGTCCTAGTTCGCGCTCATTTGAAAAACATTTTGCAGTCTCACCATCGATACCTCTCTATTAGTGTTTTTTTAAAATAATAATTCACTAAAAAAGTCGTCTTTTGCTGCAGATATTTTCACCACACTTGGCACATAGGATACCTGTAATAAGTAGTTATAAAACTCAGTATTATCGAACTTTTCAGATAACCAGTGACCTACCTCACTGGTTGGGTCATCTCAAGATTATAGCCAAAAAACCATCGTATGTACCCGCTAAAGAAAATCGTGTTACATTTTTAAATGTAGAATTTGATGCTAAACAGAAACTAACTCTCCACAAGTTTTCCTATCTGTCAACATTTCATGGGCAAGTCGATTTTTAAAATTTAAATCACTGCACATGAAAACCGATTCAATTACATTAAATAGAATCTTGTTTATTTTCTAAATCACTGACAGTGCTTATGTCAAATTTAATCATTTTCCTCAGATGAATTTCTTTTAGCCAGGCCGTACACAAAAACCATGCTGGCCATTTCAGCATTTGTGAAGTAAGCCATCACAAAGAAATTTGTTTTATACATAAAACTGGATTGTGACAATAACTTTGTAAATGATTAAATTTGAGGTAAACATTAGTGATTTGGATAATGAACAAGAGCACAGCCTACTTAATGTAATTAAATTAGTTTGTATAGTTTACAAGTGCAGAGGTTTAAATTTTAGGTATCAAATTTGCCACGAAATATTGACAGGTCCGAAAACATATCAAGAGTACATTTTTGTTAAACATTAAATTATCCATCTAAATATGTTACTTGATTATATTTAACAGGTAGACGCTGAGCTGATTACCCATATCGACGCCACTTGTTGTCTAAAGAACGTGATAATCCTGGTCTTTAAAACTACTTATTACAGGTATCCTGTGTACCACGTTTGGTAAAAAAAGCAGCAACTGCAAAGAGTTATGACGAAAAGACATTTTTTTAACATCATGTATCTCGTAAATTACGCAGCTTAGGCCACATGTTTATAAGAACACTATTTCTCTAAATTATCTAAATATTATGCCACTAAAATACCTAAACGTACTTATGAAACACCCTATACAGTGTGTCCCAAACTGGATCGGAATGCATTGCCATCCCCGTTATTATTAGAGCTAGGGAGACGGTTAAATTAGCAATGTTTTGTAGAATTTCCTGCTCGTTCCAAATGTGACTTGCATTTTGCACTGCCTCTTTTGGTTTTAGAGTTATGTTTTTGTCGATTTTTTTCTTTAATATCTAAGTAGGCGTTGATCTGACATGTTTAAGACTTGCACATTATCAAGACACTTTTTACAGAGTAATCTTTTTGTGCTATTCTCAACTTTGGATTGTCATTTGTTTTTGAGGTACAGGTATCAACGTTTGTTTTTAGTATGGCAGCCATATTAGATTTTTGCTCATGTGACAAGAGCTTTCCAATGATGTACAAAGTGCTTTAGAAATCTTGTAATTGCACTGACAATTTTGAGAAAAACCGTTTTTATTTTCAAATGAAAAGTTTCATCTTGCTGACATTGTCCTTGATACCATGTGCAGAATTGATGTCGCTTAGGGTAATCGTCAGCATTTAAGCCTTGTTTGGATGGTAATGACTTTCTTTTAATACACGATGTACCATACTTTTTGGAACGTCAATTTGTTCACCATAAAACCGAACAGATTGCGGAGGGTTTTCGTTTGAAACCTGTAAGACGGAATTATTTCTTTCTTCTTTTCTAGGCATTGGTAGTTTCTTTGCGAGGAAGCTACCATCGTTCAATAGATTGGTCACTATCCTGCGATATATTTTGGTGTTTGGTTGTCGTCTTTCTATGTAGTCGTTTTGTTATGAAGTTGCAGCTGCCTTGAAATTTCAGTTAGAACGAATATAACATTCGAACATGTCAAAATATTCTTTGTTACTGAACATATTGTTGAATAATATTTAAAATAAACAGGAAACAAACTATTTAGTACAAAATTATAAGCAACTAGTTACAAAACCTCAAATTGTTCAGTTAATTAAGAATGACGCTATTCTTAATTGTCTCGATAGTGTTTTATCCATAGCAACCTTTCTTCTATTGTTTTGAATTTTCAAAGGCGTCTTCGTAAATCATTAGTCTGCCTTTTATTGAGTTCGGTTAGTAAATTTAATTATTTACTAGGTTTACCTATTTGATTTAATGATAAAATTTTTTTAGAATAATGTAATGCAAAATATCATTTGTAATAATGGGCCGATTCATTGGTGTGCTCAAAGTTCCTATTTTTTTTTGGTATCATGAATCATTACGGAAAATTTTGTTAAAAGTAGAAGTCTATTGGTAGACTCCAGGCGAACTGCTTTTTGAACACTTTTTTTGTCATTTGTTTTCTGGTATTGGATTTCATAGACTACTATCCTCAAAACGGTTTTTCTCCAAATTGTCAGTGCAGATCGAAAATTTCTCAAGCATGTTGTATATCATTGGAAAGCCCTTTTCATAGGCAATCACATGAGTAAAGAATCTAATATGGCTGCCATAATAAAAACAAACGTTGATACCTGTAGCTCAAAAACAAATGACAATCCAAAGTTGAGAATAGCATAAAAAGATTACTCTTTAAAAGTTTCCTGATAATGTGCAAGTCTTACACATGTCAGATAAACGCCTACTTAGATACTGGAGAAAAAAGAAACCGACAAATTTTGGTTTTTTCAACATAACTCGAAAACAAAAGAGGCAGGGCAAAATACAAATCATATTTGGAACGATCATGAAATTCTGCAAAACATTGCTAATTCAACCGTCTCCCTATCTCTAATAATAACCGAGATAGCAATAGATTCCCATCCAGTTTGGGACACTCTATATATATATATATATATATATATATATATATATATATATATATATATATATATATATATATATATATACATATATATATATATATATATATATATATATATATATATATATATATATATATATATATATATATATATATATATATATATATATATGTATATATTATCTACATGTATAATAAAAGCTAAGGCGCATTCCTGCCAACAAGTGGAAACTTACGCACTTACTGATAAATTTTAATATTTTATATCTGTTATTAAATACCCTGTAAATACTACTTGACTGTGAATACCGTAAATACTTTAAATTCTTTAACTCACATCCTTGTAAATTTATTGCAAAATGTCAGGAGATTTACAAGAACTATCAATTACAGAACAATGTTTCACTATATTTTATTGCAGTAGTTAGTACATGCCATTTTTAAATGACGAAAACAGGTTTATCACCAAGAATGCATTCAAAGACGCTTATTATATATTATCGAATTTTCGTAAAAACTTACTTAATTAAGGGTAACAACGTTGTTTATTTTTTTAAAGCGCAATAAAAAAAACTATGTACAAGAGCACGTTTCATATTTAAGTTCGTAGGATACATATACAGTGAACGTATATATATTTTTTAGAAAGCTAATGCATGCACCTTTGGTAGTTTTCATGCATTTATTTAGCGGCTTGAATTGGGAGCTACAGAATCGTCATAATAAGTGCAGCACATAAAGAGCTTAATTATTGCTTTTATGTGTAATTTTTACTTGTGTTAATAATCTAAAGCACGTGGAATGAGGTTTTCTACCAATTCTAAATTTTATTTAATTATACTTCAGTCGATTTTATTTGTTTTTAAGAATCCCCTACATCGTTTTAAATTTTTCTGATTTACAAAAGCTTTAGTCAATAAGATTACGTATATATATATATATATATATATATATATATATATATATATATATATATATATATATATATATATATATATATATATATATATATATATATATATATATATATATATATAGTAACGGTTATGTTTTATTCACTACTGACATAACGAGAAATCTTAAATAAGAAATGGTGACTTCATTTTTGAGCAGCAATTCAGGTTTTGGATTTGAAAAGATTTGTTGAAAATTTGCTATTGACAATTACCATCGTAGTGCTCTTACTGCATTCCTTTTATATACATTAAGTAAAATATCAACAAACTGAATATTTGCCTTAAGGAAAAAGATCGTTATTTATTACAATTTCGTACTAAGATGTTTGCAAATTGGAAATCTAGAAGCAGGAGGATATCTTTGCAGAGATGAATATTTACTGAAATAAAAGACCCTACAATGACGAGAGTCAAAAGGTCGTAAATTTGTGAGACAAGTTGACAACTGAAAGAAATACCGACAAAGCAAGCGCTATCGTTAACCAATAAAGTACACTTGACAGATACTGGTCGAACAGAAGCTTTGCTAGTGCGAAGCCTCGACAGAGTCTCTGTGGAAACTGGCGCGAAACACATGCATCTCTGCATCCCTCTCATAAACGTAGAGGTAGATGGGTAACAAAAGGACAGAGAACATCATCGGAGCACCGTTGACGGTGGCAGCAGGAACCGGGCGGCCTACTTAAACGCGTGCAAAGCTGGCTCTCTCTTGGTCAGCCAAAAAACACCACTAGAGCAAGAATTGCTCTACCTATCGAGTCAGTGTTTAACAGAGATGTTCAGTAAAGTTTTCTATCCGACAAAAAAGTGAAATGTAGCTTCCGCAGGGCATGTACGCCTAGTGTAATTATCGTGCAAGTGCTGCAAATAATTTGAGTTCGGTTTAGTGATTGAAACATCCCGTTTAAAAGAAAAATTGATTGAACAGTGAGTCTTTAATAAACCTTTTAATACAGCGGCAAGTTGTTGACAGCAATTCTTTGTGGTAATTGCAAGATTCAAGTAAACGGTTTCGAGTTTTCAATTTCAGTTCTCAGTTTCAAGTTTACATTTATGTCCGATTTTTCCGTATACGTCCAAACATAACTTTATGTCCGAGTTGACCATTAGAATACAGTGTTGCTGTTCCGATTGAAGTTAACATCTAGGTTCAATCCATTTTCAAGTTCAAGATTCAATCCCAGTGTCTACCTAGCCTCTTGAATATACATTGCACGTACTTTCTCCTTGCATCCACGTCGGCAAGCTGTGTCTGACAACTACTGGCTTCTCTCTTGGGGGCAATTAAGCGCCTATGGTAAGCGCTTAGTGTCGGTGTTGCCCTGTGCAGTTTCTACATTCCGTCAGCAGGCAAATTAACACCTGAGTGGCCTCAGGTGAAGGTCTAGATTAGCAATATATATATATATATATATATATATATATATATATATATATATATATATATATATATATATATATATATATATATATATATATATATATATATATATATATATATATATATATATATATATATATATATATATATATATATATATATATATATATATATATATATATATATATATATATATATGTATATATATATATATATATATATCTAAACATATAAAAATTGAAACTGACCCTGGATATGGGTTCCAGGTGGCCTCGTTCACGCTCATTTGAAGAATTTTTTTCAAAATTCAAAAGATGGAATCTCCCTATGAGTGAATTTTAAATGCCTATAACTTTTTTGTCTTTAAACCTACAAGCCTAGATTTTGGTAAATGGTTCACTCTTTATAATACGTACCAAATTTGCCCTTACTTTATAATTTTTGGAGATACAAAGTTTTCTCGAGAGAAAACTTTCCGGGAAAACCTGGGCCGATGTTCCAGGTTCTGGTTAACGAACTTATCCAAGCCACTTGCAAAGGGAAGGTGCGTACAAAATTTTATCAAAATCGGCCCATAATTTTTTAGTTATCGATGTGATACATACACACATACATACATACATACACACATATATATATATATATATATATATATATATATATATATATATATATATATATATATATATATATATATATATATATATATTTCTAGGGGCCTAGTTTTTTTAAAACTGAAAAGTTGGAATCGCCTCATTAGGAAATTTTTCCTAAGAAAATTCACTCAAGATAGTTGGAATTTAATTACAAATTCACTATCGTGAATATATTATCCATTGTATTTGTACCTCGTTTCTCAAGTTTTAAGGTCACACAGAAGCTTAAATATTTAAAAATCGAAGGTAGATTTCAGACCTGTCTGCAAATATCAAAATTAACTTTGATTGACACCGTTTTAAATAAGTTACCTTATGTTAAGTGTTTCTCTCACGCAGGAACAAAATAAGTAGAGCCCTTCGTATAAACACTTTTGCATGACTAAATACTAGGTCACCTTTAAAGTACATGACAGAGTTTACAGAAGTTCTACGACCTAGCTACGACTGGTAGACAGTTTAAATACAGCTGTATGCCAGAACCTGCACTATACCATTTATCGACCTAAATGATGTATATCCAGGCATCATGAACCGTTTAACTGTAAAACTTTATTTCAAATATTTGCACTGAAGCTTTATATAGAAAGACCGATCTTTATCCTCTGTTTCTGACCTATATATATATATATATATATATATATATATATATATATATATATATATATATATATATATATATATATAGTGTGTTTCACTTTAAGTGGCGACAATTCACTATTTCATAACAGGTCGGCCGAATTTCACAATATGAATTTTTAAATAAATTACTTCAAAAGCTCCACATGTATGCAATATTTTAATATTCGCTTTGTCCATAGCCTAACGCTAACATATAATACCCCAAAAATGACTAAAGCATTTTAGGAACTTTTTTACGAAGAAACAAATATCTCTATCGATTTGGGCACATCTGTAAGCCACAAATCCGAAGTTTTAATATTGTGAGTTATACAGATTGTTCACAACTTGAGTGCAAAAAAAATGAAAAAATCGACTTTTTTAGAGTGCGCTGTGTAAACGCTACTGAGTGTCTTGCAAATATTAGAATGCCAGTGGATTAAGAGTCACCTAGTGTATCAATTCACACAATATCATCCGCACATTTAATACAGAGTGTTCATAATAACAACGGAAACATACCCTTTTGTAATGTAGTACCCAATTTGGACTTTGATCGGACCAGCATCTTAAATTTAGGAAAGAGACCACTCCATTATTTCTGAAAGTAGCTAAGTGACTATTGGAACCTGCAATGAGCACTGATAAGTACACTTGGAGAACCCAAATCCTCACAACATATCTTTTCATAGATCTGATGATCGTTTCGCTAACAAAGTCAGCGTTATCAGAGGATGAAAAATTATATTTTTCATCTTACTTAGCAGTGCTCATCTCAGGGTACAATCTTCACTTAGCTAAAAGGCAAGGATAGTACGGCCAAAATGTCGGGAAGTTATAAAATAAGTTGTAAAGGTTGTGATCTTAAATACGTCGGACAAACAAAAATATCTATTGGAATTAGATTCAAAGATCATTTGGCAAACTTAAGATACGATACTATAGATAGATCTTCCGTCGCCCGACATATTTGAGATAATAATTACCACGTTAATCGGAAGAATCTGAAATTAATAAAAAATGTTAGACAACCAGGACAGCTAAACGCCTTCGAAAGTGTATATATTGCTACATATAGTAATAATAAGAAGTGTATGAATCTCGCTCCGCCGCCTATGGGTAGCCTCTTGATAGATCACTTTCAAAATAGATACCGGCATAAGCACGTCCGATAGATAATAAAGAATACAAATATTTCCGCCAAACGAAAGATGTTAATTTTTGGTGTCCTTGAACCCCCCTAAATTGTTACTGACCGACTACCTGCAGAATAATATAAGTAGGGTTGGGGATATAAGATATGTAGAATTATTCATCCTCTGATGAGGCTCACTTGATTAGTGAAACGATAGTCATGTTTTTTAAAATATGTTGTGGTCATTTCGGTTCTTCAAGTGTGCTTCTCAGTGCTCATCACAGGTTCCAATCTTCACTTTGTAAATAATAATCTCCTTTATTCGCACTCACTTTACGAGTATAAAGTAGACTGTCATCTAGGCATGGAATTAAAGTTTTTCTTGTACATTTTTCTTTACTTCCACTGGTTAAGATTATCTTTTTTTCTCAATTTTAATCACAGATTAGGTGTGTAATTTCAACTCTATGTATTTTTCTGTCTCAATACCTTAAATAAATTGTTGAAATCAGAACAGTATATGAAATATCCTTCTTGGCGAAAAAAATGTGTGAGAGTAATGACTTAATGCGTTTTCGGAAAAAGTAATGCTTACGTCACTCTGGAGAAGACTTCGTCCTTTCGCTCTGACTTCGATTTTGATAGATTTAAATCTAGAACTAGGTCGTTATGTTCACCCTGTGTAATTCGGTGCGGCGCTGATAAACATCTTGGTAAGTCAAATGAAGTATCTATTTCTATTTTCTGTATGTTTTATCTATTAGTATCACTTTAAGAATCAGTGGATTCGAGTGCTTTTTCATCGAAAGTCCAAGATTATGGTAGCTTTTAAATGAGCGCTAATTGTAGCCCCTAGATTCCATATCCGTATACACATAAGGTCTAAAACTGGCCATGCCTATGGACTCTATGTAAATATGTAAGGCATAGTCGGCGATGAAAGGTATGTAATAATATCAGTGGCTGAAATACAGTTAAATACGCTGTCCCTCTGGAAAATATCAATCGCACGGCACCGTGCGCCATCGGTAAGATATGTCGGTTAGAGGGAGAATGCGGCAGACAGCGAGACGGTGTCGTGGAGCTGACATCAGAGACAAGGTAGTGTAGTGAGTTCAGCGCCGTCATAGTCATTGGCACATTAGAGGCCAAGCAGTTGCGGTTGGTTCGTCCGCTTCATTTTTGTTTGTTTAATGCACAGAATTGACCGAGATGAATCAGTCAGTATTTGAGTAACAGGAACACCAGGTTATCGAAGTCCAGCAGAAGGCACCATTAACGAATAGAAACACTTGGAAAATCATATTGTTGCGTTTTCTCCGGGTTCTGGATAAGTGAGACTTTAAATTTTAACAAAACAACTTTATTTACACTCTAAATATGGATACAATAAAATTTCTAGAATGTCTCTCTCACAAAACACTTCATTTACTGGCCTTACAATTACTACTCTCAACAAAAGTCACTAATCTGGTACTACAGTCACTACTCTCTTAACACTTTACACTGCTTCTTCAAGTCACTACCACGTTCTCTTACTGAACTGAACTTACTAACTCGGGCTGGCTTGCTTTCGCTTTTATATACTCGCCGTACCTTCCCCTCCTTTCTAGAGCGTTCCATTCCAGAACGTTCCAGAACCTTCTTTTACTAGAAGGTTTTGTGAATACAGATCGGTCCCGTGTGTATACAGGGGGATGTATATACAGGATGATCCAAATGTGGTCACCACTCCTATGTTACACAAGAGGTGTTTCTCGAACTATAAGATCTCTCTGCGTATACAGGGTGTAAGGGTTCTCTGCGTATACAGGGTGTATATACAGGGTGTTCAGAATGTGCAGACCTCAGTTATCCGTTCCGACGGGGTACAAGTTGGTAACTTCGTTATTTCTGGTCCTAGAGGGTTGAGACTTCGCCTGAGGGGGGTCACCCCAGGCACCCCCAGGGGGGTGGGGAGGCGGTGTTGCCAGATTGTGCAAAAATTCCCAGATGTTGGGGAAATTCTGGAGATGTGGCAACACCGCACCTACGTCTATTGAAGTGCTTTGTAACACTGCCCCCCTCCTTAAGACTGTTCGTCCCGAACAGTATTTACCGGCCGCCAACTTGGGGGTTCGTTGCCCCGATAGGGACTCAACCTCTCTATGTGAACAACTTTGGGTTTAGTTCTTGGAGACAGCTGGATTCTGTAGACTAGGTCGTTAATTTTCTTAGTCACCAAGTATGGCCCTTCCCATGGTTTCTGAAGTTTGGGACTGAGGCCCTTTCTCCTTGTTGGTTGGTACAGCCACACTGCATCACCTTCCTTGAATGTATGGGGTGTTGCTCTGCGATCCAAGCGCATCTTCATCCGGTCACTGCTTAAGAGGAGCCTATCTCTGACACATCTGTGTATAGTGCGCAGTTTTCCTTCTAGGTCGGCGACATACTCAGGTAACGTAGCTAGGTCCGCTATGTCCTCGTTCGGTGGTGGTCTCGTCATGTCGATTGGTAACCGCATCTCTCTGCCGGTCAACATCATGGATGGAGTGTAGCCGGTAGATTCATGCTGAGAGCTTCTGTAAGCTAGGAGGAACAGAGGTATCAACTTGTCCCAGGTTCTCTGATTCTCGTCGACAAACATAGCAAGATACTGATTGATGGTCCTGTTATGCCGTTCTACCATGCCGTCTGATTGAGGGTGGAGTGGCGTTGTTCTCGTTTTCTTTATGCCTAGCAAGTCCATTAGGCTCTTCCAGACCTCTGATTCGAAATTCCGGCCCTGGTCGGTGTGAATCTCCAAGGGTACGCCATGCCGTGATATGACATTTTCCATCAGGGCTTCTGCTACGGTCGTTGCCTCTTGGTTGGGGATCGGCGCAACTTCAGGCCATTTCGAGAAGTAGTCAATCGCCACCATTATGTATCTGTTCCCAGACTCTGTGATGGGAAAAGGTCCTGCGATGTCTACGGCAACTCTCTCCCACGGTGTACCTGAGATGTACTGCATCATTTTTCCTCTGGATCGGGTCTTTGGTCCTTTCTTTGAAGCACATTGGTCACATATTTTGCACCATTCTTCCACGCTCCTTCGGCAGTTTATCCAATAGAAGCGGTCTCTCACTCTGGCAAGAGTCCTGTTGACCCCAAAGTGGCCTCCACTTCTACTATTGTGTAACTCTTGAAGAACACTGTCTATGCACTCACTTGGCACAACGGTCTGATATATACAGTCTCTACCATCGGCAGTTTCCCATTTTCGAGTGATCATGTCATTCTTTAGACACAATGAGTCCCATTGTAGCCAGTAGCCTTTAACCTCCGCCCCAAACCGGGACACATCGTGCCACTCAGGTCTTTTCCCCTTTTGTAGCCATTCTCTAATATTTTTCAAGTCTGGATCTGTCTTCTGTGCGTCTCTGATGTATTCAAGATTTACGTCTAGATCGGTGTTATTCTCCTGTCCTGCCACCAGTTGTTTGATCTGATGAGTTACTTTGTCGATCTCTTTGTTCTCTTGTCGCTCGCAAAATTTACATTCATGCACTGAACATGGTCTTCTTGACAGGCTGTCTGCATTGGCGTGACTTCTTCCTCTTCGATGTTCAATCCGGAAGTCGTAGCTCTGCAGTTTCTCTATCCATCGGGCTATCTGTCCTTCGGGATTTCTAAAGTTCAGAAGCCATTGCAGAGCAGAGTGATCCGACCTCACGCGGAATGTTCTTCCGTACAGGAAGCTGTGGAAATGTTCGATGGATCTTACAACTGCCAGCAGTTCTTTCCGGGTTACACAGTAATTCCTTTCTGCTTTTCCGAACGTTTTGCTGAAGTAGCCTATCACGACTTCTTCTCCGGCTTGGAGCTGCGAGAGTACTGCCCCAATGCCATACTGGGAAGCATCGGTGTCCAGTATGAACAGTCCTTCGTCTTGAGGATAAGCCAGTATAGGAGCAGTGAGAAGACGATGTTTGAGTTCTCTAAAAGACTCTTGGCAATCTGGTGACCAGATGAACTCGACCTTATTTTCAGTCAGGCTATGCAGAGGTTTCGCAATGCTGCTGAAGTACTTCACAAAGCGTCGGTAGTAGCTGCAAAGTCCCAGAAAACTTCTGACCTCATGTTTGTTCCTCGGCACAGGCCAGTCTCTTACTGCCTTTATTTTCTCTGGATCAGTTTCTATCCCTTTCTCAGAAACGACATGTCCGAGGAAACTCACTTTCTTCTGGAAGAGGACGCATTTCTTGGGATTGAGTTGCAGATTGGCACCTCTCAGCCTGGAGAAAACCTGCTTCAGATTCGACAGGTGTTCATCGAAAGTCCTTCCAATCACCATGACATCGTCGAGATACACCAGGCATGTTTCCCATGTAAGTCCTCTCAGCACTAACTCCATTAGTCGCTCGAAGGTGGCAGGAGCATTACATAAGCCGAATGGCATGACCTTGAATTGGTACAACCCATTCCCGGTTGAAAAAGCAGTCTTCTCCTTATCGTCTTTATGGAGTTCTACTTGCCAGTAGCCACTTTTCAGGTCTAATGTAGAGAACCACTTTGATCCGGCCAAAGTGTTCAAAGTGTCGTCGATCCGGGGCAGGGGATAACTGTCTTTCTTGGTGACATCATTCAGCTTCCTATAGTCCACGCAAAATCTCATAGTGCCGTCTTTCTTGGTGACCAAAACTACTGGGGACGACCAAGGACTATTAGACTCCTCAATCACACCATCTTCCAGCATTTCGTTAACCATCGCCTTGATTTCTGATTGCTTGGCAAAAGGCAGTCTTCTCGGCGGCTGTCTAATTGGTCTTGCGTCGCCAGTATTAATTCTGTGTTGCACTAGACTCGTACGACCTGTGATTTTATCTTGAGCGAAAATATCGGCCTCCTCCAATACGAACTTCAGGGCCATTTCCATCTCCATGTCGTTCAATTGGCCCCAAGAATTCTTGAACCGCTCTACCATTTCTACTGGCAGTCTTCTGTCTAATGCCGTGGGTGTCACCTTTCTTGACAACGTCACTCGGTCAATGGGCTCGCAAGTGGCGATAACCTCACCTTTCTTCAATGTGACCCTGTTAGTTTGCACGTTAGCCACTCTTATGGGTATTGTCCTCTTCGGGTCTACTAAGCATCGTGCGACGAGGGCACCATCATGTCTATCTTTTAGGGGCTCCGCTATGAGAGCAGACATACCATCAAGTTTCTTCTCTAGTCTGGCTCTGACAATCTTCTCACTGTTACCAGGAATCCGTGTATCCTCGTCGACAATAAGTCTCACCCTGGGATTAGCTTCGCCTGCTGTTGGAGATAAATACAACTCTTCGTTACCGATTTTCAAGATCTTATTCTGGAAGTCTACTGACAGGACATCGAAATCTTCCATTAAATCCAGGCCCAGAATAAATTCGTCGACGATTTCTGCGACGACAGCCCTTACCTGTAGCTCAGTACTGCCCAGCCTAATGAAAACAGTGGCCTCTCCATGCACAGGTATCCTATCTCCTTTTGCCGTCTCCAACACAGGCTGTTTGTTGGTCGTGAGTGCCGACCTGTTTGGCAACATGTCTGGACGTACAACGGATCTAGTAGCACCAGTATCGATGGTGAAACTGCATTGTCTTCCGTCTATGCTGCCAGGTATAACGAGGCTCTCGCGGTAGCGTCGGATAGTGGAGACCCTGACCTTGAGGCCTTGGGTCTCGCATGCCACGTGTCGCCCACCTACACTGGCGTCTGGTCGTTTTCCCTGATGGCGCTCCCTGTTGGTATATTCTTGTCTTCTGCGAGCCACCTGTTGGGTTTGTAAGCACTGCCTACTTATGTGTCCTTTCCTACCACACTTGTAGCATTCTATGTCTGACCAATCTGCTTTCGTCCTACGTGCCCCAACCGGTACAGTGAGCTTGCTTATGGCTTCTTTTATCATTTTCATTTCTTGTCTTAGTTCGGCTGTCGTGTCTGCAAAGTCCTCTATCTCCTTCACTTCGCGCAGCCTGTTGCGGCGAGGTTGAGATGCATTCTTCGCTGCTTCAAATTCCAAGCCATAAATTACGCAGTCCGTAAGTGTTTTGAACCTTCCGAGCCTTAAAGCTTGTTGCATTTCATTATCAAGTACCCCATCGATGAAGGTCTGGACGGTTATCTGGTTGACAAATTCTTCTGGGGCTTGGGGATATGCCAGTCGCACAAGTTTCTCCACTTCGGCACTAAATTCTTGCAGCGTCTCATTTGGCTTCTGGACCCTTGACTTTAGTTGTGTCTGGTAAACCTGGCTCATGTACTTGTTACCATATCTCAAATCTAGGGCCTGTATCACTGTTAAGTAGTTTTGCTGTTTCGACTCCGGGATGTTCTGGAGGATTTCTAGGGCTTTACCTCGAAGCGAGAGAATTAGAGCAGTTGCTGCCTGTTGTTCGCTCCACCCATTGCTGAGAGCTGCCGCTTCAAACTGCCTCCTGTACATGGGCCACGATGTTTCTCCGTCAAAAGTCGGCGGCTTCAAGGTTCCATGAGGCCGCTGCACGATTGGCATATCTTCTTCCGGACGATTTTGAGCTGGGTACATTCCAGTAACTCCTCTTGGTTGAGTTCTGTCAGTCTGGCCCATCACCTGCTCTGTCAGTTCTCTATGTCTGATTTCTGTGCCTTTCATAATTATCTTCATTTGTTCTTTCAACCCTTCCACTTCTTCCCATCGTTTATTCAAATCCTCTGTTACATTTTCTACTTTCTTGTCCACATTTTCTACTTTTTTATCCACATTTTCTATTTGTTCGTTGATCTGTTCAATTTCTTCTTTTACATCGACTCTCATATTGTGGAACATACTTCGAAGCTCTTCTTTATCTTCTTGTCGCCTCTGTTCCTCCTCTTGCCGTCTTCTCTCGTCTTCTTCGCGTTGCCTCTTGAGGTCTTCTTTATCTTCTTGTCGCCGTTGTTCGTCTTCTTTGCGTCGTCTTCTTTCATCTTCTTGTCGCCGTTGTTTGTCTTCTTCGCGTTGCCTCTTGAGGTCTTCTTTATCTTCTTGCCGCCGTCGTTCGTCTTCTTCGCGTTGCCTCTTGAGGTCTTCTTTATCTTCTTGCCGCCGTCGTTCGTCTTCTTCGCGCCGTCTTCTTTCTTCTTCTTGTCGTCTTCTCTCGTCTTCTTCGCGTTGTCTTTTCAGTAAGTCCATCAACTCTTTGATTTCAGCCATCTTGTCGTAGTCAGTCGATCTGGTGTTTACCATTTACAACTAGATTAATTGTTCACTTCTTCACTCACTTATCCCACTTCTGACACCAAATTGTTGCGTTTTCTCCGGGTTCTGGATAAGTGAGACTTTAAATTTTAACAAAACAACTTTATTTACACTCTAAATATGGATACAATAAAATTTCTAGAATGTCTCTCTCACAAAACACTTCATTTACTGGCCTTACAATTACTACTCTCAACAAAAGTCACTAATCTGGTACTACAGTCACTACTCTCTTAACACTTTACACTGCTTCTTCAAGTCACTACCACGTTCTCTTACTGAACTGAACTAACTAACTCGGGCTGGCTTGCTTTCGCTTTTATATACTCGCCGTACCTTCCCCTCCTTTCTAGAGCGTTCCATTCCAGAACGTTCCAGAACCTTCTTTTACTAGAAGGTTTTGTGAATACAGATCGGTCCCGTGTGTATACAGGGGGATGTATATACAGGATGATCCAAATGTGGTCACCACTCCTATGTTACACAAGAGGTGTTTCTCGAACTATAAGATCTCTCTGCGTATACAGGGTGTAAGGGTTCTCTGCGTATACAGGGTGTATATACAGGGTGTTCAGAATGTGCAGACCTCAGTTATCCGTTCCGACGGGGTACAAGTTGGTAACTTCGTTATTTCTGGTCCTAGAGGGTTGAGACTTCGCCTGAGGGGGGTCACCCCAGGCACCCCCAGGGGGGTGGGGAGGCGGTGTTGCCAGATTGTGCAAAAATTCCCAGATGTTGGGGAAATTCTGGAGATGTGGCAACACCGCACCTACGTCTATTGAAGTGCTTTGTAACAATATTTAAAGAACAGAGTGCAGTTCGTTAGCTGGCAAAATACAACTTCGGATTTTAAACAGGTAAACTTGGGAGTACCACAAGGCTCTATACTGGGACCAATGCTCTTTTTATTCTACATTAACGATTTGCCTGAAAACATCAGAGTAGACAGAATTTGCATATTCGCAGATGACACGACAATAATTAATAAAGCGGTTCCAAAACTTATAAAACACAAAGGTGATCAATCCATCCAGTAGGTGGAAAGATGGGTTAAGAGTTAAGGCAAATAAGTTATTGCTTAATGCATAAAAAACATCATAACAACCAGGGATCATCTACAGAACTCAGGCGAAAATAATCAAGTTTTAGGATTTCATATAGATATAGTTGTTTAAGCTGAAAACCAAACATAAACCAAATGTGTAAAAAAATTATCTTCAACGATCTACTCAATCCGTAGAATAAGATATATCATAGATGAAAGCGTCGCTAGGGCTACTTACCCTGGTCACTTTCAAAGCATTGCAACCTATGGAATTTTGCTGTGGGGATACTCACCACATGCAGGGTGTGTCTTTTTGCAACAGAAAAGAGCCATCGGGGCAAATGCTAACGTTCCTCAGGACCACAGTTGTAGAGAACTATTTGATAGGTATAAAATAATTACCCTATCAGTAAGTTATATATATATATATATATATATATATATATATATATATATATATATATATATATATATATATATATATTCTTGTCTTCTTTACATTTATGACCACCAAGTCAGTTTTATCTCCCACGAACAGGTTCACAGTTACGAAACTAGAGGTAAAAATCAGTTTGTAATTCCTTATCACAGAATAAGCCGCCCGCAGAAGAGCCATGGGTATACTGGTGTTATGTTGTTTAATTCACTTCCAGCAGTGGTCAGTGTATAGACTAAAAGACAGCTTGTATCTGTTATAAAAAGAAAATTAATAGGGAGACCTATATATTCAATTGAAGAATTTAATTTTTAATTAACTATTGTGTGTTTTTGTTACACTCTCCCACTCTTAGTCATGTGTAAGTCCATAATACAATTATTTTGTTTGTGGCGAACCATGTAAATGTTGATATATATATATATATATATATATATATATATATATATATATATATATATATATATATATATATATATATATATATTCTGCGTATCAGTTTTACCGATCAACATATCCGTTTTTATACCAAAATGGCAGATGCTTCATGTCTGTCTGTTTATCTGTTTTGGCAGAGGTGTAGCAAGCCATTATTGCAGTTTAACCGTGGCTGGTGGCTTCAAGTCAGAGACTACTTAAAGTAGAGAGGAAAACAATATTCTACACACTAACAAAAAGTGGGTTGAAACTACTTGTAATTAGTAAATTAAGGAACGTAAATGTAGGTATATTATTTTTACATGGTTCCTTTTGATTTTATTGATATTATAAATAAATTTTGTAATTTGTTTCCTTTTCTTTTAATTTGAGTTTATATTTTTTGTGTGTTTTGTTATGATTTTATATTTATTTATTTACTTTTAAATATCATTGTTATTATTATTTGTTTTTTACAATTTTTTCAACTCAAATAAGGATGGACAGGGTCACAATTTTTCATACCTAGTGGTCTCTTAAGGTAACTTTATAAAAAGGCAACTTTATAAAACAGAAGTTGTAGTTGGACAACGGGGGGTTCCTGAACAAGTCATTCCTGCAGTTCACTGCGTCAAAGGTACCCCATCCCATCAGGTAAATTGTCAAGTGTGGCAGCAAAAGTGCAAAGTCAGTGCCCTTGTGCTTTATTCAATATACGAGGGTATATGCTTCTGACACATTGCTGACCTACTTAAATGTTCTCTCTATATAATCCATATTTACTATCCACCTCAAAAAGACATTGTTCTGAAATATTACTCTACCCCGCGACTAAAGATTGTAATGAAATTACAATTTTAGTGAATTTTCTTAAAAAAATTCACTAATGAGGAGATCTCGACTTTTGAATTTTGAAAAAATTTCTTCAAATGAGCGCTAATTAGGCCCCCCAGAACACATATCTGGGGTCAGTTTGAATTTTTATATGTTTATATATATATATATTTATATATATATATATATATTTATATATATATATATATATGTATCACACCGATAACTCAAAAAATAATGGGCCGATTTTGATTAAATTTGGTGAATAAATTCCTTTTGCAAATGGCTTGGATAAGTTCGTTAGCCAGGAAAATCTGCCCAGGTTTTCCCGGAAAATTTTGTGTTTTCTTTCGAAAAAAATTTATATCTCCCGAATTAACAAAGTAAGGGCAACCTACTTTGGTACGCGGATTTATGTCCTTATATGTAAGTTACCTACCAAAATTTAGCTCTGTATGTCAAAAGACAAAAAAGTTATAGGCATTTAAAGAAAAATAAATTGGGGTTTTCCTCAAAACGTCAAAGTTGCGACTTAAAACGTCAAAATCGGCAACATTTTGGCAAATAACTTGAAACTAATACGGGCTATGGAAATCAAATGTCTCAAGAAGAATGTTTTACAAACACTGAAGTCTTAGTTTCAACCGTCATTGTCCTTCATTTTACTAAAATGTTTCCAGAAAATTCATTTGAAATAGACGCTTTCCCTGATGCTTGGCAGTAGCCTTAGCTATAGAGTTTATCGTTTAATGGTATATAATTTTTGTCGAATTTTCGTAAAAAATCAATAAAGCTCAATATATCTGTTATTATACAAGATTTGAAAAAAATTTGTATATATTAATTATAGGGTGTCTTGAGCTACATCTTAAAAAAATATTTCTACAATCACAGGATGGCCCATAAGTCATTGGTGATACAAATTTTCTTTTTTTTTTTAATCAAACACGCCTTATGTTATTGCATTTTCCATCGAAATATAATGCATGTTTGTAAGAAAAGAAATTCTGAATGCAGCAAGTGCGTTATGGTAGCGAACTTTGATCAAATGCTTCATATTTGAATAGCCCAATTTGCTATTAACCTATAAGGTTGACCAAGAAACGAGTTTTTCGGGAACACTTTAAGTCTACTTTTGGAAATCTTGGTACATTTTCACACAATAAAGTTATTTTTATGAAACATGGCACATTGCTTTTACTATATAGGTTATACTGGTAACCAAAATTGATGCCTGCTTTTTTAAAAAGAAAACACACATATTTGCAATAAAAACATTTTTATGAAAATTCACTACCATAACGCACTTGCTGCGTCCAGAGTTTTTCAAGACTCAGTGCAACCATTTTCTCTACCAAACCTTATCAATTTTGCTGCACCAGGGTTCTTTTGAGAACTGCCGAGAATTTTGAAAAACTCTGAAAACGTCCACTTTGCTTGCGAGAGGGACACTAACTACGCAGTTCTAACAGACGTTGTAGCATTCAGCCCCTGGCGGGGGCTCCCTGGAACCCATATCAGTTTCAATTTTTAGGTGTTTACACACACACACACACACACACACACACATATATATATATATATATATATATATATATATATATATATATATATATATATATATATATATATATATATATATATATATATATATATATATATATATATATATATATATAAACACCGATAACTCAAAAAATAATGGACCGATTTTGATCAACTTTACTGAGTACCATCCTCCCGCAAGTGGCTTGGACAGGTTCGTTAGACATAAATATCGGCAAAGATTTCTCGGAAAATGTTGTGTTTTGTTTCAGAAATAACAAAGTAAGGGAAACCAAATTTGGTACGCGTGTTTGCAATATAAAGAGTGAACCTTGTACCAAAATTTAGATCTGTGAGTTTAAAGACAAAATGTTATAGGCATTTTCAAGAAAAAAAGGGGTTTTCTTCAAAACGTCAATGTCGCGATTTGTGACGTCAAAATTTTTAACATTTAGGCAAAGAATCTGAAACAAATACGGATTATGTAAAAAGCATGTCGCAAGAAGAGTGTTCTGCAATATCTTAAGTTTCAGCTTCAACCGTCATTGTCCTTCATTTTACTAAAATGTTTACAGAAAATTAGTTTCAAATAGATTCCTTCTATGATGATTTGGCAGTAGTTTTATTTAAGTTTATGGTTCAAGGGTCCATAATTTTTACCTATTTTTCGTAGCAAAGACTCGTTAATGAGAGACCGCGACTTTTAAATTTAAAAAAACTTCTTGAGCTCAAACTGAGCATACTGGAATCCATATCCGGGTTCAGTTTCATTTATTATCTGTTTACATATATAGAGGATGAGGCATTTGTACGGTAAAGCTCAATATAATTGTTATTATACAAGATACGAAGAAAAAGTGTATAAGTTAGTTATAGGGTGTCTTGAGCTGCATCTTATAAAATTATTAAGACAATCACAGGGTGGCCCAAAATTACCCCTTATATTATTGCATTTTTGCATTTTTTATCGAAATATGACGCATATTTGTCACAAAAAAATCAAGACGCAGTACGTGAGTTTTGGCAGTGAATTTTCATTAAAAGCTTCAATAACTTAATTTGCTATTTACCTAAGGTTTGTTGGCTAGGAAACCAGTTTTCTCGGAAAAATTTTAAGTTTATTTTCGTAAAATCTTTGTACATGTTCAAACAATAAGTTATTTTGATTAAATATGGTACACAATTTCTACTATATATGTTATACCGGTAACAAAATTGATGTCTGCTTGCATTAAAGAAACATATTTGCTATTAAAGATATTTTTATGAAAATTCAGCTCCATAACGCACTTGCTGCGTCTTGTTTTAATTTTTGACTTTTAGACTTAGGTCACTTTCGCTAAATTGTAATACTGTGATCCCAAAATTATACAGCTGCTCTGTGTGCCATTAATTGTGGACCACGCTGTATACGTGCTATTTGAATTCACTGTGGTCACATGAGGCCCGTCATCGTTGTCGTCAGCTGCGTCATGTAAATAATTTTCTTGTTTTTTTAAAATTAAATGCCTTGCACTCTTATGCCAGGCAACGATCGTACATCGTTCACTGTTTCTTGGATGACGCCGCTGCCCTTTTTGCAGTTTTCGGGTTGGGTGTTCTCGGTGTCTTCGGGGGACCGGCTTTAAATTTTTCACCTTGGACGGCGAGTTTGGTTTAGCAGCGGCGGAAGCGGGTTTGTTTCTGGCACCGGCACCGATAACCATCTTCGCCTTGGGGTTGGAAGGGGCCTCCTTTGGTTTTGTTGCGGTTTTCTTGGCTGCCACCGGCGCCTTCGGTTTAGTGACGATGGGTTTCTTCACTTTCTTGGCGGCGGGATTCTTTTGGTCACCGCTATGGAGGGAGCTTGATGTCACCCTGAAGGAACTGGAATTTCCCTTGCCCTTCGTATGTAACAGAGAGCCAGGGGCGACGGCTGATTTCAAGTATTTCCTGATGAACGGGGTCAGCTTATCGGTGTCCACCATGTAGTTTGCCGCAATGTAGTTCTTGATGGCTTGCACAAAAACAGCGTCGCGTTCTTTCAGATCCTTGAGGGTCTGGCCTGCCAACTCGGACGTTTTGACTTGGGGTTTTCACTTTCTTTTCCTTCTTTTCTTTCGCATTTTCTCCGGAGGTTCTGAGTTGGGAGACGGCCACTAATTAGAATCCGTATTTTTCATTCAGTTGAAAGAGAACTTGTTTTAAAATATTGATCTCTAATAACTTTACATATAATAGGATAATTATTAGGTAAGTTAGATGTTGCAAATCAACATAAAACACTAATATGTAACATACGAAACATAAACCTGCTAATTTGTTTACATCTGGGTTTAGATAACGATATTCAGTTATTAGTGTAGTATGTATTGTTGTTTAGTGAAATTAAAATAGATAAGCGACAAAAAATAACTGGCAAAAAATTAAGAAAAAGCAGTAAATTCAAGCAATTCTGCAAATTAACTTAATGTGAGAAAATAATCCCAATTAGTTGTTGATTCAATGAGTCTTCTATTTTGCTTTATACATTCTTAATGCCTTTATGAATGTTTATTGTGACATCTTTTTATGTGTTCGGATGTTATGTCTGCAAAAACTTATTTCCCGACGTTATTTATATCTGCATTAAAAGCAGTTCCATGCATTGTTCCTTTTAATAGACACACAGTAGCTCTTGTATCAAGTGAAATCAGGAATTTATTTAAAAAAAATTCTAAGACGACAGAATATTTCGTCAAAACTAATGACATGGACAGCTACGGCTGTTTAACTACTATTATTTTTGTAGTGGTAGCTCATATATCCGGTCTAAAAGCTCGTTCCCGGAGAACCCAAAAATGTATTTATATTGAAGTTACTTTAAAAGAAATTAGTTCTTTGCGACGACTGCTTTATGAGCTGGACAACCATCGTGCATAAACCCAGTGTGATCTTAGTTCCCATAGCTGCCATTTCACCTGGCATTATTTGCTCTTGCAAAAGCTGGTGATGTCGTGCTGCATTCAAATTAAAATTAAAAAGTGCGTTATGGTAGTGAATTTACATAGAAATGATCTGACACAAAATATTTTATCATAACTTTTTTTTCTTGTAACTTAGAAACCTAAATTTTGGTGTATAGTTTAGTTTTTATATCGTAAACATACCTACCAAATTTGGTTATCATAGCTTTTTTTTATTTTTTGAATTATCGGTGTTATATATATATATATATATATATATATATATATATATATATATATATATATATATATATATATATATATATATATAATGAAACCGAATTGGAGCCTTTATCACGGTGCGATAACGCAAGAAGAAACTTTTTTTCTTGTAATTAGAAACCTAAATTTTGGTGTATAGTTTAGTTTTTATATCGTAAACATACCTACCAAATTTGGTTTTCATAGCTTTTTTTTATTTTTTGAGTTATCGGTGATATATATATATATATATATATATATATATATATATATATATATATATATATATATATATATATATATATATATATATATATATGTATATTTATATATATATATATATATATATATATATATATATATATATATATATAATGAAACCGAATTGGAGCCTTTATCACGGTGCGATAACACAAGAAGAAATTTAGCGATCCTATTAAAACTGGTAGGTATCTTTTTTCGGTAAGCAGGTTAAATAAAATCTTTGGCTGGCCCAAATGGACCTGCTTTTCTACGAAAGTAAAATTTTTATATCTTTGAAAATATAAACTATTATTATTTTAATAAAATCTAATCCAGAAATCCAGTAATCAATGTATTTTTTTTTCTTTCACTTTAACGTCGGCCCATTTCCGCGACTATGCCGACGCCACACTATTCTGGAAATTTTGCCGAAGCCCTGCCTTTCTATAAGGAGGGTAGGGATGTTTAACGTGCCCAACATCGAATGGACACGGGACCAACGGCTTTACGCCCCCTCCGAAGGGCGGAACGTACAGACATTCAGACTGCCCAAATACAATGCCAGAACCTTGCTGATGTTAATTTATTAGAGTTGGTACTGAAAAAGTGAAAGGAAAACCCTTGGAATTGAACCCAGTACCCTTCGCTTCAGAGGCACACGTTCTAGCCACTAACCACCCAGGCGCTTTGTTACTAATTTTAGTTACAATGGCTTTGTTTTTTTTTTTAAATACAAAAATCTTCTCAAAGAAAAAACCAAATCTTCCCGGAAAACGTGCTGTGATTTTCCTGATTGACTTATCGAAGCCATTTACTAAACGGACAGACGTGCCAAGTTTTATAAAAATTGGTGCTTTATTTGTTACGTTGTATCAACTTGGTTATGTGGTTACGCTAAGAATTGTTGTTGTTTCAAAGTTATTGCGATTTTTTAAAATGTCTATTCATTTGCATGGAAATATTTAAGCCATTCGTTGTCATTTATTTTTCATAATTAATAAGTAAAATTTTGTTAGTAGAGATGTTAGGTTTGTAGAATGTATAAGGATTATTGCCTCATTTATACAGAAGGTTCAAAATTTAATGGCGAATCAGGAAAACTTCAAAGATTAAAAACTTATTTTTTCAAATGGAAACCCTGTATATTTTTAGACATCTGGAAAATTAATTTTACCTCTCTGCGATAGTTTTCCTATTATTAACGTTTTATTTTTCAGAAAGAGAAAAGAGCAGGTAGTTATAGCAATAATATTGTTGACAGTGCCAGTTATAATGAGTTTGTTGTAGTGTAATAAGTAAATAAAGAAAAATTTAATTATTAGAACATCTTTTATTATTAGGTTGTTTAAAAACAAACAAACAAAACACGATTCCTTTCAATAATTATAAGTAACGAGGCGTTAACAAATAAGGAAATTATATCATGTATACGATAATAAAAGCCAAAAATTGGATTAGGTAAATACAAATAGAATAATATTTTATAAGTGTTCTATATGACATCCCCGCTGTTGCATACATTTGAGTATTCTTAGTTTAGACTCATTTACAGATGCACATCGTATTTCATGAGGACATAATGTATTGAAAGCCGTCCTTACTCGATTGAATAAATCTTTCCCACTTTCCACGGGTCGGGAGTAAACCTTATTCTTTATATGTCCCCACATGTAGAATTCTAAGGGGGTGAGATCAGCTGATCGTAGAGACCACCTGCAAGGTCTATTTGGACAGATCCCGTTGTTGTCAAACATATGTCTCAGCGCTTGACGAACTACTCTAGCAGAGTGAGCAGACGCACCATCTAGCTGATACCAACAATTATTTCGTAAATTTCCTGGCAGGCTATTGATGAGAAGCCTCAAAATCTTTAACTACTTCTGGTAAGTAAGGTTTTCATTGTAGATTTCGTAATGCACCTTTTCATTTTGGATAATGCAGAATACATTAAAACTAAATCGTTCTTGGAAATCCCTTTGTTACATGCGGATTTTCTCTAGCCCAATAATGATTATTTCGACGATATACGATTCCTTCACTGGTGAATTTAGACTCGTCACTCCAAACTATTTTTGACAGAAAATTCGCGACATCTAGAACTCTTGATTGGATATCTTGGCAATATTGAAGCCTTATAAGTTCATCCTTCGTATGAAGGGCATGTACCGAAATCTTTGAATAAGGATGCATTTAATGTTGTTTTAGGATTCGTTGAATTGACATTCTTGAATTGCTTAAATCTTGGCTAGCAGCCGATATAGAGCTATGCGGATAGGCTTGCAAATAACCCAAAACATTAAGCTGATTTAGCTAATTACATCTAGAGTTGGCCTTACGTCGCTTGACACTGTCAGTTTCCAAAAAAAGAGATTCTAATTTTCAAAATTTACCTATCTTTATTACTGGTATATTCGGAAATCTTTGGTTAAATATCCTACAGGTTCTGACCACAATTTTACCACATTCACCATGAATATAAAATAAATTAAGCATGTGCCCATTGGAATTCTCACTATTTTCCATTTTATAGCAATTAGATAATGCACCTTATACAAACAGCAATATCACTAATAACAATGCTTAATGCAAAAAATTGTAAGAGCTTTTTTATCTTTTTAAGGTAGTTGTCAAACTCATGCCCTACGCTCTGAATGCGGATTCCTATTTATTATTTGTGATATATCTTTTAATGTATGCTTCTTAAAAACTAACACTTCTAATGTTTTTTTTTCTTTCTAAAGGCATCTAAACTTTTTGTGATGTAGTCCTCTTATTGAATCATTCTCCATATTGGCATTATAGAGTTTAGTTGTGAGACCTTCTTTTTTTCTCTTTTATTTAAACAAACCTTATTAACAGGAAAACTGTCGCAGATAGGTATAGGGTATGCTATACCTAGTCGACTTAAAATTAAATTTTCTATGCCAACATGTAAAAATACAGAGGGTGTTCAATTAAAAAAAAATGTATTTGATCTCTGAAGTTTTCCTGATTTGCCATTAGATTTTGAACATGCTGTATAAATTATTTACAAAAATTTTTTCTAAAGAATACATAAAATTCAAGTTATATACCTAATTTGTAACTAGGTTTAAAAAATAGGAAAATGCAAAAGATATTTCCAAAACTAGAGCCTGTAGGTATAGGGGGTTATTTAATTTGAGAAAATTGAGTTACGATAGTTCGAATTTTTCCGAATTCAGTCACTATTTGAGAGCGCTCTGTATACGGTCTTTCGATTTTTTTTGACAAATAATGTTAAACGAAAACCTCTCTGAATGCGTCACTTTCATGAGACTCTCCTATCTATTGGTAAATATAATTGAAAACCTCCCTAAATGCGTCATTTTCACGGGACTTGGATTTCCATTGGTAAAAACGCCGTATCACAAGATGCAGCTCAAAACACCCTAAAAATAACTTTTATAATATTTTCCTGTACTTTGTATAATAATCCATATATTGAGCTTTACAGTAAAAATGCACCACCCTATATATATCTCAACATGTAAAAACTGAAATGGACCCCGTAGGCGCCTAGTTCGCACTCATTACAAGAAACATTTTTAAAATGTGCCATTGTCTCCTCGATAACGATTTTTTGTACGGAAATTCGCAAAAAAGTATAGACTATTAAACCACAAACTCTATCTATAACTGACACTACTGCGAAAGCATCAGAGAAGGGGTCTCTTTGAAATTAATTTTCTGCAAACATTTTAGTAAAATGAAGGACAGTGATGGCTGAAGCTGTAACTTAAGGCTTCGTAAAACATAATTATTATAATATTTGTTTTACATAGCCCTATTTGTTTCAAGTTCTCCGTTTAAAAATTGCAAATTTGGACGTTTCAATTCGCGACTTTGACATTTTTAGAAGAAAAACTATCAAATTTTCAAAGTAACTTATCTGTTATTGTTTGACTTTTTGCATCAAGAAAAGGTAATCTTTGTGTGTAATATAAATAGATCTTATTATACAGACAACATATTTTAGTTTTGTGCATTTCTATGGTCATCAGTGGCACGCAAAATATATATTTTTTAAATGTCTATATTTTTTTCCCTTTCAACTTAGAGATCTGATTTTTGGCATGTAGGGTAAGTTTAATAGTGTAAACCTAAGCACCAAATTTGGTTGACAAGCTTTATTATTTTCGGAGATACAGAAATTTTCTGAAGAAAAACCCAAAATTATCCAGGTAAAACTGGTCATATTTTCCTGGCTAACGAACTTGTCCAAGCCACTTTCGAAAGCAAGCTACTCACCAAATTTCACCAAAATCGGTTCATTATCATTAACAGCTTTAGATAAAACGACTGCCGATAGAAAAAGTTTGGTATTTTGTATGCCCACTGACACTATTCTTACCTTTTGTTCACTTGTATTTGCTGAGTTACTGACACTTAATTTTTTTCACACATTACACACTTTCTAAACAATTTTTCAGTACAGTTTTGTTCCGGGACACCACTTCCCCCCTTAACATTACATTTGACCTAAATTTCACATTAACTTTGGGAATCCCTGATATATTCTAGACACATGGGCTATTCGCTTATACTGCCCATATATTAGTTCGCTTTCAGTACCCCGCTAGCACGTTCACCCGTTCAGAGGGTTCCTTATATATTGAAGTGTTAAGGGGGATATGGTTTAAAAATATGGAAAATACAGCTTTCAAGCGGTTTTCTTCGCATTTTCTGCACATATTTCCTTTCTACTACCTACCCCAGCACCCCTTTTTACTCTATTCACTCCTGGTCCCGTAACTTCCTTGGGGGGTGTGAACAAGTAATTTTTCTTGTCGTTTCAAAAGGATTTAAAGCATGTTTCTAAAAATAAAAATTATATATATATATATATATATATATATATATATATATATATATATATATATATATATATATATATACGCTTTTTGAAGAACCCTTTTCAAATTTATGAAGTTGGGATCTCCAATCTCTCAATAGTGGATTTTCTTTCAACAAATTTTGATTAAGTCTGTAAACCACACAAAGTGCTTAAACTGTATAAACGTTTCTACATATCTCATATAAAGAAACGTGACTCGATGTGACGTAATCACAACAATAGAAAATCTACAACTTAACAATTGAATCCAAACACATCGGCAGTTCGTAGGCAGGTATCGTATCACCTGTCGTTACAGCAGCTTTATCCTATAATACATATATAAACCTAGCGCATGCCGTCTGCTCCTCTAGTCTTAATCAACAAATACCTCGGTATCGCTTTGGTATTTATAACAATTAATACCTGATACAAGATCTTACAGTTCAGTTTTGTCTGGAAACATAAACGCACAAGACCAGTTTTTTATATAATTACAATATAGTGTAAAATATTGAAGACCGTATGTGTAAAATTTGCTGTAAGATAAAAACAATGTGGAAAATTGTGATTGTGCTTTTGGTGTAATTAAGTTCTTAAGAGTTATATCAAGTAGTGTTTTGTAAGAATATAACGAATTTCAGGTAAGAAGCTATAGCTTTAAGAATGAAAACACTGAGGCAATGAACATATTTGATTACTTTATTAAAAAACATTACTTTAGTTCTGTAAATGAGAACACAATTGTTGCGTATAGTTTGCCACTCTTTAAAAATTCAAATTTAGTTGCTCTTTCAGCTAACAAACAACATATTTATGTGCAACTAGTTGTATCGCGCTAAAAATTTATCACATTTCTTATTTTCTGTTATATATTTACAACTTTGTTGCTAAAATATTTAAGGTTTAAATCAACACAGGATTAAAGATAAATTATTTACATAAATATTAAATTCAAAAATTCTGCTAATCAGAAAGTACATCTGACGATATAGTAAAGATTTTAAAAAGTTGGCTGTTGCAACTGACTTTGGTAACGGAGCTATTTAGGGAATTATAACATAAGATCTTGACATACAAACTTCTCTGTGCTCGCAAGTTTTCATAAACAATTAACCCTTTTTAAAACCTTTTAAAGCTTTTAAGTGGTTGTTGTGATAGGTAAGGTTTTCAAAGTTTGATAAAAAAATAATTTTACCATTGCTTACGGCATCAGTCTGACGTATCTACACATTTAGCCTACACAATTTACCCATTTTATTTGTTTCAAAACAATGTTTTCGTAACTTGGTATTTTCTATATCTTGGAACATCGAAATTTTTAATCGTTATATTATATAACATGTTCTTTTGCTATAAAAATCTTAGTTCTCATTTTAAAGGCCCGACTAGGCAGATGTCAAAAATAAATTAATTCTTAAATCCTAACAGGTTTTTATTATGAAAAACGTTCATTTTAATACATTGAGTAGGAGCCTCGGTGGTCAAGGGGTGAGAACAAGTGCCTCTGAAGCGAAGGGTACCGGGTTTGATTCCAAGGGTTTCCCTTTCACTTTTTCAGTACAAACTGTAATAAATTAATATTATCAGAGGTTTTCGCATTCTCCATGCGATGTTGGGCACGTTGAAGATCCCTACCCTCCTTACATAAAGGCAGGGGTTCGGAAAAATTTGCAGGAGAGTAAGGTGAAACTGCTCCCTGCCGTCGGCATAGTTGCGGAAATAGGCACCAATTCGGTTTCATTAAAAAATCATCTTATTATAGTTGTGATATGGTCATCGACGATTTTTTTCACGAAAAACTGCGAAAGCTTGGCAGCTATATTTTGGATAATATAACAAGAATGCTTAGCCAGCCTAACAATTTTTTGCTCGTAATCCAATTCAGACGCAACGTTTCGGCCTCCAATTTGGTTTCATTAAAAAAAAATAAGTCTTATTGTAACTGTGGTTTGGTAATCGATTTTTTTTTCACGAAGCTGCAAAATCTTGGCATTTATATTTTGAGTAATATAACAAGAATGCTTAGAAAGCCTCTCAAGTTTATTGTTAGTCAAATTCACTTGCAAGGTTTTTGCCTTAGGATCATTTGCGTTGGTCATATGCTATGACCGAAACTTTTTGTTTTTGTAGAAAATATAAAAAATACCTGATAAGACTTCACAAAATACACATTATTAAGCTCGGATACAATGTTTTTGGTCTCACTAGCATTAAAAAAAAATAAAGCAACTAAAAGAATACGGTTTTAGTTATATTATTTTTGTTAACTTGTATTTAAAATCCATTAAATTTTTAAAGGCAAACATCAACCAGCACCATTAAAAACAGAAATAATATGCAAAGTGTCCCATTTAAAATGAAACACGTGTTTTCTTAATATCTGAAACAATTTACTTTTATATGTCAAAAGAACTGTTTTTATGACAAATTTCAACATTGTAATTTTAAGCCCGTAGCGAAGGTTAAACTTAACCCTTCAAATAATTTCGAACAAAACATAGAGACTAGTGATACTTCTTTTTCCCAAAAGGCGTGAAAACCTCTTATTGTCTAACAGCATTTAAAATGTAGGTATTGAAACAACCAATTATTTACAGGTTTTTTATTTTTATTTATTTGCCAATTCGTAACACAGATGTGCAAAGTTACCACCACTGACTGCTAGGCAATTATACAGGTTCTGTTCGAAATTTTTACCAACTGCCTGCAACATTTGCCGACATTATTGGATAATCCACTCTTAGAGCTCCTAAATCGTCGGTCTGTTATATAAACTGTGGTTTTAGGTTCTCGTCGAAGAAATAGATCGAACGATGTTATATCTGAAGAGTAAAGTGGCCACTGCTGATCTATCTTTCAGGAAATGTATGATTTAAGTATTCCTTCAATTACACATAATAACGGATGTGCCCCATCTTGTTAAAAAACAATACGTTCTCAAGAAGGCTGTCATTTTCTCTAAGACACTAACAACTACATGATATATTGTGTTATGCAAAAGCACGGCAAATTTCTCCAGTCAAAGTTTCCTCAATGAAAATGGAACATATCGTATGGTTTCCAAAAATGCCTACTTCTACATTTAGCTTTTATGGCCTCTGGGAATGATGTTTTCTACAAATATTTAGGAAATTGAAATTAAAAATCAATAGTTACTTTGATTTTTACCTGCAATTATATTTATCACCTGACAAAACTGGGTGAACAGTTATCAAAGAAACATGTTATAGAGCATACACGAATTTTCTAAAACATCTTCATTAAGCTAATGCTAATTTTATAAGGATATAATTTTACAAGGCTTAATATTCTAAAGCTTAAGATACCCCAGGTTACTGTGACGATTGTCTAACAGTGTACAGTTACTACGGTCAGCTTCTAAGTCCAGTCATGCCTATTTGCATATTCTTATTAGTAAATAACTGGAACGAATGTGTTTTTTACTCTGTATTAGCTGACCCGACAAACGTTATCATGTCCAAATTTAAATATGTCAAACTACATTTGCGCACCTAGTGAAATAAATCGGAAGAAAAATCATTTTCAATTTTTCCCGAATTTTCCAAGCTTTTTTTTTCAAAATTTTTCTTTCCCTAAAAACTCTACTCGAACTTTTACTAACACTTTTAAAATAAAATAGCCAAATCAGTCCAGCCGTTCTCAAGTAATATGCTCACCAACGAACAGGATTAAATTTTTATTTACGCAGATAGATTGATTGAAGCAGTTTCATTACATTTTCTCACCAGTTCCAAGACGTATTTAGCTTGAGCATTTCTTGCAAGAAGCTGTGTCTTGAAAATTTTTTCAACGGCTCTAATACAATCATTATTGCGCTAATAAAGTATAAACAGTTATTTTCCATCCTCTAAACAGTAAACCATTTTAAAGGTAACCAACACTGTTTTACACTCCTGCAAGCACAAGATTCACTAGCAGAAGACTATAAATCTTCAACATAACAAACTATCTTTGTTTTGTTATCCGTGACATAAAATTTTAAAAAAAAGTTAAGAAAAGTTATGCGTTTTCTCTGACAGTTCCAAAAAGCACTTTAAACATTTTGTATACATTGTTGACTTTAATTTTAATGGTTAGGAACCTGCGGCATTAACGCTATTGTCATACAATCAAATCCTACTAACAATATCAATTAAATACGCTACTAGTATCAACAGAATTTGGAATTTTTGGGCAAGGTGTTATTTTAAATAAAATTCAACGCCCCTCTAAAAAAGGTATCACTATGTTACCCTATAATCTATTTGAAATTATACAGGTATACCCTCGCTAAGGGGTTGAAGTTACAGTGTTGAAGTTGGTTATAAAAGTGTCCTTCTTGACATATTAAATGATGTGGTTCAGCATTTAAAAATTTATGTGGAATAAGTTATTCAGGTTTTTCAGTTTTAAATGAAACACTCAGTATGAAAGACAATATCTAACTATACTATCGAACATTATAATCTCCGTAAATAAACTATGTCTTAATTTGAAAACATTATCTTTTATCTAAAAAATACTTAATATTTATTCCACATTAATCATCAACGTGTTTTTCTTTAATACTTTAATTATCAGATAAAAATCTGCTTCACGGGATCAATCACATTTTATTATATCTAGTTTCTCCAGTTGATTGTGATTGGAACTTTGATTTCATGTTTATTTTATTCTTAGACTTATCGACGTATAAATAGGTGATCAAATTTTTTGTTGTTAAAATATTCCATCAAAATTAAAGTATTTAGTAGGTCAAGGACATAAGTAGTCATAAAGTCGCAATCACGGCATGCACCGCGATATAGTTAAGTATAGTGTAAGTATAAATCAAAGAAACCAGGTGTATATGATTTTTTAGGTTTTTGATATGAAAGGAATTACCATAGCAAAACATACCAAAGAATGATTATTCTCTGTGGTCGTGAGAAATAAAATGTCTAGGTTGCGTTTGATGTTGCGTAAAGCTGAATACTTATTTGATGTGTTTACACACACAACAAATATATATATATATATATATATATATATATATATATATATATATATATATATATATATATATATATACCATTTTCAAATATTTGGCTGGATGACTAGCTATAAATTTGACACCGTTAAGGTCCATTTACAGATATTTTTCACCCTAAAACTTTATCGGTTAACAACTATAGAATGAAATGCTTTGGGAAAAGGTGGCCGCATTTTTGAAATTAATATGCGAAGCAAAAGATCAACACCAAGGAGCTTATAATTGTATTTAAGTTCCTTACAAAACATCTTACAGGTCACAATTTTCACAAATAATAAAAAAGGTATCACTTTTTTATATCCTACGGAAAAATAAATTCCTACAACTTAGAATAATCCGTCTTGGTTTGTCTTCTAACCAATATTTTTACGGTTTCAACGCCATTAGATCAAGGCTTTCTTAAGTTTAACAAAAAAATTGGCAGAACAAATTTAACAGTGCTTGGTTCCATTTGGAAGAACTATTAGCGAATTTTCATTTTTAAAAAAATGCTCGCCGGGAGGTATGGATAGTGAGACTTTATTTATATAATATGTATATATATATATATATATATATATATATATATATATATATATATATATATATATATATATATTTACGAATTATTGATTCAATGAAAACAAAAATAAAAATCGAATTTTGTGTGTGTTTTTCAAAAAGTTAACCTATTTCGGCTTCACAATGACCCAATGTATCGATCAAGTTCTATTTAAACATTAGTTATAATGTCTGACGTGATTTTCCGTTTCGTCGCAAGCGTAGCTAAAATAGTGTGGGTCATAATGTAGATCTATACATAAGGAAGGATACACGTCCATTTCAATTTTCGTACAGGCAATC
The DNA here is from genome assembly GCA_964006375.1 of Tillus elongatus. NCBI lineage: Eukaryota > Metazoa > Arthropoda > Insecta > Coleoptera > Cleridae > Tillus > Tillus elongatus. The sequence goes on from OZ023265.1 coordinate 113,146,612, forward strand.
CTTAGAAGCACAAAAGAATGTGATTAGAAAATCTGACATACCAGAATAGTATGTGTATATATATATATATATATATATATATATATATATATATATATATATATATATATATATATATATATATATATATATATAGCCTGCAATTGGAATGGAATCCCTCTCGTTTTCCTCATGTTAAATCTCATGTTTCCGTGGTATAATTCTGATCCATCTTGTTAGAGTTGACGAACATGTCCCAGTTATTCTCAAAAAACTAAAGCAATATTTGAAAAAAAAAAAGGTCTAATATAAAAAACAAATAAAATAAATAAAATTAAATAGATATATAGAAATCATATGAAGAATATGTATATGCTGATTAGTTGTGTTTTGCTATTTTACTCTAAAATTTAAAAATAATATCTCTTCGGCACACAATTATTAGCCGAATTGAAATTAAAATAAAAGTCAAGACGCAACAAGTAGTCAATTTTCATAAAAATGTTTGTAATGACAAATAATTTTTTTAAGTCAAACGCATGGAATTTGGCCTAACCTACACTCTGGTAGAAACAATGTTCATAATTTCATTAACATAGCTTAGTTGTTTGAAAAAGTACAATAATTTTCCGAAGATAAACTAAAAATGTGCCTAAAAGAACTGCTTCGATTTTCCTGGGCAACGAATCTCTTCAAGCTATTTACACCCCTGCTAACATATACTTATCCAGAAAAAGCTTTTTGACAACAATTTACAATAAAATGTTTGCATGAAAATTTGAAAACAATTTCTTTCACAAAAATTTATTAAAGTAATATTGCATGAATTATCTTTTAACGAAAATTTGCTAAACAATTAATTATTTTTCACGAAAATGTGAAATATTTTTTACAATAAGTTATACATTTAATATTAACAACACTTCACAAAAAAACTTTCAAAAATCATTTCTTCAAAAAGACATTTGTAATGATATTTTTTACACGACAATTTGCTAAGAAATTCTTAATATCCAAATTACCTATATACCTAATATGTATTTCCATTTTCGTGTGTAAGTCACATTCTATAATATAAAGCCGCGTACCAAATTTGGTTGCCATAGCTTTGTTCTTTCCAGAGGTATAAAAATTTTCCGGAAGAAACCTAAAATTTCCAGGAAAAACTGGTCCTATTTTCCTAACTAACGAAGTTAGCCAAGCGACTTGTAAAAGGAAGGTACTCACCAAATATTATCTAAGTCAGCTTATTCTTTTCTGAGGTATCGGTGTGATATATATAAATATATATATATATATATATATATATATATATATATATATATATATATATATATATATATATATGTATATATATATATATATATATATATATATATATATATATATATATATATATATATTATATATACGCGCTTATTTAAATAAATGTTTTGCCCGTTCAAAAGTCGCTAGCTCCTAATATTATTGAATTATACAAAAAATCACTAAAATCCTTCATAAAGGTAACATTCAATCACTTCATTAAATTTGTAGTTATTTTTTAGGAACCGAAAAACTGAAGAACTGTCATTTCTATAATTTCCTGGCCGTCAACCCAACACACCGTTTCTCAATGAAGAACTGCAACTTTGCCCAATTAAAAAAATCGCTCGACACCTTGTCACGTAATCTAATCGGTTATTAGATATACACTAGTGAACCTGTGCAGTGGTCGAGATTCGTCAACTGTAATTCATTAAATTTTTAAGTTTGCTCTATGACGAGTGTACCTTTATAATCTCAGTGTGACCATTTGACCACAGACTTATATGTGTTTATTATTCAGTATGAACGTATAGATGCATCCATATACATCTGTTCGACCATAGAGTAATATGTGGCTAACATTGACAGATTAATATATTAACCGTCAGCCCAGACCTGACCCTGGGAATCCTACTGTCTAGTTAAAACAGAGCACTGTTTAATCTATTTGTAACACATATTATACATATATTTTGTCTTTCTGCTTTCCTTTTTTTTTATGAGCTGTAACTATGCCAAATCTTACACCTCCCTGCGCGCAATGTGAATGTGATTTAAAGGGCTACAAAGTTTGTTTTTTTCAAGTATTAACACCTATATAGAATAAATCCTATATGTGAAACTACTGCGAAAGCATCAGAGAAGGGCTATATTTGAGATTCATTTTCTGCAAACATTCAAGTAAAATGAAGGGCACTGACGGCTGAAGCTGAAACTTATGACTTTATAGCACATACTTCCTACGACCTTTCTTTTACATAACCCGTATTAGTTTCAGGTTCTTTCTCTAGAACATGACAATTTTGACGTTTCGAATCGCGACTTTTGTCGTTTTAAGAAGATAAACTATAATGCTTCTAACTTTTTCTTTCTCTTAACATAGAGATCTAACTATGGGTACATTCTTTTTATGATATAAACCCGCGTGCCAAATTTGGTTGCCATAGTTTTGTTATTTCCGGAGATATAAAATTTTTCACACACGCCATCATGGCGGCTGCATACGTTCTATATCACTTTCAAAATTAAGACGAATCTAAGGGTGTCTCACTTATTAAAACCCACCTAACCGTTAGTATGCTACGAGGGTATAAACAATTTCACAAACTTGCATATATTTTCGGGAAAAAAAAACGTATAGCCGCATTTCCTGTCGCCTTAAAAATTTAAATTTAGATAAGAACATTTTGTCTTTTACACTAAGGAGATTAGAAAATTAGATTCTGCGTCAGCTGAAAATTCTGGATATTGTGATGCGTACCACGTACCCTATGTTTTATTTTATAAATTTTTGTGCATAGGTAGCCACGAATATTTGTTGACACCGTGTTCCAAGTCTTCAGTATTGCGCTTGTAAAGAGGAACTGTAGCTAATCCAAAAGTATTTGCTAAACTATTTACTTTAATGGTGGTAAATAATTAGTAGTAATTACAAACAAATATAAACTAAAGTAAGTGGATCACTTATGTGACTCTAATTTATATCTAATAATATTTTCTATTGGAAATTGACTTTGAATTATTATTGGGTTTAAATATTGACCTTACCTAATGTAATGAAATTATTCTGTGTAGGTAGTAGCTATTCACAATTTTAGAACGTTGTATTTACATTTATATAATAAATATACGACATCTGTTACTATACGGCGTGGAAGTGCAAATTTTTAACATGCCATTTTTTTCAGTCAAGAGAGGGTTTGGTTGCGGCTATATGCCATTCGCAAAAAAACACAACATACCGTTTTAAAAGTAGAGTATTTTGTTTTTATAATACCAAAAATAGGTAGTTTTCTCAAAGCGAGAGCTACCCCTTGTAAAAAAGTTGGACCTATAAGACTCCCTTCGGTCTATGGTTATGCTTAAACATAATTAGTAAAATTGGTGATGTGTGACTTACGTGTGTCGCCCAATTAATTATGTGCCAAACATGGCAACATTTTAATGACTTTATCGATTAGGTATAACCTTTTATTATAAGTACACTCTATAATAAAAACAGCAAGCTCTTATCTTAAAAGATATCTTAATTTATTTGATCCTTTACCGATTGATCTCGTTCGATAAAACATAATGTCGAAATATTTGTCAAGAATGCATTTTATCAAAGTAAGAAGAACCCTCTCTAACCAACACAACATTTCCTTTGTAATGGAAAAGTATCTATTATCTTATTTTTTTCCATAGTGTAGTCCTATAATGGTGTGTCAGATATTTTTTGTTATAAAATGCCTAGTGTCTAAATAAATGCTGTAATTAGATCTTTTACGACAAAAGCTATATGGTTCGGGATGATTGCAAAATACGAGTCCCACTCAAAATAAGAGCATCCTCTTCTGGTATACCGATTTTTTAAATTATTGTTATAAATGGCTGTGGTATTTTTGGCAATTAGCAAAATTTTCCACAATCTTCATGACCCTTCAGTACCAACCTCTCGTCGGCCCGTCCATGAATTAAACTTCTGACATATCGTTCTGCAGGCTGACATTGAGCAGCCTGCGACAAGAGGGAGTCTATATTCAAAATGTAATCAACAACTATGGTAACGAATTCATAGCTACATGGATAAATATTGCATTTTTTGTTGCAGTCATACTTTGTTATATAATTAGTAAGAAAACATTTAGGTTGTCCTAGAGCATAAAAATACATCTACATTTTCTGCGATACTATAACTTTCTATGCTTCCCCTATGATAAAGAAAAGATAGATAGGAATCGCCATGGATTTTAAAGTTCCAGGACCAAGACTATATAATTCGCCATCGAAGAAATAAGGGGTTAAAAATAATCGCGCTCTAAAGGCGATCTCACCTTGTCGTTGCAACCATGACGTTTTGTGCCCAGAAATTTATCCCGAATAATTGTACCTAGTGCAGTTCTCCAATTTGGGTAGGTCTTCCATAAGTTTCTCTCGGGCTTTGCCTCTTCCTCTCTTTTAAGATATGTGTCCTTTAAATCATGTCAAAGTTATTATGTCTTAAAATGTGTCCAACCAATTTTAACTACCCTCCCTTCACGTTTACCACTCTTCGTTCCATCCTCTCTTTCCTTAATGTTTTTTCAGTAAGAGTCTTACTATTCTTCCTTTCTATTTGTGTACCATGTATTTGTAATTTTTCTATATTTCCACATTTAAGAAGCTCTTATTGTCCTCATGTTCTTCTCATTTGAGGTCTAACTGTCCTGCCCAGTTTCACAACGCCCGATTAAATATTGAACGGGCGATTAGTTAATCAAGGCATCAGACAACCAACCACAGCTTCAAATATTTTGTTGTCATGTCAAACCCCCGAATAATAGTCTGTGATTGGTCGTATAAAGTCTTGATTAACTAACCAGCCGTAAAATATTTAATCGATTTGTGTGAAGCTTGACATCCTCCTTATAAATTATCATATTTAATGCATATAACTTGATGAATCTTTTCCTCAGGTCCAAGCTGAAACGTTAAAATTATTTAGATTGAAACTTCTAAAATACAGCAATGCTTTACCATTTATTACTTAGGTGTCAAGGCAATTTGTTAGATAACGTGAGAGCCATCAAGTGATATAAACTAGGACGTGCCACTTGACCATCTAAAAATTATTTAAAAATTTACCAGATGAAGGAAGCTAAAAATATTTCTATCTTTACAACTAGACAAGCTATTAAGTCTGTAACTTTAAATAAGTTATCCAAAAAAGTAGTAATATCGAATGTTCTATTTAAAACAATAAAATCACTTTAAGGAGAGCCGAAATTAACGTAATATATATAATATATAAAACCGAAATTTTAGATTAATACTTTTAATACTTCTCTAGATACTTTAAAAAGGCGGTCACCATGAATCACCAGGTATGCAGAGCTGACTAAATGCATTGAGAAATTTTATATCTTGAGCTATCAGCAATACCGCTTTCGTCAAACCTATTTCGAGGATGATATTTTAAATTATGTCGCCCAATTTCAAAAATCTGCATTAAAATTTTGTAAAGTCGTCATCCAATTTTAAATACATTAAACGAGTATATGTTATCCTCATTTTTATCACTGATCAAAATGATAGATTGAGTCTTATAAACCAGGTATGCCTGTTCTTGTGTTGACATGAGTTTGTTAAACTCATTCCAAATTCAAAATGTCAAAAAAATATTTTCAATGTTATATTCTAAATTTTTTCTCAATTTTACTCCCTCTGTCAATAAGATTTCTATAATTAATTTAGATATTAATCTTCACTAGCATCTCAATCTCATTCACTATTTCAACCAAACGTTCTTAACCCTTCGTTAGACGCTCAGTTTACTATGCCACAGTTAGACGCGTGGGGGAGAATAGTCATGAACACCTTTTTTTTTTAATGGATTAAGAAAAAAAGAAACACATTTCGTTATGTATGTTAGGCGATTATTTATTAGTTACATAATTATTTTTTTAAATATATGATGTATAATACAACAAGTAAAAAAAAGATCTAAATATAAAAAAAGATACTAAATATAAAACAAGTACACATTTTCAAAACAGTGCTCACGAAAATCTTTTAGATGGGCACCGCAAGTCCCATTTGTACACATTATCTCCTGGTAGTTTTGCTCTTGATCTTTGGAAAATATACCACCTTCTACGTGGCTCAGTTTCCCTTTTTTATAGATTCGGCAGGTCCTGAGCATCCTATTAAATCTAAGCTTGTCGGCGAATTTTAACTGGCATGTAGGTAATTTGTGATTGTTGTTCTATTATAGGTTTTATTACTTCACTGTTTCCAACTAATTAGCTCCTTCGACTATTCAATCTAGGTTTATGCAATGATGCTTGTAAATGCAATAGGCATTTATAGCAGAGATAATTAGGAGATCGTAAAATAGTACCATGAGCCATATTCTTGTATTGCGTGACATATCATAATTTTGGCGCAGTTGATACAACAGGTCTACTCCTATTTTTGACATGTTATAAAATGTTATCATATTGGGATTTTTTTCATCTCTAGTTGACATATCTATAGCATTGTCGAAATGCATGGTTGATAGAACCAATACATCTTTTTCTTCGAACAGTAGGAAATAAGCATCCTTAAAGTCATCCTTAAATCCAAACAGAGACGATTTTATTTCTCAACTTTTTCTGGGTAAGAACTCGTATGGAATTCCCGTTTACTGGCCCTGATGGTTCCGACGTAGGTAAGTCTTCTGGTTTTCAGGTTTCTAACGAGATATAAACCAGTAAGCCAATAGTAGTATGTATAGTTGTACATTGAACTAGCGTTACCAAACGAAAAAAAAAATATCTTTGGCAGAATTACTTACAGCGTACGCTGTCTTTTCACCACACAAAGCAAACACTTTTAGCCCATAGAGCTTGTTTGCTAGGTATAAATTGTCTGAACGGGCAGTTTTACCTAAAGCCTAAAGTTGTTCATCAACATTTAAGTACTTTCTGGGCGTATATAATTTTTTAAACATTTTGTTGAGAAATTGAAACACCTCTCTGATAGGAGCAAGCCTGTTCAATTTTCTTTCAGCTTGTCTGTCATAAATATTTTCAAAGCGCAATCATCTTGGTAAGAATCTTAACCTTTTTTCACTTATAGACAGGTACCAGGCCTTGAGGCCATTACTTTTTGAATTATCTCACAATTTTTTCTTAATGCATTAGGATCCCAATCAGGTACAGAAGGCCGATAAACGCTATTATTTCTAGTAGACCAATGTCTTGAATTTCTTTCTTGAGAAAATTTCAAACGAATATTATCATTATAGATATTAGTGGACACAACTATAATTATTGATAATGCTTTCATTCAGAAATAGGCTGTAGATACCTATTTCTGATTTTTCTTTCACGAGCGGTACTTTTAGGACCCGGCAAATGTGTAATTATTTTACACGCCCTTCTTCTTATGTTGATTGCGCCTGGTATTAATGAATTTTCTTAGCAAAAATTCACTCAAATTTCTTCAAATAAGCACGAACTAGGACCCCAAGAGCCTATATCCAGAGTCAGTTTCAATTTGTATATATATATATATATATATATATATATATATATATATATATATATATATATATATATATATATATATATATATATATATATATATATATATATATATATATATATATACATCACACCAATAACTCACAAAATGATACCTACATTTGGATAAAATTTTGCACGTACCTTCCTTTTGTATGTGGCTTGGATAATTCGTTAGCCAGCAAAATCGAACCAGGTTTCCCGGCAAAATTTTTGGTTGTCTTTCAGAAAAAAAATTATCTCAAAAAATACAAAAGCAATGGTAACCAAATTTGGGACGTAAATTTACGATATTCTGGTTCTTCCCCGGGCGAGTTTTCTTACCATTCTAATCATTTCAGGCGAATATATATATATATATATATATATATATATATATATATATATATATATATATATATATATATATATATATATATATATATACAGGGTCGCTGATAAGTCTGGAAACGGTCGATTATCCGGGAAAATATACAAGGTGTCGAAAAAAGTTTTATACAAAAGTTTTTGGGTTCTTCAATGTCTACTAGGCGGTGATAATTTCATTTATACAGGGTTGGTCATACAGGCGTGGCACACCAATATTAATTTTTTTTTAATGGAACACCCTATATATTATTCGATATTTCAATCCTTCTCTTAATTTTGAGCAACATTTATCAGAAGCATGATGTACATAAACTCAATCGTTTCCGGGTAAAAAAATAAATAAAAATAAACGCTATTGTTTTTAAAATCTATTGGATGAAGAACAAAAATAAATGAAAAGTAGAATATCTCTTGAAAACAATCTGTGAGTGTGAAAAGAACCGGTTGCGATGTTTTTAACATTGTTTGAAATCCTATTTTATAAGATGTTCAAAGTGTTCTCCATTGACCTCCTGACAATAATGAATTCGCTTAACAAAACATTGCACTGCATTTACAAGAGCGTTTTGAGGAATGTTATTAATTTCATGCACAATCCTTGCTTGCAACTCTTCAATATTCCGCGGTCTATTTTGGTAAATTAAATTTTTTACATGACCCCACAAAAAAAAGTCAAGCGGCGTCATGTCGGGAGACCTAGCTGGCCATTCAATAGTTCCCCTGCGCCCTATCCATCTGCCAGGAAAGGTTTGATCCAGATATTCCCGTACCTCAATTCCAAAATGAGGGGGTGCCCCATCCTGCTGAAACCATATTTCTTCCGCTGGTAGATTTGGGTCGTTATTGTTCGGAAATAATCGACTAACGTCTGGAACAATTGATTCTTGCAAAAGTGTCAAATATCGAGCAGAGTTCAAATTACCGTGTATAAAATAAGGTCCTATGATATGTCTACCAATAATAGCACACCAAACATTTACTTTTTGCGGTCTTTGGGTGTGAATTTGTTCCATCCAATGTGGGTTTTCGTCTGACCAGTACCTACAGTTGTGTCGGTTGACTTGTCCATTCAAACAAAATGTAGATTCGTCGGAAAACAAAATGTGGTTGGCAAAGTTAAAATTTTGGCGTAACTTCTCCATAATAAGTTCACAGAACTCGATTCTGCGATCAAAATCGTCTTCACTCAGTTCTTGCAATAAATGAATTTTATATGGACGGAACTTTTCCCGCTTCGTAATCTTTTGAATTGAATATCGACTCATATTGTGATTTAAAGCCAATTGCTGTGCCGAAGTTTTCGGATTTTCCACCACATCCAATATTACATTCAAAGAATTTTCTTCATTTGTAACGGTTACTGGCCTTCCAGTTTTATGTTTATCCTTGATACCGCCAGTTTCGTGAAAACGATGCAAAGTTTTCGAAACTGTGGATTTGGAGATCGATTCCCGCTCAGGATGCAACTCATTGAACATAATCACCACTTGAGCAAAACTTCGTGTTCTATCACCGTACCCTATCATCATTAAAATTTCGATACGTTCGATTTCACTTAAACTTGCCATTTTGCACAAAAACTGTTGACACTAAATTACTAATGTTTCAAAACTGTTGACACTGAATGACTGTTTGACATTGTGTGTGTGTGTGTGTGTTTTGTTTCTTTAACGTCGGCCTATTTTCGCGACTATGGCCAATCACCGACGCCAGGGAGCAGTTTCACCTCACTATCCTGGAAATTTTGCCGAACCCCTGTCTTTCTGTAAGGAGGGTAGGGATCTTTAACGTGCCCAACATCGCATGGACACGGGACCGACGGCTTTACGCCCCCTCCGAAGGGCGGAACGTGCAGACATTCAACTTGCTCAAATACAATGCCAGAACCTCGGTTGATGTTAATTTTACAGTATGTACTGAAAAAGTGAAAGGAGTACGCCGGGATCGAACCCAGTACCCTTGGGTTCAAAGGCACACGTTCTTACCTCTGAACCACCGAGGTTCTCTGTTTGACATTCGTTGTCCTGAAAACATTTTAAAACAAAAGAATAATACTGCGTTTCTTATGGGCATCTTATCTTATCTTGGGATTCCAAACAATGTTAAAAACATCGCAACCGGTTCTTTTCACACTCACAGATTGTTTTCAAGAGATATTCTACTTTTCATTTATTTTTGTTCTTCATCCAATAGATTTTAAAAACAGTAGCGTTTATTTTTATTTATTTTTTTACCCGGAAACGATTGAGTTTAGGTACATTATGCTTCTCATAAATGTTGCTCAAAATTAAGAGAAGGATTGAAATATCGAATAATATATAGGGTGTTTCATTAAAAAAAAATTAATATTGGTGTGCCACGCCTGTATGACCAACCCTGTATAAATAAAATTATCACCGCCTAGTAGACATTGAAGAACCCAAAAACTTTTCTATAAAACTTTTTTCGACACCTTGTATATTTTCCCGGATAATCGACCGTTTCCAGACTTATCAGCGACCCTGTATATATATATATATATATATATATATATATATATATATATATATATATATATATATATATATATATATATATATATATATATATATATATATATATATATATATATATATATATATATATGAATAATGGTGCTGGGCGCGTGGGGACAACTGTCATGCAATCATGCAATCGGGATATAGTGGCGAAACTAAACGGACCTTGCACAACCAATGCACAAACAATACTGAAAATGGTTATATAGATATACCCAAAAAGGTAAGGGAGGCGGCGCGCTGTAATTGTACGTTGGCATTGAGCAGCTAAGAATATACAGGGTGATAATAAAGTTTGCTATAATAGGAATATCTGTATACAGGTGAATTTAAAAGAAAGACTCTCGCGCACGTTAATTTTTATTTTTAATTTTGCATTTTGTTAGCTAATACTAGTATATACAGGGTGTTGTATAAATTAAATATCAATTAAACGTTACCTTTTTTAAATGAGTCATTGCATTTTTATATTTCGTGGAAAATTTTAGATATGATGTTCTATACCTCTCTTCAACTGTTTGCGAATTATTGACAATTAAAATAAAAACAGGTAACTTAAAAAAAAACTTCGGACATTCTATTTTTATTTTTATTCATTGAAAATGTATAATAATTGTCAATGCTTCTTAAACAATTGAAGATAGGTATAGAGCATCATTAATTTAACATATCTGGAAGTTTCCAAGAAATTCAAAAATGTAATAATATACATGGTGTTCTAATTTTTAAGAAAGCTGACGTTGATGCGACTTTTCATTTATGCAGAACTCTTTATATCAGTATATAATATATATAGCTAATACCAGTGTATTAGGTACAAAACCCAGGATTAAAAATAAAAATTGACGTATGCGATCATATTTCTTTTCAGTTCAGTGTATACAGATATTCTTATTATTCCAAACTTTATTACCAACCTGTATATGTATGTCATTTGCGCGCCTATCAAAGGGTTAGAAGATATAATTATTCTATAGCACAAAATTGTCTCACTCTACTTGACGAATAAACAAAGACCTTTAGGCTGGTTTGTCAAAGAGTGCATATTACAAAACAATCAATATATGTTAGGCTTTAGAAAGCGTATAAATGGATATCTAGTGTTCTAAAATAATAAGAAAATTCGCTGCAGATACATATATTCGACCAAAAAGGAAAACATCACATTCTGATTTAATTAATTGTCATTATCAGATTGTATTATGCAGAGATTCTAGAGTCATTTTGCGAGAACTTTTAACTAAGAATTCAGTGATATTAGCATAATATATTTGATCAAGTTGTTGATAAAAAACTTGCTAAAAATGCAGATTTATTCAATGGGAGGTTATTAACCTAATGTTAATCAAAAAACTAAATTAAGTAGTCTGTAAGAAAAAAGTCCAGTTTAAATTGAATTACGAACGCCACAAAGTATCCTCAGAGAATAAATTAGAATGCAATTGCACCATTCATACCTATTCTTTAAAGCCTCGTTGTTTCAGTGGTAAGAACGTATGCCCCTGAACCTAAGGGTATTCGGTTATATCCCAGGGTTTTTCTCTCACCTTTTCAGTACAAACTGTAACACTAACGTCGACCGAGGTTGTGGCATTGTATTAGAGCAATTTGAGTGCCTGCACGTTCAGCCCTTCGTAGGGGGCATATAGCCGCCGGTCCTGTGTCCATGATATGTTGGCCACGTTAAAGGTCCTTACCCTTCTTACAGAAAGGCAAGGGTTGGGCAAAATTACTGGGATAGTGAGAAGAAATTGCTCCCTGGCGTCGGTGTTTGTCCATAGTCGCGGAAATACGCCTACGTTAAAGAAACAAAACACACACACGCACCCACACACACTTATTCTTTGAGTTTGTAGGTTAAACGTATTCGACGCGTTTTATTTTTATGTCGAAGTAATTCCATATTTTTTTCGCGTTTCCTCTAATACAATTATCAAAGAATTTGCCGAATCTGGTCGGGAATCAATAGGTAAAATATTAGTTTCTTTTATTTTCTCTCTATATGAATTTCACTTCCACATTTGACAATCAATCCATTATTTCGTATATTATGTAGCTACTGTAACTGTAGCTATCGTAACTGTAGCTACTGTAGCTAAGTAGCTGTCGTTAAACTGAGTTTAGCAATAGCGACTCGTGAAGACAACTTAGTTGTCGAAATACGTAATTTTTGTGGTTTTTGAAATGATATGTTTTTTTTTTTAGTTTCCAGCCACAGTGTCCAGTCTCAATCTTTTCTCTAATTGTAATGAAAATGCAATAATTTAACAAAGTTGATAGAATTTCAGTCTAAATAACTAAGTACACTTGGAGAACCCAAATGACCACAACACATTTTAAAATACCTGACGATCGTTTCACTAACAAAGTTAGCGTCATCAGAAGATGGAAAGCCTATCAGAATTTTTCATCCTCTGATGACGCTAACTTTGTTAGTGAAACGATCTTCAGGTCTTTTAAAATGTGTTGTGGTGATTTGGGTTCTTTGGGTTTTTTTTTCAGACAAATATTAACTGAGAAAGATAGATCCATAACCCGCTGTCAAGTTTTCTTGTTATTATCCTATAGAAAATAGTCTGAACTTGGCCCAGTTAATAAAGTTTCTCTTAAAGTACATATGATTTAAAACATGCTAAAGGATCTGACATCATATTAAATTCTTTTTTTTTTCGAATACGCAGTTGACGGACCAAAAATTATTTTTGAATTAAGGGATGAGTCCCCCCTTGCAAAATCGTACTTAGATTCAAATTTCCGCCATTTAAGGCCCATAAGGGTTCTAAATATAGGATCAGACATGAAATTAAATTGTAAGTTTTTTTAGATTAGTTGGCGCACCAAAAATTATTTTTGAATTAAGGGGTTAATCGTTCCTTACAAAATCTTGCTTAGCTTCAAATTACCGTCAATCAAGGTCCATAACGAGCCCGATTTTGAGTATTCAGAAATATATTTGTAGATGCAATGGTTTGCAGGATAACAACTTTTTGTAATTTCTACACTATATTTTAACACCTGCCACTCCTCAGGGGTGTCCCCTGGTACAGATATGAGTTGCGCTAAATTGTCATGTATTTGTGTTATCACACGGACCTGCTCTGTACCTGCTCTAATACGGAATACCTTGCACATCATGATCTATTGTTGTTGTAAATTTCTTTAGTAAAATCTAAAGTGACACATTTTCTGCGAAATATAGATCATCTTTGCTTAATACCAAATAACAGCTAAGTCTTAATTTACAATTGAAAAATTCTCAAATAACATTGCCTCAGTGTTTGTAAGTTAATGTAATTATTTTTATGTGTAAGTTTGCTTTGGGTATGGTATTTAAACAAGAGATTGGTAAATCTAATTTCAATGAAACATTTTAACTTACGCTATCCAACAGCAGATAAATTAATACAATTTTAGTAATGGGCTGTTAAAACAGTAATTTACCGGTCGTATGAGAAAAAAAATGTTTTGGTCGCATGAATGATATCGCAAATATTAAAACTGTTTCAATTCTAAATGTTATTCAGTTGTCGCTGACTACGACATATGCAAGGAAACGGTACCATATATATATATATATATATATATATATATATATATATATATATATATATATATATATATATATATATATATATATATATATATATATATATATATATATATCCATTGATCAAACAAGAACAACATAAAGGATGGAACGAAGAATGGAAAGCTTAATGTTTAAACACAAATAATCCATACAAAATACTCCATCCTAACTTACCAACTGCAGAAGATTTTCATATGTATTCCTGGAATAACAAAGAATAACGACAATGATAACAAGACTGGAATCCAACCATGGCCGGTTCACGGCTCATTTAAATAAAAGCACGGGACGCAGCAAGTGCGTTATGGTAGTGAATTTTTATTAAATGCTTCAAATTTGAATAACTCAATTTTCTATATACTTAGAAAGTTTAATTTTGGTACGTAGTAAGGTCTTTTCTAGCGCAAGATATCCGCAAAATTTCATTAAAATAACTGTAATTTTCGTAGAAAAAATTTTTTTTCAAAAGAAAATTTAAAATTTGAATAACTCAATTTTCTATTAACTTAGAATTGAATTTTGGTACGTAGTAAGATCTCTCTTAAGGCAACATATATAGTGAATTTCATGAAAACAGCTTTGTTAGTTTCGGAGAAAAATTTTTTTTGGTTGTGTACATCAAATTCAGGTTATTAATCAATGCCCGTAGGTACTGTATTACTAAAGTGAAACAAAAATCTTTCAAGAAAAAAAAATACCTACCGCAAAATAATATAAGTATAATACCCAGGGTACCTAGGAAACTAAGGTTTTAGTTACTCTTAGCTGTTAGTCTTTATGGAACATTTGAAATAAAGGACACTACATAATATCATAAAGCAGTTTAAATTACATATATAATCAGATGTACATTGTAAATTATTAAAATTTTAATTTCCAAATTTTGTTTTTATGTTTATTTCATATTTAAAAGTATGGATACAATAATAGTTAATAAGTGTTGAAAACAGTTTAGGTGCAGCACGTGCGCTTTGGTAGCGAATTTTTGTAAAAATATTTCAAATAGTGATAACTCAATTTCCCATTAAACTAGAATCTTCAGTTTTGATACATAATAAAACAGAAGCAAAGGCAGTATGGGTACTAGATTTGAAAAATAACTACAAATTTCTTTTAAAAACCATTTTTTGTTATTTTGTTTGCAGAAACTAATTCGATTGAGTTGAATAAAATGGATTATCCCAGAGATTAATAAGAAAAAATACCTGCCACATTTATAATTTGGCAGGTACATTTATTTCTTTTGCAAATAAAAATTAAATTTCCAGTTTAGCACACGGGGGACTTTAAAAAAAAATTTCAGAAACATGCTTAAAACCCTTTCTGAATACATATACTACAAGAAGAAATACTTGCAAACGGCCACTAAGAAAGTTACAGGACCAGCAGTGAATAGGGATGCTGGGCAAGGAAAAAAATAAAAATGAAATGTGAGCGAAAAGGTCGAAAAAATAGCTTAGTTACACCTCTATAAGCTTGCTTTTACCCACTTTGCAGCTATACTTCCTTAAAATCCTCTTTACTTCGCCTAGAACCCTTATACACCGCAGGTCCCGCACCTTTCTTGGGGGTTGTTTCGAAGAATTTTTACTTGTTTATATTGGTCCTGATTATGCATTGAGGGTAGTTGTAGGCATGTAAGAGGGGAAGAAGAACCCCCGTGACGAAGCCGCGAACCAAGATTTTCAATTTATGGTTAAATTGGTACCTCATTTCGTTTGTTTAAAATATTTTTCCCTGTTTGCCTTGTTTGTCAGTCTCACATAGAGCACTACAATATCTTATCATTTCAAAAAGTATGGATACAGCAACAGTAAATAAGCGATAAAGAGGGTTTAGATATAACAAGTACGTTCTGGTAGAGAATTTTCGTAAAAAGATTTCAAATCCGATAAATCAATTTCCCATTAAGCTATAATCCTCAATCTTGAACCCTAGTAAAACCTATGTAGAATACCTTTTTGATTGTTTTGCTTGCAAAAACTAGTTAGATTGGCTTGACTAAAATAAAACCATCCAAGCAATTAATGAGGAAAATTATCTACCATATTGATAATTTGGCAGGTACATTCCGTTTGTAAATATTTTTTTTCTGGAAAAATGTTGTAACTTTAATGAAATTTGTAACACAATTTTTTAAAATACTTGCAGTACTTACATATATCTATAGAAAATAGAAATTTCTTCAAGTAATCGCTTACTGGGACCTCTAAAACCATTCTCCAAGATCCATTTAAATTTAAAGAATGTCAATTAATATTATACCTTACTAATAGTGTAAAATTTTTATGAAAATTCACTACAATAATGCACTTGCTGCGTCCCGAACTTTTTCTCTCTGCAGATTACCCACTCAGCTTTAATTTGCGGCGTTGAGCTTAAAGCTGTCAATAATTGTTCGTGGCTGCTTTTGGCAACAATTTAAAATTAACATAGCAAACTAATTGTTGGAGAAGGTTAACATTCCGCCAGACAAAAAAAGTTTCAGTCGAATAATATAGGGTAGCGTCACAAAAATGACTTCATGTGATCTGTCACACTTAGCGTGTCATTTTAGAAAGACGTTTGACATGTGTTTAATAACATGTTATTAGGTATATCTAATTATCTGATGTAATTAATTTATATTGGATAATGACAAAAGATGAGTAACAAGCTAGTACAATTAGTTGATGTATACATCACGCAATAGTCAAATAACTTGTATTCTAAAATATTTATCTACCATATTATAAAGTATTAGGTATGCCAAAATTATAAATCAAAATCTTAATGTACGACACAATATATTAATGTCCAAAATAATCAAGTTTAATAATTAAGATATCTAATTTATTTAAAAAATCCAAAATAAACCAAAATTTCCACTACCTTGCGGTATTATCATCCTAGTATTCCAAGTAAACCAATAATGATCTTGGGTGTACAGCATGCATCTAAATTGTTTGGAGCCACGGTAGGAAGCGTACATATATATATATATATATTTTTTATTTTTGGTATTTTCCATTAAAACCTTTGGGAAAATTTTGCACAAACTGACATGTTTGCGGTAATGGCGGATTGAACTGTTTAAAGCGGTTTATATTTGCCTAGTTGAGTAAAGACTAAATTATGGTATACTAGTTTAGTAGTGTGGGGAGGCGTATCTGAGAATGATGAAAGTTTTACAGAGGTATATTTTCAAATTAATGTATTTTAAACATAATATGTACCATACTGCGCTGCTATATATGAAAGCAAATGTACCTACTTGATGTGGGACAACTCCACTAAGAGTATTAACTATATATCACCAGAACATTGTCAGATGTAGGAAAGGGTCGTCATCTCGGAACGGATCTTGTAGTGTGATAACTAAAAATTTTGTAAATTGTCAGCCCTGTCCCATTTTATTCCCTAAAAGGGACAATGTATGTTTTCCCCTTTTTGTGGAAGAAAATGGGCTAGTGCTGACAACTTACAAAATTGGTAGTTCGTTGTACGCAGTCTCTATTTATAACATTTTGTGTTAATTGAAGCTGTTGTGACAACATACTACCTAGTTCCGCACCAAGATAGCGACCCTATCGTACATCTCACAATGTACTAGGCGGCTGGCTACCATAGCCGTATTATATTATAAGTGTGTTCTAGCTGTAATTGGTCTAGTGCACTGATGAGCTCTCAGTAGAGCGAAACCTATATATATATATATATATATATATATATATATATATATATATATATATATATATATATATATATATATATATATATATATATATATATCACCATAGAAATAAACGAAGTTTCATGTGTTATCATTGTCATTTAACTAGATCTAACATGCGCAACGATGAAGTTCCATTGTTTTTAACCCTCAGTCAAAGCGGTCATGTCTTCCTCTATCCGCGTGGCTCTAATTTGCTGCCGTCTAAAATCAAACAACTTGGTAATATAAAATATTTCACTCGGAGGGTGAAACAATTTGTACTCACATCAGATAGAACACAAGTGCGTAGGCTGTTGCAGTTACTTGAATGCATATATGTTTTAAAATTCTAACCCAAGAGGGTATACAGACAGAAAGGAAGAAGCCGGTTTATGCTGCGCAT
The DNA here is from genome assembly GCA_964006375.1 of Tillus elongatus. Classification (NCBI taxonomy): domain Eukaryota; kingdom Metazoa; phylum Arthropoda; class Insecta; order Coleoptera; family Cleridae; genus Tillus; species Tillus elongatus. The sequence goes on from OZ023265.1 coordinate 113,164,739, forward strand.
TTTTTTTAAATTTATATATCTAGCAGAGTGAGCTTGAGTAAAGTTGTGTTTATGGTAAACTGAGTACCTAATGAAATGTGTCTGGAAGTCTATAGACTAGCATTTGCTTATTTGGATCCTTAACTAGTAAAATGTACCACCACACATCGCATTTACCTGTTAAATACCATTGTCTGTGTGTGTGTGTGTGTGTGTGTGTGTGTTTTGTTTGGTTAACGTCGGTCTATTTCTGCTACTATGGCCAATCACCGACGCCAGGCAGCAGTTTCACCTCACTATTCTGGAAATGTTGCCGAACGCCTGCCTTTCTGTAAGGTTGGTAGGGATCTTTAACATCGCATGGACACGAGATCGACGGCTTTACGCCCCCTCCGAAAGGTGGAACGTGCAAACATTCAACTTGCTCAAATACTATGCCACAATCTCGGCTGATGTTAATAAATAACATTCTATTATTCCTTGTTTTTCGTTACAGTTGTCATTATAAGATAAGTAATAGTATTACTTGTGGAGGTCTTCTTTTAATTTTAATGTGATCTATTATTTTGTATGATATTATATATTCTGTTGGGTATATAAATTATATATATATATATATATATATATATATATATATATATATATATATATATATATATATATACATATATATATATATATATATATATATATATATATATATATATATATATATATCGCATACAAAAATCATAGCGATTATTTGAAGGGTTCTTCGCATAGAACAGTTGAAAAAACAAATTTTGTATATATGGTTGAAGATGAATTGTTGCTTGCACATGATTTTTTTTGTCTTCATAGGACAGAGTTATATATTTGACAGCGCATGGCAATGTAAGGTGAGACAGTGAATGTGTGTATGTAAGTAAGTGTAGGTGTGTATGTGTGTGTAACCTCAATTTGTTAGTGGTGGGGTAAGTTTTCTGTTTATGGTGCTAGAATGTGGTGTGGCTGGGAGTGGATAATGTGAAGTTTCAGTTTTTCTATGATATACATAGTTTATAAAAGGCAAACCATATGTGTCTCTAAGACATCAAAAACTTGATTGTTGGCCCACAAGATGGGTGTTTACTAGCTTCCTTTATAGTCTAAGGTTATACGTCTTCGAAAATGTGTCTGCCGGGCGGGTATTCCATTCTACATAGGAAATAGCGAAGATCAGTAACGAGCCGTTCGACAGGTGGGTAATTTAACACTAAAAGCGTGTGCTTTGCAACTAAAATGGGTTGGTTGATTAAAGGTCTGCAACAGAGGCAGTAGCGAAGCATTTTGTAAGGAGCAATGCCGTAAGATCGATAGGAGAGGCAGAGATTTCCAACCTTTCTCGTGTGGTCAGAAAAGCTTAGGCTTACTGTGATACCCGTACCTCATATTAGGTAAACAGCTCGTTTTTGAATAGAATATAGGATGCACAAGTTTGTTTTTGGGACAACGCGTCAGATTTGAGGACAGTATTCTAACTCTGGGCGTTACTGCGCTTTATACATCGCTAAAAGCCGCTGTGATGTAATAAACTTTTAACGCGAAAGAGAAACTCAAGTTTCTTTGCCGCTGCTTTAGCACTATTGGAAACATATAAATACCAGCAAAGATAATCTACAACAATTATACCCAGTGTAGGGATTCTGGATTTTTTTGTCAGTATTTTGCCAGTGACCTGAACGTCTGGTTGTTGCCAGAAGGTCATTTATATGCAGAAGAAAAAGTGTGAGAGCCAAAACAGAACCCTGTGGAACACCCACACTAATTTGAATTCATATGGCAAAGTGCTATCGACAACAACGTGCAAGGAGCAAGCTCTAAAAATATTCTCTAGAAATATTCAAGGTAAATACATGACCTACTCTAAATTATTAAAGATCACATTTCTAAACACCAGTGGCGTATATCAAGATTTCACCACTAGATCGGTTTTTACGAAATCCGTATTGGCGGTCACTTAGGTAATTTTTTGATATATCTGGTGTGGTTTGGCTACGACAATAATGTTAAACTGTTGCCTATAGTAGGAAAAATACTAGTAGCTTAATCTTTTCTTTTACTTTCTATGTGAACACTAAGTGACATATAAGAGACGAAGCACGTGCCGCCACCTCGTTGCGGAACCAAGTAGTATGTTGTCATGGCAGCTCCAAATAACACAAAGTGTTAAATATTACAGACTGTATACAACCAGCTAACAGTTTAGTACACTGTCACCCTGGCCCATTTCTACCCTAATATAGAGACAAAGTATGTAAGGCTAGATGCATTATCACCACAATTAGAACCGTAGACCGGTTTCGCACTAATTAGAGCTCGTCAGTAGGGCATACTAATTGCAGCGAAAATACACCTATAAAGTAATACAGCTTGGTAGCCAGCCTTCAAAGCTAAGTGAGATATAAGACACGAAGCACGTGCCGCCACCTCGTTGCGGAACCAAGTAGTATGTTGTCACGGCAGCTACAAATAACACAAAGTGTTTAATATAAGAGACTGTATACATCCAACTAACAATTTAGTAAACTGTCAGCCCTGGGTCATTTCTACCCTAATATAGGGACAAAGTATGTAACGCTAGATGCACTTAGTGTTGGAAGGCTGGCTACCATAGCCGTATTACTTTATAGGTGTATTTACGCTGCAATTAGTATGCTCTACTGACGAGCTCTAATTAGAGCGAAACCGTTCTACGGTTCTAATTGTGGTGAGAATGCATCTAGCCTTACTGTCTATGTGGCTGATTGTATAACAGGGGCGATTTTCTAGACTGCTTCACTGAACTTTGCCCCAAAAATTTGTAATTACCTGAAACATCGGACACAACGGTCGCGTATGAATATTATTTATGTCATAGATGGAACGAGTAGAAGAAAAAATTGATTAAGTATGTCAAAATTAGAAGGGTATTACATTTCGATAGAGCTTTTGAGCAGTTTATGGTAGTATCTTATTAAATTACATTAAGCCTCATCAATATTGTGTAGAGATATTGTACGATTTATAATAATAAAAAAATCAATAAATATAAGCCTTATGTAATGAAGTAATTTTTATTTTCATAATTTACGAGGGTTGCCAATTAACGATTTAGTATTATTGTCTTGCTAAAACGGAGATTGGTGACTCATATACTAATACTATTTCATGACAAGTGTTAGAAGTATATTACAAGTTTGGTCTAGTTAATATGTGCGTTACAAATGTTCATAGAAGCTTTGTGTGGCATACCCAACTTTTACACTCATACAGCAAAGTTGAGATCAACAGCGACTTTGTACATCTCTAGATATACATTCATGTCCAGCTAGGGCGGTCCTAGCTCCAAACACATTTCTGCCTGCATTTACCCTACTCTTTTCAATATAGTGTTCTTAAAATTATAAACTTATCTTTTTTTATAATAAACTTTGACTTAAAGAGTTTACATTAACGTAATCAGCCTTTCCCGTTTAACGCCACCACTTCTATAAACCCAATTATCAATTTGGTGTGAAGAAACGGAAGTAAGCTTTCATGAAAACAAGAACATATTATGCAAAATAACTGTAACATTATAACAATACCACACCGAATATAGCTTGTAGCTTAACAAATATTCACTTACAATAAACTCAACGGAGGTTTACATTTCACGTTAATATAATTCATTAAACGGTAAAGTTCACAGTGTATCGCTAATCATGCATGTAAGAAGCGTAACGGAGTAAAATGTTATCCTTTTGTGTTCTATGAATTAAAACGGGGAATCAATGAAAGAAACGGATATTAGATAGTGTATTAAGAAACAGTTCTCGGAAGCTACATGGTAGGCGTAATAATTAATCGTATATTTATTACACATGTGAAGTTTTTGCAAGGTTTAACTTATTCTGTTAATGTGGCTACGATTTTATCAATTGCATCATGTTATTAAATATTATTATGTTTATTACATTCATTACTTAAACTTTAAACTATCTTAAAAGGTGTAGAAGTTGACAGTGTTATTCTAACGATTAAAAAACTATTTTAAATAAGGAAGGAAAGTAAGGTTATTACTGTATTTATGACACATACCTGTTTACTATATAACAAACATAAAGTTTTTTTAAACCCTTCAAGAAAAACGATTCATGTGCGTCTGTAAGATATTACGATCACGGTTGTCGTGCCACAAAATGGCTTTTGATTAACCGGAAGTATATCTATCGGGAGAGCATTTCAAAGTTGTATACTCCAGGAGTAAGTTGTCTTATTTACTTATTTATTCCAATAATGCCAAACAGTATAAAACCAGCAACAGGGCCCTTAATTTAGTAAGTACATTACAAAATATAATTAGAGAAATAAGTCATTGTGAACATTATTGTGTAGTAAACCCATATAAGACATTAATTGCTCGCCACAGCTACAGGCTTTCAAAATTGCATCTGCCGTATATGACAAAATTATCAATTCCCTGTTGAAGAGAGATGGCAGTCATGAGGTAACACGGGTACTTGGCAAACTTGCTTTGGACTGATTAGAGCAAATTATTATAACTGTATAAAATGGTCTCCACACAACACTGACATATCTGAGGGGTGGTCAAACAAACGCACAGTACAAGCATCTCAAACATTCATAATCAGCAAAAGGCTTACAGGTTCTTAGTATAAGGGCCAGCTGTCTGCAAGATTTGTTATCAAACTCAAAGTAATGCATATTTAATGATATTTTTTATCAAAAATGACACCTAGGTCCTTAACAGTGCTAGATCTTGTACAATTAAACTCCACCAAATCTCAGTCTTGCTTTATATCTTATAAGAGATACACTAGCCCTAGAGAATGAACAACCAAGTTATTCAAAGTAATTTGTCCTTTTCACTTGTTGGCATTTCTATGGATCTAAATCTCAATTGACACTAACAAGTCACATCAATTGCAGAAGCGGCTGCTAAGAAATTGAGTTTCCTCTTCCGGGCTCGCAAATACTTTTCACCAGCTAATCTCTATACCTTATATACTTCACAAATAAGGCCAAACCTCGAATACTGCTCCCAGATCTGGGGTGCCAGTGCCGTTTCTACACTCGCTATCCTGGACTCCATTCAAAAGAGAGCTATACGTCTCATTGGTAACCCTACCCTCAGCCAAAGGCTGCCATCCCTTGCCCACCGACGTGCCGTTGGTGACTCCTCTCTCTCTTTTATAGATATCCACAGGAGAACTGCTCAGAGGAGCTTTCTTCCATAGTTCCTCCACCTGCTGCCTCCAACACATCTACCAGTGGAACAGAGCGAATGCACCCTTTTACTGTCCAGGTCACCAGACATAGAATATCTAGTTATGCCCGCTCTTTTGTCCCGATGACTTCCAAGTTGTGGAATCCCATGCCGCCACACGTTTTTCCTTCTCCTCCGAACCTTCAAACCTTCAAGTCCAGAATTATCAAGTTGCCTCTTTCCTCCTTGTCGGCACCCACAGTACGATAGTATTCAGGCTGCAATCTCTCGGGTTGTGTTGTTGAAATAATATTTTAAAAAAAGATCTTCTAAGTAGTATATTATTTACCCTGTAGACAAATCCACCAATCTGTAACCCCCTTAAGAAAAAAGAACAGAACATTTATCAGCATTCAAACGTATTAAATTCTTGTGATACAACTGCTCCAGCCTAGATATATTATCCTGCAGATTTACCTGATCAAAGGTGGACGAGATTCTAATGAAAAGTTTTAAGTAGTCTGCATACAGCAGTGTCGTAACAGAAAAGTGATTGCAGATATTGTCAACAAAGATATTGAGGGATAATGGACCAAGATTGGAACACCATGGAACATCAGAGTTTGCTTCATATTTAAACGACAAATAACCAAGATGTTGATTATCCAGTATATCATTGGACAAATAAGATTTAATTAGGTTTATCAAGCAAGGTGAAAACAATGACTGTTCCAACTATAAAATTAAAATGACATGATCCAAGTAAAAAAGTAAACAAGGATTTGTTAGAAACTATTCGAATAGTGGATAGTTTTGCACTCAAGGCGTAGCTTTTGACTAAAAGAGGTTTTCCAATGAGATGTCACAAGCAAAGGTACTAACGAATCAGTTTCTCTGATGCAATATTGATAAAGTCGATAGAATATTTTTCCAGTGATCTAGAGTGGTAAGATTGTCTGAGTGTAAGTACTACATAATGATGATCTACAACAAGGCACTAGCATTTTTATGTTGTATGTAAATGACCTTAACAACCAAGAATCCCAGTAACAGTTTTGTGGTGATAACACAGTACACAAAACATCCTCAGCGACTAGTCTAATATCCGCTTCCAACTGCTTATCAATTAGATCCCAACCCCTAGATAATAACCTGTCCAAAAATCTTAGTTGCAGCTCTGTAAGTTTGGTTAGGTTGAATGCCTCGAAAACCCTTCTTGTTTTAAAAAAGTGGCCCGCAATGCAAAATACATAATGCTCAAAAATCCTCCTATGATGAGTATAACTATTGCAGAGGATATTTGCTGGCAATTACATGTTATTATGTACTGCAAAAGTATAGCAGCAAAGAAGCGTGGATTTGTAGTTCTGATTGAACGTTGGTTTTTTCACAGCAGCTTTCTACTCTGCATAAAGCACAGGTACGTCCAAAATTGCAACATTGTTCTCATATACGGGAAGTTGTTACGAAACCAATCTTGTCTAAACTATATTCGTTTCAGAAACAAGCAGTTTGCACTATAGAGATTAATCTATTACATTAACCTTATTTCTCTATGGCACCGAGAACGTGTTAAATAACTTTGCCTTTCCTATTGATGTTATCATTGATATTATTTTTTAGAAATTGCTTCGTTGCTATGCCCTTGTTTAAGATTTAATAACTGAAACTGTTGGGGTCAAAAAGCGCACGCTTTAAGTTACACATTATGAACTTGTTGAACAGTTCCTTAAGGATCGTCTTTTTTCCTAGAGCGACTCAACTTTAGAACGCGCTTGCGACAGATATATTTCCGAGATTCTTATTTGCTTCGGAACAAGCACTCTAAAAAATATTTTCCAAAGACAATGAGTCATATAAAACAGTTAACTGTTTTTAAAATACTTGCTAAAAATTGTAAATATTTCCTGCTTAAATAAACTTGCGTGAAATATATACTTGGTTTTACCAGATTTTGTAATGTTACCTTCTTATATAGCACACGAGTTGCCAAGATGGTGGAAGAGGAAACTCCAATTTCCAACCTCAAGGTAGCAAATGCAGAGGATTATATTAGACTGACTAGGACATATACCTTCAGGATCTCCAGCAAGGATCAAGGGACGGATAATGAGGTTGCTTTCCAGCCTGATAGCCTAGTCTGTTTTAATGGTGGATCACGGCTGGAGGAGAAGCACTCCTCCGGGGCGAGAATTTAGATAGGTGGCCTGGGGGTACGCGAGAGTTATGCTCTGGGCGCATATACCACGGCATTCTAGACGGTGGTATACGCTATCCTGTTTGTAGCTACTCGACAGGCTGTGAGGATGAGCTCCGAGGAATGTGCATACATTTTCACTGATAGTCAGGCAGTCCAACGGTCGGTCTACGCGCCCAGACTTGGATTAATGCTGGTTCAGGAGTGCGCTGGCGCTCATGCATGGCTATCCATGATACAGAAGGTACAACTTATGTGGGTTCCGGGACACTATGGCGTGGCAGGGAATAATAAAGTTACGATTGACCTCGCAAGGCTCTGTTTCCGGTGGCTATTCTGTAGCCTGGAGCCTACTATAGACATAAGTAGGAGGGTGGCTTCCGACGTCCTAGACAGGTGGACTGAGGAGGCCATGTAGAGGCACTGTATGTCAGTCAGTGGGTATAGAAAAGTAAGGGACTTTATGGAGACGCCCGATAGAAACAAGACTGTCTGGCTTCTTGTGGGAGTCGGTCTGCGCTTCGCCGCATCATTAGTGTGGTAACAGACCACTGTACTCTCAGAAGACACCTTGCATTGGTAGGTGTCCAGTGGGATCCCATTTCCAGGAATGTGGCGAGACTGAGAAAACGTTTTACTTTACATAACCACTACCTTTGTGAATGTGAGGATCTGTTTGGTTATATTACTCTCCAGAGGAGCCAAGTAAGTTCCGTCCAATGGAAGACCGTCATGACCTTTATTTTAGTCGAAGAGATTTGGTGACGAAACCGAGGGCGAGTAGGGCATAGTTGCTGGATGCTGGGTTTGACAAAAACATCCCGATGAAGCCAACTTGCCTGGCGATAGCCTCCTCATCATTGCTACTATTACCAATACTATATTACAAACGTCTTAAGATGGCGTCATGTGCCCTTATATCATATCTATCTGAACATTTTTTGTATAAAATCTAAATTGCTACTTAAATAAAACTTTTGGAGGAATTATAACACGTCGACAAACTGTTGAATTTCTTACCTAAAACCAGGATAGGATTTATGTTGTTGTTATATTCTAAATAATAATATTATCATATTTGCTTTAAAAGTAACAATAACAGTTACACCTTGTAGACACTAGGTAAACTATTTTTCTAGTTTTTCATAGACACTTCTGTTGTTTTAAGCAGGCAAACAGCATGTTTTCCGCAAGGTGTTAATCTGTTGAATACATTTAATGCCTATAGTAATAAACGACAGTAAATAATGAACTGGATTATTCTTACTTAATAAGTCAAGGTTAAAAGAATCAATTTATTACCGGTATAAGATTGTTCCTATTTGCAATTCATCGATTAACGAAATTACCATAGGTATTTTAAGTAACGTCTTTGATTCGCAGAATATTTGTGATTTATTATTTTAAATTAGATTATGTACCAATCCATATGAGTGTCAAGGGAATTACTATCCAGCGTGTAACTTCCTCATAGTAAAAGCTATCGATCTGAAACTTGGACAAGTGGTATGGTCCTCCAGGGGGAACATTTTAATAGGGTTTATATTTGACAGTCGTTTCCGGTTTGACAAAAAATCCAGTCAACTTTGTTATTTTTAATAGAAAGCCCTGTATATTTTACAAAAATCGAATTCTATGTGAAATTCTGAGCAAGAAAAAACGTATGTCCTATGCTTAATCCAAGCTGAACCGTTTTCAAGAAAATGGCAATTCAAAAAGGTCACCTAATTAACAATTTATAACGTTTTGACAGAAGACAAATGAATGTAAGAAAATACTTATAAGTATTTATTTAAACTTACTAAGTACTTTCTCATAATAATATAAAAACTACACTTGCGGTTACACCAGAAGTGCAATGAAATTTCATCTTAAAATTGCGATCGCTTTGATAATTTCAATGGAAAAATCTATATCGCGAGTTAAATTCAGAGTATACGTGTATTTGTGAATATTTTTGTAAATATTACCTTATGTCAAAATGTTGTTGATTCGGAGTAATTCGCATTCAATTATTCCACTGTATTCTGAAAATTATCTAGTATTCATTATGTTAGAAATAACTGTCCATTTATATCTAGCTGTTTAGGGTGGATATGGCTGATAAAGTATTAGTTGCCAAGCATATATTTAACAAACGTCATTGTGGTGAGAAAACTTAAGCAAGTTACTTAATAGTACGACTACCTCGGTCTACTTACTAGGTAATTTTCAGAATATAGTGGAACATTTAAATGCAAATTACTCAGAATCTACTAGATCTAGACATAGGATAATATTAAGGAAAATATTCAGGAATACACGTATCATCTGAATTTCGCTCGCGATATATCCCTTTTCATTGAAATTATTGAAGCAATCACAATCTCAACGTCCATATGATATTTGTACATTCCAGCGTTCCTAGCAAGCCGCCTGGTACTTATATACGGGTCAACAGCTACCGCCTCTAAAACGTCAAAAACACTATTTTCGTCAGATTTAGTTATCTTCCAGACTCGTGGTTTTGATTTTAAACTGCCAGTAGTACGACTTCTGGTTTCTAGCGTCTGAAATGCCATGTGATACTTTGGATTGTTAGGAAACCTCTCCTTCCACAATAGTGCATCTTTCTTGTAGTTTTCTGTACACCACCTCCAAATTAACAACATGTCAGCTTCCATATTGAAATTATTTTCAATGTTTAATTGAGCAATACACTGTGAAAATATCTCCAAAATAACAAAATTAACATATGGCCTAAGTATAAATCTAGCGTTTTCGTAGATTAAAATGATAGTCAACATTATTGTCCATGACAACAGGCTTGATAAATTAATTGAAATTGTTTTTTTATCATAATAATTTTTTTATCATATCATATAAATCATAATTTTGTAACCGAAAGACCAAATCAAAAATTTCTTTGCACACATAGGTACCCAGTTTTTTTAAGTAGATTTGAGTTTTGTAAAAAGGGGTAGATCCCCCTTTCAAAATTCATGGTAAACGTCGCAAAGGTGTTGTTATACGTCCCCCGCTTCCCTAGTTCTTTACCAAAACATCACAAAAATTTAACTGTTTCTGGGGTATCCCTTGTATCCCTTTAAAAAACCAATCCTCTAAGTACAAGTTGGAGAAATCAGTTCATCACAATATAGTTTTTAGACCTGACTATCGTTTCGCTAACAAAGTTAGCGTCCTCAGAAGTATGAGTAAACTAAGTGAATAAAGACTAGAACTACTATTGATATGTTAGTTGCCTAGCAGTTGCGAACAGCTAGGAAGGTATAGGAAGGTATACAGACAGATCCCACTGTTGAGTCTTAAATCCGTGTAAATAAATCTGCATACCTGCCTTTGTAATACTGTCCATCGTTTTCAAATATTCCTGTTAAGAAGGACACGGTGATTATTAGGATAAAAATTCGAACAATGGACTACATAGACCCGGACCTACTCTATTCATCGAAATACTTTTGTTTTCTAACGATATATATATATATATATATATATATATATATATATATATATATATATATATATATATATATATATATATATATATATATATATATATATATATGGCGCCTTGAAAACGAAACAGACCTATTTGTGTCCAGAGAATTTTTTTTTGTAAGAAACGCTGAAACACGTCAATTTTAATATTGAGGGGGACATGTTTTGACATAAAACTCAACTTTGTCACATTAACCCCTTAAGGGTGGTGATGACAACCTGTATATTTTAAATAGGGAACATGGGTCAAGTATTACATCATTTGAAAGCTCTTTCTGTTCTGAATTCAGCACACTATTTTTTTTTCAACTCGTTTAAAAATTATTCACAGTTGAAGATGCAAAAACGCATTTCTCTCATTTCGATAAGAAATGTGCTGATAGTCAATGTTTTGTTGGTTTGTAAATAAAAAAATTACTATCAGAACATTTCTTATCGGAATGAGAGAAATGCGGTTTATTATTTCATTTCATCGGTCGTTTGATACTGGATAGTACTACCGAAAATTAATTTTACAATTGTGTATTCTGTAGGAGAAAGAGTTGAAATAATTACTCTTTTTTTCAATGACTGTGCCAACCGTACCGAAAATTTGTTCAATGAACGACATCCCGACAGACATGTTAACAGAAAATCCATTTTGGAGTTAGTTGCAAAGTTTCGACAAAGTGGTTTAGTAGCCAACAAAAAACGGGATCCTGAACATGAATTTCCGGTTAGAAATGAGACTACTGAGATTAAAGTTTTAGGACAAATTGCTGTAGACCCAACTTTGAGCAGGAGAAAATTGGCCGCTGTTTCAAACATCAAAAGAAGAACTATTCAGCGAGTATTGAAGCATCATAAATTTCACCCGTATAATATTCATCTTGTACAACAACTGGATGAAGATGATTTTGATCGGCGGCTGAAGTTTTGTGAAGTTATGACTGCACGAATAGCTGATAACGGGAACTTTCTGTTCAATATCTGTTTTTCAGACGAGTGTACGTTTTTATTAAACTCTGCAGTCAATCGTCATAATTGTCGTTATTGGGCAGATAATAATCCAATAAATTTTCACGAAGTCCACACTCAAACTCACAGAAATTGAATGTCTGGGCTGGCATTTTTGGATACCGTTTAACCGGACCAATTTTTCTTGATGGAAATTTGAGTGGGGAGATGTATTTGGAGTTACCAGAAGATATCGTTTACATTCTACTAATTGACATTGTTGAAAATGATGATAGCTATCAAGAAAATCAATTAGTGTTTCAACAAGATGGAACTCCTCCGCATTTTTCACAACGTGTTAGGGAGTTTTTGAACAGAGAATTTCCAGGACAATGGTTTGGGCGTAGAGGTGCTATTGAGTGCCCCCCAGATCACCGGATTTAACTCCTTTAGACTTCTTTCTATGGGGCCATTTAAAGAGTAGAATTTACGCAACAGAACCGGAGTCTCTGGAAGAAATACGACGACGCATTGTTGAAGAATGTCGTCTAATAACTCCGCAAATGCTCCAGAATGTCAAGCTCGTTGTGAACAAAATTTTCACTTTTGTATGGAAGCTGGTGGTCAACAATTTGCACACTTACTTAACTGAATAAACGTTTGGTTTTGTTTTTTAGTTTTTTTAACGAAAAATTGACTAATTAGTCCATTTCTTATCACAATGAATGAAATACGTTCTTGCAACTCCAATTGTGAATAATTTTTTAACAAGTTAATAAAACCTCCAAAAAAATAGTGTGCTGAATTCAGAAAAGAAAGAGCTCTCAAATGATATAACACTCGACCCATGTTCCCTATTTGAAATATAAGGGTTATTATCACCACCCTTAAGGGGTTGATGTGACAAAGTTGAGTTTTATGTCAAAACATGCCCCCCCCCCAATATTAAAATTGACGTGTTTCGGCGTTTCTTAAAAAAAATTCTCTTGACGCAAATCGGTCTGTTTCGTTTTCTATGCGCCACCCTGTATATATATATATATATATATATATATATATATATATATATATATATATATATATATATATATATATATATATATATATATTTCTTAAGCTTCTAGCTGATGCGATTGCCTAAAATTTTTTATTAACTTGAGATTTTCTTTATATACATGATGATTATTTTCCCGAATATGCTGAGAAATTTATGATTTATCAACGGTGACATATCTCAGTTGCGCTAAATGTTTTTTTAAAATCTAGTTTCAATAGTTCTTTTAGTTTGCCCAACATACTTAAGTTCACAATCCTTACAGAATGTTTCATAGATCTCCAACAGTTCGTTTCATCTGTACCTTTTGGGTTTGCAGTTTTTTTTTAAGTGTTTCTTCTTGGCAATGTCAGCTGCAAATTGGATTTCTTAAGAATATTATTAAAACCTCTCGTAATTCTCGGTGCAAATGGTAAACAGACAACGGTTTTGTCTTGTTTATCTTCCCTGAAAGTCGTAGATTCCGTTATGTATTTTAGATTCCCCGACAGACAATATAGCGAAATGGTTAACAACCGAATTTTAAGGCTTGCCTATCAAACACAAAAGTTTCTCAGTTTCAAATTCACTTGAATTTATCAATGAAGTTAAAAATATGAAGTTGTTTGAAGACGAGGTTTTAATATCGTTTGATGTGACTTCGTTGTTGCCCAGTGTTTTCAGAAAATAAACGCAAACGTATTTAGACCATTTATTAAAAATGAACAACATAGATGAAGAGGCTCGCAAACAATACATAAATTTAACAAATCGTTGCATGAATCAGAATATTTTTCAATTTGATAATGAATTTTTTAACAAACCCATGGCAATTGACAACCCCCTCTCCCCATTTATTGCAGACCTTTGCGTGAGTAGATTTGTAGCAGACCTAGCAAACGCAAATGACTATTTTCTTAGAGTATGATTTTGTTATCTGACCATGTTTTTGCACTATTTAATACAAATGTATGCAAAGTAGATGATTTTATTGCCAAATTAAACAGAAAATTTGACTCCATTAAATCACGCATGAAATATAAATTAATAACAAATTACCTTTTCTTGGTGTATTAGTGAATAAAAATAGAGACATATAAGAATTTGATATGCACAGAAAGAAAACCACTATTGTGAGCTACATTTCGATTGACTCGCACCATATTTTTGCACAAAAACAGCTAGTTTGAATTTTCTTGTTCATAGAATATACAGGTTCTCTTAAATAAAGCCAGATACAACAAAGAACTTGTATATATTAAAAATGTAGCTAAGTATAATGTTTGCTCTGTCTGCTTAGTGGAGAAACTCGTCAACAAACATGAAATAAAGTTAATGTTAACGGAATCTACGACTTTCAGAAAAGAGAAACCAAGCAGGACCGTTGTCTGTTTACCATTTGAACCGCGAATTACGAGAATTATTCAGAGCATTTTTAAGAAAGCCAATTTGGGGCTAATATTTCCTATAAAAATACATTTAAAATTTGCCAGCTCAACCAAAAGATAAATAAAACCAGAGAAGAGTCGGGAATATATGAAATAGGTTGCAAGGATTTTGAGCTGAATTATGTTTGGCAAACTAAAAGATCTATTAAAACTAGATTTAAAGAACATTTAGCGCAACTGAAATATGGCACTATTGACAAATCATGTATTGCTCAGCATATTTGTGATAATAATCATCATGTAGATAAAGAAAATCTCAAGTTAACAAAAATTTCAGGCAGTCGCGTCAGCTAGATGCTTACGAAAGTATATATATATATATATATATATATATATATATATATATATATATATATATATATATATATATATAGTATTAACTTTTTGTGACGGTAATTTATAAAAAAGGTTTTTTTCATATTTCTTATTGAATAATTAGTTATAGTGAAACTGACGTTATATCCTTGGGAATGAAATACTTTTCCGAAAGCTCGGAATGTAACAGAGAGTTTTATTTTGCAACTGACGGCTTTCCCACAATTTTTGAGTATATATATATATATATATATATATATATATATATATATATATATATATATATATATATATATATATATATATATATATCGTTAGAAATGTGAACAAAAATGTTTGGATGAATAGAGTAGGTCCGGTTCTATGTAGTCCATTCTTCGAACTGTTATCTTAACAGCCAGCGTGTCCGTCTTAGAAGGAATATTTGATGACGATTCACAGTATTACAAAGGCAGGTATGCACTTTTAATTACAGGAATTTAAGACTCAGCATATAAATAGTATTCTTTATTCACTTTCTTCACGGCGTTTATACATCCCTCTGAGGACGCTAACTTTGTTAGCGAGACGAACGTCTGGTCTAAAAACTGTATTGTGATCAATTGGATTCTCCAAGTTGTACTTATTAGTGCTCATCACAAGTTCCAACCTTCACTTTCCTGTATAAAAATCCATGGGTTCGATTCTGACAAAATTTAATGTCTTCACATTAGTCATCTAGAGTGGGCGTAATGCTATCGATCCGGCGTACATGCTATTTTGGACACGTAAGGAGTCCCTACCATCCCTACAGAAAAAATGTTGTTCAGGAAACCTTCCAGATTGCTGAGGTTGAACTGCCTCCTGGCGTCGGTGGTTAACCATAGTCACATAAATAAATCGGCGTTTGAAAAACATATCATATAAACATATAAATATTAAAACTAGGCCTTAAACAGAGTTTTAGGGGAATAGTTTGCGCTTGTTTAAAGAAAATGTTATATCACAATATTTGTCTCTTGATAACCAATTGTTCTTTCCTGTCTTGTGTCAAAATATGCTACGTTCAGAATAAATCAGTGGAATTAATTTATAGGTGTAGGGGACTACATTCCACATAATGTTTTATTCATGAAAACAATTTAATGAATACGTTGGAGAATTGACATCTGCTAATTGTCCCAACAATTCAATTACTCATGCATGTTTAACAAGGTGTCAAAGTTAATAATGTATCTATAACAAAGTAGATATTATTTACTAAATGCAGCTAGTCACCTGTGCATGTTCTAATTATGTATGATTGTTTCAACATAATTTATTCCATGTGACCAGTAGTGTACGTGAGAACAAAACTCACAGCAAATGTTCTTTATTTTGAAGAAAACAATGGAATATTTTTGTGTTGATATATCTTATTATTAAAGCGTGTCGTGGGTTTTGCTGAAGGCTTGTTCATGAATTATATTAGATGCTTGTTTGAGTAAAAAATAGACATTTTCAGAAACTTCTGAAACGGTGGATATATATATATATATATATATATATATATATATATATATATATATATATATATATATATATATATAAATTCTTATAATGATTTACTTACTTATTAATAATAAGACAATATACCTAAAGGTCGCAGTGGAGGGACCGTTATGGCCCACTCAGAATGTAACCTAACATTTAGCCTCCTTAAGGATAATAATTACCGATTGTTAATAAAGGAATAAATCCTCATTACCAGAAATTTGGTTTGGACAACTTGAAATTATAATTTCCTGAGTGTAAAGAAGAAACTCAATACATCATGTTTAAGTTATTAATTTGACATAAAAGATGTGACTTTTAGCATGTTAAGAATCAAATAAGACAAACACTTGAACCTTGCGCTGTCTATATTAGTGAATTTTTATTAAAAAAATTCACTACTAGAGAGCTATCGATGGTGAGACTTTGCAAAATTTTTTGCAAATGAGCGCGAATTTGGGCCCCTAGGACCCATAACCGGGATCAGTCTTCAATTTTTATATGTTATATATATATATATATATATATATATATATATATATATATATATATATATATATATAATATATATATATATATATATATATATATATATATATATATATATATATATATATATATATATATATATATATATATATATATGTATGTATGTATGTATGTATGTGTGTGTGTGTGTGTGTATCCAACCGATAACTCAAAAGATAATTAACCGATGATTTTGATGAAACTCGGCAAGTGCCTTTATTTTATTAATAGCTTGGATGAGTTCGTTAGCCAGGAAAATCAAAAAGATTTTCCGGAAAAATTTTGAGTTCTCTTTCGAAACGAAAATTTAAAAAAAAAAATTACAACGCTATTTCTATGAAATTTGGTGCAGACTTTGCTTGGGGAAAGACCCAACTACGTAGCAAAATTCAGCTTTCTAGATTTACACAAAATTGAAATATTCAAATTTGAAACATTTATTTTTTAAATCACCGCGTTTCATTGAAAAGGCCAACCTGGCTTATAGATATATGATGTGTAGTATGTCTGAGTCGTTGCCTGGCAACGAAACATTTGATATTATTGCGCAGGTCTGTTACACGCTGTAGATGACTTTATCGTATGGTGTTAGATTGTTTATCTGTTTCAGTCGACAAATTGTTTGTGTTATTTGGGAATTTTGTGCAAATTATTCCTTTAAGATTTTATTAATGTTAGTGGGTGGACTAAACAGTGTTTGTATATGTTTTGTTAACACATCTAAAGGATCGAAGTTTTACAAAAAGAGCTTATATGCAACAGGTTAATTATTTTCTCTCTGATGCTTTGACGGTAGTTTTAGTTAAGTTTATGATTTAACGGTCCATAATTTGTAGCTAATTTTCGTACAAAAATTCGTCAATGTGGAGACCGCGAGTTTAGAATTTTAAAAAGATTTCTTCAAATGAGCACAAACTAGGTTTCCTAGAATCCATATCCGGGTTTGCGTTCAGTTTTGATGTGGTTACATATATACAGGGTGACGTATTTCTACGATAAAGCTCAATATAATTATTATTATTATACAAGAGACGAGAAAAAACTGTTTAAGTTAATTATAGGGTGTCTTGAGCTGCATCTTATAAAATTATTCTGACAATTACAGGCTGGCCCATAAGTCGTTGGTAATCCCTATACCTTATTTTATTGCATTTTTTTATCGAAATGTGTTTGTAAGAAAAAAAATCGAGACGCAGTAAGTGCGTTTTGGTAGCAAATTTTCATTAAATGCTTCAAATTTCAATAACTCAATTTGCTATTAACCTAAGGTTTGTTGGCTAGGAAACCAACATTTAAAGTTTATTGTCGGAAAATTTTTGTACATTTTCAAACAATAAGTTATTTTGATAAAATATGGCACATTGTTTCTACTATGTAGGTAACCGGTAACCAAATTGACTGCTTGCATTAAAAAGACATATTTGCCAGTCAAAGCATTTTTATAAAAATTCACTTCCATAACGCACTTGCTGCGTCCAGGGTTTTTTCATTTAGAAACATTACCACCTCACTAGCCTGATGGCTCCTAAAAACTCAAACTCAGATTTTCATATATTGGGCATCTAAAGAAAATATGTTCCAATAGATTTCACTTCACATAAGTCACAAATAGTACAACACTCCTCAGTGATAATTGCGTAATAGGAACCATTGTATGACATACGCATTTGACATTACCTGCGTGTTCTTAGAGCAGCAGCTATTCCGAAGACGCTTATTGGAACGCTTATGTGTAAATACGGCAGTGCCGGTCTGCATATAGAAAAACCTCGAGGTTATAAGGCATAAGATAAAACACATAATGCGGGTATATTTTCTTCAAAGTGTTTCCTCTAAAACTCTGCCAACAACTCTGGTTTGCGCAATTATAGATTACTAAGCACAATATTGTTCCACAGCTCTGCATATCTCATAGAAACAAACATATTCTAGACTTGCGCCAGATACCTGTATCTCTCATCACTAATTCTCAATTGGCGCTATTTAGCAAAAATCAGAGGAGGAAATTTACAGTTATACATATGTAGTAATCTCTGTAACCGTGAGAAAACTATTTTAAACACAGTGCACACCAGTCTGGCCACTACTGTCTACAAATGAACAATATAATCTATTGTAGTGCATGTGGATGCAACATTTTTTAAACAACCAACTCAGTATATGGCAATGTCCACACCGTCATGTGATTTGAAACAGAGGTAACAACGGAATTAAAGAGTGCCATCGTAGAATCCCAAGAAAAAAACCTAGCTGTGTCCTAAGAGAGGTTGCGCAACCACAGATTGCTTTCACTTGCTTACCATGTCACTTTTCATACTTAGAAAGGGTGATGATGAACACAACAGCATTCCAAGATAGGGGTTCCTGCTCACTACCTCAAACTCGTTACTTAAGTACTAACAACTTCCACCACACTTCAATGTGTGTTGCGTGCGTTCGTGTTTAGTTGAATTGGAACTTTACGTTCATTGGCCACACAAATTTAAACTAAGCCGACTAAGTTCTAAAAAAAATGGTTTTAACCGGTTTGGCTAGAATTATAATCCGAATCAGGTGAAAATTTTCGACATATACTCAGGGACAGCAACAATATCACACATTTCTAAGTAATTGTTTTTACATTTTATGTAGAATTACATGACTTTTCCTATAAAAGTGTCATTTTCATTAAAACTTATTCATATTATGGGACGAGACCAGAGACACACGCTTCTCGCCAAGGTTTCCATCATGGCATTTAAAACGTACAACCAAAGACTGGACAACTAAATAGGTTGGGTCCAAACACTAGGCGTCTTAATAATTAATCTCAACTAAAATATTTACAAATGTACTAAGCAGTTGCCATGTAAATTTTCCACATTTTAACATATATTTGAGCTACACATTCTTATCTAAAATTTATAAGGTTTGAGAAATGATTTTTTTAAACAGTGATGTGAGCCTGGCGGATGAATGCTACAATGGCGTTAAATATCTCCAAACTCTCGGTACCCAATAATGTTGGTAAATTTGCTAGAAGTTCAATTTTAAGCTCAGAAATGGTTGACCAAAATTTCGCAAGGCATTTAAATGTAAAGTACCCCCTTTCTGATACATACTACCGATGTTTTATAAACTTTTGGCTCAAGTTGTTTTTCAAAATATTATTCTCCAAGACACAAAGCTTTCTGACAAGGTCTACCTGTGATTCAGCAAGGATAACGAAGTCATTATCATAAAGTAATATCAACATGACCCTACTGTTGTCAATATTGAGACCTGACATTCCTTTCCAACAAAATAACTATTCAATCTCTGACAAAAAGAAAGAAAACAAAATAGAACTCAAAGATTCACCTTGAAGGACACCTGACACAACACCAAATTTTGGTAGCGAATTGTTAACCTTAATCTGCATAGGTGGTCCGTCTTACAGGTTCTTTAGAATCCGAATAAATTAGCAGCTAACTCCAAATTTATAGAGTATTTAACTGAAGCAAAGGCCCTTCTAAAATCGACGAAGTTTGCAAAAACCCTCCGCTTACTTAGATTAAGATTAATTTGAATAATACAGTTAGAAGAAAATACATTATCCATACGCCCCCTACTCGTTTTGAACCACGATTGATACTCTGGAACTACGTCTGTCCCATCCGCGGATTTTCACAACAGATCTAAAAGGATTCAAGTAAATGCATTAAGAAGGCGATCAACAAAAGCCAGGCTTTTCTCATGTAATAAGTATTTCAGAGGTCCCAGTGTGTGTATTATAATTAGTAAAATTTTCTGCCATTTTGAAGGTATTTTCTAAACATTAAACATAATTTTGTAGAATAAATGACAAATATAGGCTAATAAGTTTTGGGGTAATTATTTATAGCACTCAAATAAATATCATCGCTACCTCTGGCTTACTTTTTTTACATCAACTCGAAATACTAATCAATATGCGATATGATATTGTGACCAGGAGAAAATAGGATAAACTTTTTTAAATTAAGGGTAGATAAATAATAACGTATTTACACAGTATATCGCTATGTTCTAAAAAATTATTGGTTACTCTGTATCCAGTATCACCTAGAGGTGGATTAAAATACCAACAAAACCACAACTACTTCAGAAATATTCAAATGAAGTTGTTAATTTTTACGTGTGTAAGATTTATTGTATCCTTCTCCAACCATCATATTTACATAACATGGCAAAAACGTGCCTACATAAATTCTATCCACGTGATTGCCAATACCACATATTTGTTTTTTATAGACCAAAAATAATCCACAACCATGTTAAATGGGCTGTCAACTTTATCAAAGCAGACTAAATTTATTATATGGTTCATTTTAAAACAACGAAGGATAACTAATTCATACTGTGAAAAACTGGTATTTCGCTTGATTTTATGAAGCTTTTACATACTAATTTAAAGTAATAACGCGCTATGGTAGTGAATTTTCCTAGAAATTATCTGGAACCACACTTTTTTTTACTAAATGCTTATAACTTCTTTTTTCCTTGAAAGATCTATATTTTGGCATGTAGTTTACTTTTAGTGAATTTTCTTTCCCGACTATTGAATTTAAAAAAAATTCTCCACATTAGCGCTAATTAGGCCCCCTAGAACACATATCCGGGGTCAGTTTCAATTTTTACATGTTTATAATATATATATATATATATATATATATATATATATATATATATATATATATATATATATATATATATATATATATATATATATATATTTATGTGTGTGTGTGTGTGTGTGTGCGTGCGTATGTATCACAGCGATAACTCAAAAAATAAACGGCCGATTTTGATGAAATTTGATGAGTACCTTCCTTTTGCAAGTGACTTGAATAGTTTCGTTATCCAGGAAAATCGGCCTAGGTTTTCCCGGAAAATTCTGTGTTTTCTTTCCCAAAAAATTATATCTACAGAAATAACAAAGTAAGGGCAAACAAATTTTGTGCGCGTGTTTGTATTATAAAGAGTGAACCATGTACCAATTTAGATCTTTAGGTTTAAAGACTAAGTCTTAGGCAGTTAAAGAAAAAAAAAGTTTTGCTCAAAACGTCAAATTCGCGATTTGAAACGTCAAAATTGGCAATGTTTAGGCAAAGAACGTGAAACAAATACGGATTATGAGAAGAAAATATTGCAAGAAGTAGTAACGCAATAAGTGCGTTTTGGTAGCGAATTTTCATTAAATCCTTCAAATTTCAATAACTTAATTTGTTATTAAGCTGTTGGCTAGGAAACCAGCATTTTAAGCTTATTTTCATAAAATTTGTGTACATTTTTAAACGATAAATAATATTGAAAAAATATGGTACATTGTTTCTACTACATAGGCTATACTGGTAATCAGATTGATGCCTGCTTGCATTTGCCATTAAAAACATTTTTATGAAACTTCGCTTTTATAGCACACTTGCTGCGTCCAGACTTTTTTTATAACGTAAACCTACGTACACAACTAAGTTACCATGGCTTTGTTTTTTTAAAAGATAAACATTGTTTCCGAATTAAAACCCAAAATTTTTACAGAAAACTTGCTCCAATTTTCCTGGCTGACGAACTTATCCAAGCCACTCACAAAACGAACGTAACTGCCATCATTTATTAAAATCGGCCCATTATTTTTTGAATTATTGGTGTGAAACACACACACACACACAAATATATATATATATATATATATATATATATATATATATATATATATATATATATATATATATATATATTTATTTCTTGATTTGTAAATTCACTATGTGAATACTGGAGCCTTTGATGAGCACCGACAAGCACATATGGGCACCTACTAATAACTTCTGCAAATATTTTTTAAATCATAACGACCGTTTCGCCCACAACGTTAACTTCGACACAGGATGAATATTCTAACTAAAATTCTACAACACAAGTAAGTTATACAACCTTGCATATCTTTGTGTCAAACACTGCAAAAATGTCGTCCCCATAACGAAACCACGCTCTAGGAAGTACCCTTTTTTAACCCTTTGCCTCCTACTGGTCAGTTCACAAAACCACCAGTTCAAAACTGTGCCGGCTCAGTCCTACTAGTTTTAGAATGTAACCTCCTTCGACAACATAATACTTATAGAGCCATCTCTTGGATATAGTACAAACCACACATCTTTCAAACGCGTTGGCTGTTACAGACCTTACTGTATCCGTGGTGATCAACAGGTACACGTGTGAGAGAAGTTCTTTTTTAATTTTTGTGCTATAGAATCTTGAAACTAAGAAATTGCAGGTGAGTAATTCTCTAATTAGTATGTATACACATATTCTAGTTCACAATCAGAAATTATGTATTCTCACTTGTGTTGGCATTGACAAATAAGTGGTGGTTCCATAGAATAACCACTAAGCCAATACACATTTCCATAAAAATTTATGATGGATTTTTATGGTTGCAGCAAAACGACTATGGTCATTTGTAGAGTTGAAAGCAATGAGTGAAGAGCTATTTTGGCTGAAATTCCATCAGATTCAGAATCCATTGCACGATTATTTGTCTTGTAATAAAGATGATACTGAAACTATTTACTAGCCTATGCTGACTGAACAGGTAAAAGTTACTAGTTATAATTTACCTGAAACTTTTACTGAACAAGATCAAGAAATAACTGACAATTTAGCTCAAGAAATTGACAGTGATGATGAACCGCTTATATCTTTAGCTAACGTGCTTCACCGTCCAGCACATTCTTGCCAGTGGCGTGATCAAAACATAATTTTGATCAGGAACCTCCTATTTTTGATTCACAAAGTAATGGAATAAATATAGAAGAACGAATATAACTTCCCGTTAATGTTTTTGTGTGTATTTCCAGATGATTTGTTGGATTTGATAGTGTTCCACACAAATTTGTATGCAACAAAAAAAAACACGTATAAAGAAAACAGAGCATAAACAGAGCAGAAAAAATAAAAATGTTTATTGGAGTAAATATCCTAATGGATGTAAAGAAGTCACTAGGTTTGAAAGACTATTGGTCCTCTCAACAACAAATCTGAGATGCATACATTTCGAAAGTTATTTTTCGTGACAAGTTTTATTGGCTGCTAAGTAATCAACAACTCATTACAACCGAAGAAATGTGAAGAAAATTATGATAAACTTTATAAACTTGGGCCACTTTTGACAACCATTTTGCGAACATACAAGGAGTTCTATACACCATCAGAGTTCCAAGCTTTTGATAAAAGTATGCTCAAATACAAAGGTAGATCATGTATGAAACAATACATACCATCAAACCCCACAAAACGTGGCTATAAAGTATGGGTCCGTGCAGATGATTCAGGTTGCGTATGTGAATTTCAAATATATACAGGGAAAATAGGAGATCTACCAGAAAAGGATTTAGATAGAAGGGTAGTGAGAGACCTAACAAAAGAATTGAAAAAAAATATCGAGTATTTTTTGATAATTTTTTTACAAGTGTTCCTTTGCTATGGGATTTGAAGCAAGATCAAATTTATGGTTGTGAGATGCTGTAAAAAGGAAAAAAATATTTACCTTAAGACTTTCTGGAAGATAAGAGGCTTATCAGAGGTCAGTATGATTGGCGTATGACTGATAATATGATGGTATGCTTGAAATGGAAAGACAAGAAGCCAGTATAGTTTTTGTCCCTCTACCATGATCCTGACGATGTAGTCACTGCCAAGAAACGGAATAAGGATGGTTCATTGTAAGAAATCAATTGCCTTAGACTTGTTATTGATTACAATAAACACATGGGTTCCGTTGACAAAGCCGATACGCTAAAGAAATCTTATGCAAAAGATAAGAAGAGTAAAAAGTGGTATCATCGCATACTTTGGCATTTCCTCGATACCACGGTGGTAAATGCTTATAACTTATTTCAAAAGAGATCCAGCGGTTGAACCCTTGATTTGAAGCAGTTTAGGATAAATCTCGCCCCAGGATTGATTGGTGCCGGACATGTGCAAAAGAAAGAAGGCAGAAAATCAGTTAAAGTTGTAAACCATTAAAATAAATTAATGCCGCTCGAGAAAAGGGATAAAAAGGCATCTGACATGCCCATTTACAGTACTTCTAGAAGATGCGCGTTGTGTAGCACTAAGAAAGATGCACACAGAAGTAAGTGGAGCTGCAATATATGTGACGTGGGACTATGTCTTAATGACAAAAGAAATTGTTTTTTCTCTGAACATAATAAGTAGTTATTATTTTTTTTTCTGTTTGTAACAATAAAATTTTTCCTCTTATCTCCAGACAGTGGGTCATTACTCCTACTGGTCGTCTCATGTAACTACCATTTTTTTGAAAAAAGTATTGACATGGAACATTTTTTATACTCCATTTGTCTCATCTTCTTTACTTTAAAACTGTTTTTTCTATGTAGTGAATACATATTTCAAAAACAAGTTAATTCCTGACTAAAATGGTTAGATCCGTCACAAGTATACTTATAAAGAGGTCTGCAATAAAATGAGATAATTGATTCCCAATTGCCCAATTTTTTCCTTTTATTGCAGATCTCTGTATGAGTACAGTTGAGACGGATTTTAAAAATAAAAATGGGTAATTCCCTAGAGTGTGGTTTCGTTATGTGGACGATATTTTTGCAGTGTTTGGCACAAAGTTATGCAAGGTTGATGAATTTACTTAAAAACTAAATACTCAATCTGATTCAATAAAATTTACCCACGAATTAGAAATTAAAAATAAACTTCATTTTCTAGATGTACTGGTACCAGTACCTGTATTAGTTACATTCCAAACGACTCACATCTTACGTTTGCACAAAAAACGGCTAGTTTAAATTAAAATTTGTTGGGTAATACGAAAGACAAAGACTGAAATGTCGGGTATTTATGAGATAAATTGCAAAGATTGCAATCTTAAATATGTGGATCAGATCAAGAGAAACATAGCTATCAGATTTCGTGAACATATCGCACATTTACGTTATGGTACGGTACACAAATCGTGTGTGGCACAAATTAATGAAATAATAATCACCACATTGACAGGTAAAACTTGAAACTTGTCAGAAATGTTAGACATCAAACTATGCTTAACGTGTATGAAAGCGTCAGATCGATTAAGAAGAAAACGTAATTAGACCGTGAGTCACCATTGATTACAAGCCCTTTATTTTCACTTTGCATTTGACCAGCAAAACACTTCTAATTTGTCGGGCAGAATAATAAAGTATGTTTAATAGCCTCGACAGGTCTATATTGATACAAGGCACTACGTTGTGCCCTCAACTGAAAAATCCTCTTTCGTTTTGTTTTTCTATCTAAGAAATCAATATAAATAATTGTGTTGCAAAACTTTAGTTAAAGTATTCATCCTCTGCTGAAGTTAACGTTGTGGGCGAAACGCCAGTTATGCTTTAAAAAAAGATTTGCAAAAGTTATTAGTATGTCTCCAGATGTACTTGTCTGTGCTCATCATAGGCCCCAGAGAATGAATATACTCTGTTGCAGTTAACGTTGTGGACGAAATGGTTGTTTTGCTTTAAAAAATATTTGCAGAGGTTATTAGTATGTCTTCAGATGTGCTTGTCGGTGCTCATCATAGGCCCCAGTATTCGTATAAATGATTTACAGATCTTTAAAAAAACATGAACTTTCTTAAATGACGCGGCACCTTTCATTTCAAGCCCATTATCCTTTACATTTGATAAAAACTCATAAATCTGTCAGATAGGAGATTAATGTAGTTCGTTAAACTCGTCCGTTCAACAGAGACACAATAGACAAACGATGCGCCTCCGAATACAATTTTACCTTCGGTTTCTTTCGTTTATCTAAGTGTCGTATAAATACAGCATAGCAGTAATTTATTTTAGAATTATTTCATCCTCTGATTATGCTAACTTGGTTAGCGAAACGATCATAAGGTCTTTAAAAAGATGCGTTGTGGTGATTTGGGTTCTCCAAGTGTTCTTATCAGTGCTCATCGCAGGTTCCAGTCTTTGCATAGTGAATTACATTAAAATGTTCCTTTTTATACATGAACTCCTCATGAAGTAAAAGGTATAGATTAATTTTAATAAATCAAGCTAGTAGCAAAAAGTAAGTAGAATCTAGTTGCTTCGATAATTGGATCTTACTGTATCTATGGAAAACAAAAGAGTTGTGTGAACTGCTGATACAAGTGTCAAACAAAATAATCGCGAATTAGATAATTGTTCGCAAAATGGAGCTCACGTAAACGTACATTGAAACAATTCAAACTTATAACATGAATCTAGGAACAAGAATTGGTTTAGTACAATGTTTTTATGATTGTGGTAGAAATTACACTTCTGGATTGTGAATATCTCGTATCTCTCTGGAAAAATAAAACATAGTGAACATTGATCCGCTAGCAATCAGTAGTGTAAATTCGATGTAAAAAACGATTGCAAATGCCACATGGAGAACATGTCTTAAAATTATATCCCTATAAACTAAAACTGCTGTTTGAATTAAGGGATGGAGATTTTCTTATCAGGTATGATTTTTCTTTACGAAAATTGGCTCAGATAAAAATTAACCCGAATGATTATCCCGTATTTCTCTCTAAATGGTGGAGTCAATACTCAAAATTGTCAAATATGGTCAACAGATAATCCAGATGAGATCGCTCAGGAAGGTCTTAGCTGATTTTATGATTGGACCTTCCTTTTTTGAGGAGATACAGAATAGAGAGGCCGTATGTCTGTTACTGGTAAACAATACATTCAAATGTAACGAGATTATGCCATTATACGGATACAAAACAAGCACGGGAGAATTGAAAAGATGATTTTTATGCAGAATGGAGCACCCCGTATATTTACCTGGCAGCTAAAAATTTGTTAACTGCTGGTTTTCAATATCTTGTTATACGTAGACATTTTGTAAGTTCATGGCCTCCACGATCCCCTGAGCTTAAACCAGCTAATGACTAGCTGTGATGTTATTAAAAAAATTGTGTTTAGAATACGACCAACAACCCTGGAAGAACTAGAAGGCAATACTAGGGAGCAAATTGTCAAAATTGAACCAGAAACTCTGAATAAGGGTGTGTACAATTTGGAAGAACGGCTGGTGATTGTAGAGTAGCAAAATGGACGACATATCGAACATTCTCCCTAACCTCTGTTGGACATAATAAATCCCATTTTCTAAGCAATCGTATCATTTTCACATCCTGTTGTTAACGTATTTTTTTAAAATATATAATAAGCTGAAATATATCGCTTACTTTGTGATAACTTGTATATTTATATGAGAAATACTTGGTTCTTAGGTTGAAACTTTACATCTCGGCTTCTGCTTTAAAGCCAATTTCAATCGGTTAAGGAAATATTAAAGGAAAAGTCCTAAATATCCCTATTTTTTTAGAACGGTTGATTATTCTATTTGATTAGGGAGCACCAGTCTGCCTACACGCCAAATCTAGCTGAAATTCCTTTCCAAGATCTCAGTGTGAGATAGGCGCAACTGCCGCTTGATGGCTTTGTATTAATTATAGTCGGGCTTCTATCTGTGTCCGTTTTGGAGCAGACCGAATACCTCGTGAGGTGAATAACATCTATAATCAGACTTGGAGGTCGCGGGTTCGAGTCCCGTATTCAGACAGTCGTGCTTTTTCATTCGATGGTGGAAAGGCCAACTTGTGATGGGTTATGGGTAGTGTCCTCTATCTATGTATGCACGTAGGCTCCCCCCACACAAGTAAAAGAATTCTGGGTAGCGGAGTTTGTCTACTGTAGTGTTATTATAAAAAATATATATTATATTATTATTAGTCGTATCGGCAAGGTTTATTATGTGAGGTACTTAGTAATTATTATTGATTTAATTATTAGAGTATCAATTAATAAACAATTATAAATTTAACCAAACAGCTAACGCCATTACATAGTTTCCCACAACGTGTAGCTCGTAGCCTAGTTTTTATTAAACTGGAGCAAGTTCTTCTGTGAAATAATGATTGTACTCCATATTTTAGGAACAACTGTATATTTATATTCTGAATATTATTTTGTTGTAAAAGTAATAATAAAAGGTGCTAAATTATTTATTCTTTTAACTAATTTATTTACCTTATTTTAACACATAAAATATATAATGAAGTAAAACTTTCCAAACGCCATTCAACTTCCAGTCTTTTACCGTGTTATAGTCTGAAATGGGGCAGAAACTGCGACGTATGTAACTTGGTATTTAAATTTGATCATCATGTGACAGTGTTTTCTTTTGAATCAACATATAAATTGTATCCACATATATTAGCATCACCTTAATAAATGTCTTTTCAAATCTCATGGCCTGTGGACTTTTATTGATCCCATGCCACACTTTCTTACTTTACTTTTGGTAATGCCTCTATTATATCTTTCAACGATTGTCATAACCTTTTGCAAATTACTGATTTTACGATCGTGAACTTATAAATTTGGGACAGTTCAAACACATGAATATGCAAAACTGTAAGCAGGTCATAACTTGCCAAGTTTATTTAATTTTTAATCCAAGCGAAAGGATCTAGTTTTGACATTATGTGGTCACTATTTGGCCATAAATCTCATTTTATGGCCAAAAATACTAGCTATAAAATTATGTACATCAAAACAGTTATTGGTATCAATGGTTATTTGTCTAAAAAAAATTTCGTGCTGTGACAAGTACTGCGTGAATTTCTTCAAATGGGCCTCATTCAGTGCTCCTAGAAGACGTGTCAAACATAAGATTGGAATGTGCACATTTAAAAAAAAATGTGACGTCATCGGTTCGGAGATATGACGCAATCGTCAATTTTTTTCAAATGGTAACCCCTACTTTTGACAGTTCCTCTGGAAAGAGCGGTTTTTTGTAAATACAGATCACGAAATTTCACGACATGTTACCCAATAATAAGGGAATATTTTTGAGAAAATGGAGGTATACGTTTTGTACACTTTAATCAAACAATGCAAAAACAATAACAAGGCATGAAACAGTAATAAATTGGATGTTTAAATTGCTGGCCGTTAACTTCTAGATAATAAGCAAGACGATTTTCAAATTCCTGGATTACTTGTGTTATCGTTTGTAGCAATATTTGCCTTATTTCCATGGTTATCCCATTTTGCAGTTTTGCGATATTCCTCGGTTGATCAAAATCAGCTTTATATTCTATGTACCCCAACAAGAAAAATCTATAAGAGTAATGTCCGGATATCTAACAGGCCATTGTGTTCCATAACGTTTACGAAAACACACCAAACACGTTTTCCATAAACGTTTGCTTAGCTATATAAATGGTTCAAATTTTGTATTACCCGATCTGTTCTTTAAATTAAATTGAAATTAAAAAATGTTAAAAAGTTATTATCCTCTCACAAAGATCGAACCAGTGGAATCTGAAAAAAAAAGATAAGAAGAAAACATAATCATATTTGCATTTCGCAAGTTGTGGGTTAATTATAATTATTAATTATTATTATTATAATTATTATACCTACTTTAGCCTAGAGGGCTTTCACACTTCCTTAAAGGGGAAGATTAACTCATTCCAGGTGTCTCAAATAACAAAGGCACTGGGCTCAGATGAAGCCCTTTCAAAGTCACAAGACATGGCTATTGAAATCACTCGGGCACTATCTGGCCTACACTGTCTTTTTGCTTGCATATCGAGTTCTTTGTACTTAATGGCATTCTTGTTGTACTTACTTTCTAGATTATTAGTATTCGGAATGGCTCCATCAATCAGCGTCACTTGCTTACAGGACCTATTCACTATTATTATATCTGGCAATTTGTGTCTAACTCATTGGCCTGTGAGCACGGTCCGATCTCAGTACAACCTGTATCCTGAGTACTCTAGAACAGGCTCAGGAATGTGTAGGGCAACTTACTAAGATTGAAAAGTCCTAGTTTTAGAGCCAGTTCTTGATACAATTGATAACACGTTCTACAGCTGTCATCAACTACGTCTGCTACATCTGCATTACACACTTGAAGCAGACCAAGGTGTTTATATGTATCCGACCTGAGCCGCTGGTTTTCAGAAATAGAATGTCAGCCTCGTTCAGAAGCCGTGTTTTTCTATATGCCGGAAGAACATTATTTGCAAAGGCTTATCGGCATGCTGCTCCAACAGGTGTTTCTGTAGGCCATCACTAATTCTAGCTCTTAAAGTCGGAATGTCATGCTCAGTCGCCAAAAGGCGATCATCTTGCCTTCTTGCCGACCTCTGTTCAAAACATAGTTGGAGTTCACTTGCTGCCACGAACAACGAACGGGAATGCCTTTGTTCCTGTGATTTCGTGAGTCTTGATAATTCGCAAAAGAGGATCCGGACTTTTAAGAATCTTGCAGCTCATCTGAAGGGCCCATTTGTTCGTGCAACCACTCCAAGTTTGGTAGTCCTCTACCTCCGAGATGTCTTGGGGGGTAGGGTCAGGGAACGGACGACCTCGAGGCCTCGAGTGCAAGCTTTGATGTTTATGGAGAAGCCTGCGGGTATCTCTATCTAATTTACATGACACTTCTACTGTCCACTTTATCACTCCAAAGGAGTAGCGAATCACTGGATGGTTTTCCGATTCCACTATATTTTAGCCTGGCAGTCGTCG
The DNA here is from genome assembly GCA_964006375.1 of Tillus elongatus. Classification (NCBI taxonomy): domain Eukaryota; kingdom Metazoa; phylum Arthropoda; class Insecta; order Coleoptera; family Cleridae; genus Tillus; species Tillus elongatus. Next base: position 113,195,988 of record OZ023265.1, read on the forward strand.
TAGACCGGTGGCGGTTCATACTTACAATATGGTGTCATCTCCTGTGTGGTGGTGTGTGCATCTGTAAGAGCTCGATGTATTTTAACATATTTTGGTGCTCATTTACTTTTTATTTTCAAGGAAATACTCTTTTGTGTATAGGCGTATGCATTTTTACGGTTATTTCTGAATCTAAAACATTTATTTCTCTCAAATATCGTTGTATTCAGGGGCGTGTAATTACGACAGGGTCGTATTTTAACATATTTTGTTGTTCATTTAACTTTTTATTTTAAAGCAACTGCTCTATTTTGTCATACGTCATGCCGTGCCCCGTGAATAGAGCAGTTTTAATAGCAAAGTTAACATTATATCCTTTGAAATCCACATTAGAAGTGGCTAAACAAGCCATTCAAAACCCAGAGCACGCGCTAAAATTCTGTGCAGCTTATCAGTTTTCCTTAAGACTTTTTGACAAATTCATGTGTGTGAATAAAGACGCTTTGCCGGGTGCTTCCGAGATGGAAAATGTTGAGTCTTTGTTCGAACCAACCGTGCGTATTCATGACGCAATGCACAAGATTAACGCTTTCCACATGCGGTAATCTCAACGTCTAAGTATTGTCGGTCAATCTTCTGGTCGAAATGATGTTTCTAGAGAACAAGCGGGAACAAGCGGCCCAAGTGGGTAAGCCACCCACCTTAGCGCCAGAAGTTCTGCGAGCTCGTTCGCAGTCGAGAGCCACACCCATGTATCATTTGTTATCTCAACGTCCAAGTATTGTCGGTCAATTTTCTGGACGAGATGACGTCTCCAAAGAACAAGCAACCAAAGTGGGTAAGCCACCCACGTTGGCGCCAGAACTTTTGCGAGATCGTTCGCAATTGAGAGCTACACCCATGTATCATTTGTTATCTCAACCTCCAAATATTGTCGGTCAATCTTCTGGGCTAGATGATGTTTCTAGAAAACAAGCGGTCCAAGTGAGTAAGCCACCCACGTTGGGGCCAGAAGTTCTGCGAGCTCGTGCGCCATCGCGAGCTCCACCCATGTCTCATTTAGAATCGCTTGCAGGGTCACGAGGGTCCTTACACACTACTCGGTCTTATATTGTCAGGCTACCCAAAATCAATTTACCCATTTGCGACGGTGATTCAGGCACCTGGGCTAACGGGTTTCCAACTTTAAATGTGTTTTCTGGTAACTATAATATTAGGCCCGACTTCTTAGTAGGAACTTATTTATGGAATGCCGATTTAGACATGTTTTCATTGAAGTTCACACCTAGCACTTCGCCGTGTTCTAAAGGTTCTATTTTAGCGGAGGTGGCTCGCATCTACGACCCTCTAGATTTCCTATGTCACGTCATATGGTTTGCTATTAGCTTTATTCAGCGACTATGGCTATGGGGCATTTATCCACCCCCCGTCGAACTTAACCAGCAACGGTTTAAGTCCCAGGCACCGATGATATGCCTATCTTATGTCGATCTGTCTCGTTTCATTTTGCATTCATTAATGAGGTCCTATGAACTTTACTTCCGAGATGTAGATTCTCAAGGGAAACTCTCAGTTAATTTTCTTATGGCAAAGTCGAGAGTCGCTCCTGTCACGCGCCCATATATCCCCATATTGGAACTGTTCGCAGCGGTTATGCTTTCTAATCTGGTCTGCTTTGTAGTCTACACCTACAAATATCACAATTTTACTCGCATTATAGCCTGGAGTAACTCTGCTATCGTCCTTCATTGGATTCGATCCTCACCTCACCGTTTTAAGGTTTTTGTGGCCAATAGAATTAGCCATGTTTAGTAAAGAGTCTCCCCAGAATGTTGGAGACATGTACAGTGCCAGTATAATCCTGCTTTTCGATACCTACTGCCCAACGCCTTTCTTTCATGTTCACTGTGGTGGACGGGGCCCCCTAGGTTAAATCTGTCAAGTGAGGGTTGGCCTTAAGATGCCTTCTTTTATCAGTCTTTTTCTCTGGCTGACAGCGAAGAGAAGAAAGTGAGTTTTCTTACGCATACAGCATCAATTTTAGTGGATAATCTTTGCGATAAATACCCATTACTCAGTAAAGTGCCAGCAGTCGTTGCCTGGCGCCTTCGTTTTTCTCATAACACCGCATAGTTTAATGAAGCATCAGGTCCTATATCGGCGTTAGCACGACAGACCACTAACGGCTATAGTAAAGTCGGTGCAACATCGACCTTTTGAGGTGGAAATTCGTTCCTGGCAACTCTCCCAGAAATGTTCAAAACAACTTCAGAAACTAGCCCCTTACCTTGATAACGACGGCGTCCTCCGTGTAGGTGGCCGTAGTTCACAATCTAAGTTGTCCTATGTTTCAAAACACCCAGCACCACTTCCTAGAAAACACAAATTCACAGATTTTCTCATCAGAGATATACACCTCCGATATTTTCACTCGGGGGTTAATACCACAGTGCACCTTCTTTAGCAAAACCGTTTGGATATTGGGTGCGCGGCGCATTGTAAGTAGCCAGCGTTCAAAATGCAATCAGTGTTTCCGCCTTAAACCAAGCCAGGTCACTCCTCCCATGGGAGAGCTGCCCGGTTCCCGTGTCTCTCAGGCTTAACCATTTAGCGTAACGGGTGTCGATTTTGCAGGTCCTTTTCGAGTTCCATATCGTCGCTTTCATGGAGCCAGACCTGTCAAAGTGTATATAATATATAGATAATGTAGATGGTTGTTCCCTTTTTTTAACATTGAGCACTGTCGTTTAGTTTTATATGGTTTTCCTTTTTGGGAAATAACACCAGATTGTAATTTCCGGGGGGCGGTGTAGGTTCCGTCGCTATTTTCGACAGTTTTTTTGCCACACGCACGTGCCAACTAGGGATACCAAAACACAGTTGGTAACCCTGCAATGATGGTCAACATGAAGATGGCACCCTGGAGATTTACGTTTTCGAAGGGCGTCTGATTGGCTGAAGAGGCCGCCTTCCCCTTTTCGACCCCGAAGCACACGGAGACTTCGGAATCAAGAACGATGCAATTTTCCCATTTGATCAATGATCGTTCTATAGTGCAGTTTACACTCTCAGTTCGAGTCCTTCGTTGTCCTCTGGGCATGGGGCGCAGACCCCGTAGCAGACACGTGACCTTCTGAAAGGTGTTGGAAACCAACGTTGATCATAAGCGCTACAAACTGCAGGTACCAGAGCATGAGGCTGCTCTTTATTTTCCATATGTGTAACAAGTCATTTACTCTGTGAAGAAGGAAGGTTCCCAAAACTCATCGATCTGCTCATTCACGACGTCCCCGGCAAGAAAAGGCCTTTTGTTTATATTACACCGCTTCTGTTTATTATTGTCTGTGTTACTTTGCCTATAGTGCAATAAATTCATTTAATTACCCTACGTTAATGTTTTCTTTACATGTAACCCCTGATGTACACGCAACCGTTCGATCACACGTTATGAACTAGAGCCATCTCTGCGACTCATCAGCCACTCCACAAAATATAGATATGTTTCTTGAAAAAAAATCGATGACGTCATTACTTCAGTTTCCAAATTTCCAAAAATATGCAATTTCAGTTAAAAATGGACCTTTTTTCTCCTTCAGCGCGCGCCCGCGGCTTTGCCGCCCTGACAGCATTGCAACCTTTGGCTTATTGTGCATAAAAAAATTGACCTTACTCAATCGGATTTAAGAACCTCTTTTCAGATTTTTTCTATAGCTTTTCCTTTTTTTACAATAGAGCCGGGACATCGAGTTTCGCCCACCCTCTACACAAAACAAATTTTTACCCTTTGTTAATAATTGGGTAAATGTGGCATTCTCTCTTTAAAAATAAATTGTTGTACGGTTCCATGAAATAATATTAAAGATTCGTTACCATTTGTATACAAGATAATTAAACCTTCATTGAAATTAAATATTGACCTAATTTACAACTCGAACCTAAAAAGTGTATTTATTATTAGTTTTCTTGATACACCCAACAGTTTATTTCAGTACACGAGAATTAAATATTAACCAACAAATCCATTGAAAAACCTGTAAACGACAATGTACGTAAATGTACTACAAAAGAATACAAACAGCCTTCATCAATTTTTAAGATAACATAACGAAGATATAAACTAGAAATTTCGGGCTATTATACCGCATGACCCATATAAATTAGTCAATGGCTGTGTCGTGAATTCGTTGAACTCTACAATAAGTGCATCAATCGATTTGTATTGTGTACCGCTTTACATAACGAGTTTCGTAACTGCACTAATCTGATAAGTATTTTATCGTGCTTTAACTAGACAAATTGTCATGCATTATACATTGTTTGATTCCATTATTATCCACACCACAATGTCGACCTTAGAAGGTGTCCTATGAAAGTATATAATTGCATTTAAAATTATAATTGAATGGCAATGAATCTTTTGTATTGCTAAAGCACGTATACCTGCGATCGGGAATTGTTAGCCGTTACCATACAGTTCTCGTTTAGCAGCAATTACTTGCCGTATTGGCAAAGATATAAAGTAAATACATAAATCTCCACGGTGTGACTTTATTAGATAATAAAGTCACATACACAAGCACTAGATAGTTGTGGTTGTTTGGTGATTACAAATGAACATATTTATGTTTTCGTAATTATGGTGTTACAAAATCTCATTTTATTCATTATTGCTGTGTTAATTGCGCAGAAAATACAAAAAAAAGTCTGAAAGCAGCAAGTACGTGTTCTTTTCAAAGAAATAATTCAAAATACAAAAAATAACAAAATAATTAGTTTCGACAATACAAATTTGTTTGAGAAACAACCGGTTTGGTTGGTTTGGCTAACGAACTCATCTAATGGATTAAAAAAAAAGTTCGGGACGCAGCAATGCGTTATGGTAGTGAATTTTCATTAAAAAAAATTAATAGCAACTATGTGTGTTTTTTTTAAGAAATCAGGCATCAAATTTGATTACCAGTATAACCTATATAGTAAAAACAATGTGCCATGTTTCATAAAAATTACTGTATTGTTTGAAAATGTAGAAAAATTTCCAAAAGTAAACTTAGAGTGTTCCGAAAAAAACTCGTTTCTTGGACAACCTTATAGGTTAATAGCAAATTGAGCTATTCAAATATGAAGCATTTAATCAAAATTCGCTACCATAACGCACTTGCTGCGTCCAGAATTTCTTTTCTTACAAACATGCATTATATTTTGATGGAAAATGCTAAAATGCAATAACATAGGGCGTGTTTGATTAAAAAAAAAGAAACTTTGTATCACTTACGACTTATGGGCCACCCTGTGATTCTAGAAATATGTTTTAAGATGTAGCTCAAAACATCATATAATTAATGTATACATTTTTTTTCATATCTTGTATAATAATGGATATATTGAGCTTTATTGTTTTTACGAAATTTCGACAAAAATTATATACCATTAAACGATAAACTCTATAGCTAAGTCTACTGCCAAGCATAAGAGAAAGGGTCTATTTGAAATGAACAAACCCACGTACCTAATTTGGTTGCCCTTACTTTGTTAATTCCGGAGATATAATTTTTTGTTGTTGAAAGAAAACACAAAATTTTCCGGGAAAATTTAGGTCGATTTTCCTGGCTAACGTGCTTGTCCAACCAACTTGCAAAAGGAAAGTACTCACCAAATTTAATCAAAATCGGCCCATTATTTTTTGAGTTATCGGTGTGATATATATATATATATATATATATATATATATATATATATATATATATATATATATATATATATATATATATATATATATATATATATATATATAAAGATGTGTGAGTGTGTGTATGTGTGTGTGTGTGTGTGTGTGTGTGTGTGTGTGTGTGTGTAGTTATCACACCGATAACTCAAAAAATAATGAACCGATTTTGATAAAATTCGGTATGTGCCTTCCTTTTGTACATGGCTTGGACAAGTTCGTTACTCAGGAAAATCAGAAGAGGTTTTCTGAGAAAATTTTGAGTTTTCATTCGAAAAAAATTTTCATATCAAAAAATAAAAAAGCTATGTTAACCAAATTTGATAGGTAGGTTTACGATATAAAAAGTAAACTATACGCCAAAACTTAGATTTTTTTGTTACAAGAAAGAAAAGTGATAATAAAATATTTTGTGCCAGATCATTTCTATGAAAATTCACTACCATAACGCACTTGCTGCGTCCAGGCGTTTTTTTTAAAATAAAACAGACATCAAATCTGGCCATCAGTATAACATATATAGTAGAAATGATGTACCATATTTCATCAAAATAACTTTATTGTTTGAAAATGTACAGAAATTTATCGAAAATAAACTTAAAACGTTCCCGAAAAAAACTAGTTTCCTGGCCAACGAACCTTATAGCAAATTGAGCTATTGAACTTTGAGGCATTCAACAAAAACTCGCTACCATAACGCACTTGCTGAGTTCCGAATTTATTTTCTTCCAAACATGCATTATAATTTCGTGGTCGAAATTCCATACATATAAGGTCAGCTCAAAACTGACACTGATAGGGGGAATCCGTCTGTCTAATTAAAATAAATCATTGTTTAATCTATTTCAACTGAGCAGATTTTTCTGGTTTGCGAGCTTTTCCAAGCCATTTGCAAAAGGAAGGTACTCACCAAATTTGATTAAAATCGGTCCATTATTTTTTGATTTATCGGAGTGATATATATATATATATATATATATATATATATATATATATATATATATATATATATATATATATATATATATATATATATATATATATATATAAATATACAAACATATAAAAATTGAAACTGACCCCGGATATCTGTTCTGGGGGTCCTAATTAGCGCTCATTTCAAGACATTTTTTCAAAATTCAAAAGTCGGGATCTCCTCATTAGTGAATTTTTTTAAGAAACATAAACAGAGACAGAAGCTTAGATAAAGTATTGTTTAGCCAGTCTAATGGAACCAGTTTTCAGCGAAAATTTTACATTTTGTTCCGGGAAATTTTTGCATCTGTGAAAATAAAAAGTACCAATCAAAACACAAGCTATCTTTATATGAACTAGTACATACCAAGGTTTCAAATTTCTAGTTTAAAAGAAATTGTTTATAGGCATTTGTTTTAGTGAATTTTCATTAAAAAATTGACTGATAGAGAGGTAACTATACATATATATATATATATATATATATATATATATATATATATATATATATATATATATATATATATATATATATATACATATATATATATATATATATATATATATATATATATATATATATATATATATATATATATATATATATATATATTTAAATACGCTATATTTTTGAAAGTATTAGAGTTACTTTCATGAGACTTTATATGTGGCTATGAATGCTGTAAATAAACCTCTGTTGTAACTTTTAAGTAATTTGGTTTACCCAATTTGGAGTTTTTTCCAAACTAAAAATAAAATCTGAAAGACATAAGTTGGAAATAAGTGGTTATAGTTAATGTCCCACAGGCAGAGTAGTTACCTGCCACGCGTAGATTGATTCATACAGCAGGCATAAAGCATACATCAACGATAGCCAAACAATACAAATAACACGCATATAACATATTACGCGAACTAGCGATCGAGAAATCTCAGGAACAAAAATCTCAAGAACGGTTTACATTATTTGTCAGCCATTACGACGCTAAAATGACAGATGATACGAAATAAAAAATTGCTAAGTGATTGTTTTTTAGGTGGGGAATTAAATAAATTATTAAAATACACTATATTTGTAACTCGATAAACGAACCCAATCGAAGTTTTAGACTGAAAATATAGTGTAAAAATCAAAGTTTAAGGAAGGAATAAAGGAATATTCGAGGAACTATCGCTTTTATAAAACAAATATGACGTTTTTGTCAAAACATGATGAGTTTTATTTCACGCAAGAATGAAATCAATATTGTAAACCAAATCGACTCACGTCTCTATAAAAATGATTTTGAAACAATTGGTTCTTTTAACATAAACATAAGATTTTGTTTTGTTTCACTTTAAAATTTGGTAGAAACAATAGTGTACAGATTTCATACGTTTGGAACGAGATCTGATTTTTACTAAAAACGCCTGGATAACTTTGTCACCTTTTACTATAAAATTATAATTATCAGCAAATTTCTTGCTACTGTTGATACCTATTACTTAATTTTTATGAAGAAAATTAACTAACAAAGAATTGTTTTTTATTTAAAAAAACGCATCAACCATTTAGGTTATTATCGGAAATACAATATATAGATAATTGTTGATAATTATATAAAAATTAATATAAAAATAATAAAATAAATATAAATAAATTAACTAAACAATATTATCCTGTTATATAAAAAATAACTTTATAGTATTTATAATATATAATAGTTAAGCAGTTTAATTTTTTCGAAGCTGTGAACGTCTTTTATAAGTTGAATTAGCTTAATTGAAATTGTAGTCATAATAAATTGCTTCCACAAATCCAAAATAAGTCTCTCCTCTAAGTCGCCGACTTAAGTAACCTTACTTTTTTCTGACAGCTTGTGACATGAAAAAATTAATATTTCCCGGTTATATTTTTCCTAACTTTCACGAATTCAAATTTTTGTGAAAAGATAATTAACAACTTTTCTACATTTCAATTTTATTTAATTTTAAGTCCAGGTTATATAATTTGAATTCTATTTATTTTTTAGAAAATTTTCATAAAAAAATATTTGTTATGTTTTCAGGGAATTTTTTTAAGTATTTTCGTTGAAATGATTTTTGCTGGGAACGTCTTTTATAAATTAAATTACCTTAATTGAATTTGTAGTCATAATAAATTGTTTTCACAAATGCCAAATAAAACCTCTAAGGCGCGGACTTAAGTAACCTTACTTTTTTTCTGACAGCTTGTGACATGAAAAAATGAATATTATCCGGTTATATTTCTCTTCACTTTAACGAGTTCAAGCTTTTGTGAAAAGTTAATTAACAACTTTCTTACATTTCAATTTTATTTAATTTTAAGTACATGTTATATAATTTGAATTTTATGTTTTTTTTTAGTAAATTTTCGTGTCAAAAATATTTATGAAGTTCTCAGGGATTTTTTTTTGTATTTTCGTTGAAATCATTTTTGCTAAGTTTTTGTGAAATGTTGGTAATTAATAATTAATATTTAATAATTTATTGTGAAAAAAATTTAATAATTTATTGTGAAAAAATGGCTGCGAATTCACCTGAAAAAATCTTTTCAATTTATTTTGAAAATTTTTGTGTAAACGAAACATTTAAAAAATTTTCTTCAAACGATTTTTCTATAAGTTTGTGTAACATTACTTAGGCCAACTTTTGTAAAAAAATGGCGAACGGTGAAATTGCTTGTTAATTTTCATGTCAAGTACGTCCCGACTTCCTTCTTTGAAATGGAACACCAGGTATATTTTGACATTTTCTTAAATTTTCGTTAGTTTTAGGTAGACTTTAATAAAAAATGCTCCAGCCTATTTTTAGCAGTTTTTGAGATCTTTGTTTATCTTACAAAATTGAAAGTTACGGAATGGTTTTGAAAATACATTTTTTAACTACTCAATCTCAGATTACTTTTCAGTACATACTGTAAATAAACATCAACCGAGGTTGAGGCACTGAGTTTGAGCAAGTTGAATGTGTGCACGTTCCGCCCTTGGAAGGGGACATTCATTCGTTGGTCCCGTGTACCATACGATGTTGAGAACGTTAAAGATCGCTATCCTCCGTACAAAACGGAAGGAATTCGGTAAAATATCCAGGATGTAATTAGCCTAGTTTCTAAAATAAATAAACACCAATAACTCTTTTTATAGATAGAGAGATATTTTTATCATCGCCTTCTTACTTTGCGTCAACTAAGCTATAATTTCTCTATATATGTTCTTTTATTTATCTCTTTTTTTTTTTGTATAGTAAGAATATTAAACGCATTTTTGTAGAGTGAAACGCAAAATATGATTTTGGCGATTTTGAGTGTTGACCAAGTCATCAAATTTTTATGGATACGGATTCATCTATTATGATATTTCAAATGCCAGCAATAAGAATTACTGTGCAAAGTTTTGAATTAATAGTAAATAAATAATAACAAATTTGATTGAAAAACATAGCGAGCCACATTTATTACTGAATCATAGTTAACCTTCACTGTACTTTTTTCAACCGATTAAACTGAGACGTTGCTTGCAAAATTTAAATTAACAATACTGAGTTTCTAAAACAACAGTTTTATTTGTCAAATATACTTTAAAAAGTAAATAAAAACATATTTCATGAAAATTTAGCAATCACATAAATTGTAAATTACGAAATTCGATGATTACAAGGAATACTTGTGATTTAATGCCGAAAAAATAATCTTCACAATCAATACCTTTAGTTACGTCATTTTTATATCAACAGATTTGAAAGTCTATCATAAATGGTATTTTTAATTATTCTAGTATTAGTTATGAAAACCCAAATTAATTTGGCAGCTTTCATACAGGTGTCCAGGATCTCAACTACACCCTGTGAACCCAAATTGGTTATATCGCTGTAAGTAAAATCCGGAGGCAGCAAATGCGTTATACTAACGGATTTTCATAATACTCTGTTTCTAACAAACAATGGTTAGTTGAATAATAAAAAGTCTGGACCCAGCAAGTGCGTAAAGGAAGTGTATTTTCACAAATATATTTCTAATAGCAAATTCTAATGCAGGCAGGCATCAATCTGGTTACCGGTATAGCCTTGTATATATGCACACAGATCAAAACTGAAAGTTAACCCGGATATAGATTCTAGGAGGCCTACTTTGCGTTCATTTGAGGAAACATTTTTAAAATTAAAAAGTCGCGGTCTCCTGATTGACGATTTTTTCTACGAAAATATGCTAAAAATTATAGGCCGTTAAGTCATAAACTTAACCAAACCTACAGCCCAAGCATCAACTGAATTAAACCTACAGCCAAAGCATCAGAGAAAGGGTCTATTTGAAATTAATTTTCTGTAAATATTTTAGTAAAATGAAGGACAATGGCGGCTGAAGCTGAAACTAAAGGTTTTTAGAATACTCTTCTTGTAAAATTTTCTTTACATAATCCTTATCTGATTCCGGTTCTTTGCCTAAATGTTTCCAATTTTGACCCTTCAAATAGCACGTCGACGTTTTGAGGAAAACCCTGTTTTTTTATTACCTATAAAGCACGCGTACCAAATTTGGTTGCCCTTACTTTGTTATCTTCGGAGATATAAATTTTTCCGAAAGAAAACTCAGAATTTTCCGAGAAAACCTGTGCCGATTTTCCTTTCCTTTCCCAAACTTATTCAAGCCATTTGCAAAAGGAAGGTACTCACAAAATTTTATCAAAATCTGCCTCTTCTCTTTTGAGTTATCGTGGTAATACATACATACACACACACACACACACAAATATATATATATATATATATATATATATATATATATATATATATATATGTATATATATATATATATATATATATATATATATATATATATATATATATATATATATATGTATATATATATATATATATATATATATATATATATATATATATATATATATATTACACTTGAATTTTATTAATGATAATTTACTAAAATTGGAAAATATTTGTTCTTTCTATTTCCAAAAATTTAAAGCAAAAGTAAAACAATTTCGCTGGCGACTCTAGTGTTGGTTTACTTAAATGCTATACTAAAATAACTGTTTTAAGAAAATATTAATATAAAAAACGCGTTTTGAATACCATACCCAAAGCAGCCAATAACATATATAAATATGTCGACTGTTACTTTACCTATTCACAGCTATGTCGGTGGACCCAGAGCCAATAACGGAACAACCACCAAATGCAGTACCACCTTCATATTTAGAACCATATAATCCACCGAGTTATCATAGAAGAGTTAGCATAGCTGACGGTCTTCATGGACATGATAATTTAGCATTCGAATCACCGAGAAGTAGGAAGGTGTCCTCCACGTCGGATCATGCAGAACTGGGACCAGTAAGGAAAAAAAGTATCCTGCATAATTCTCACAACTGGGAAGGAATCACTGGTAATTATAATATTCTTATTATAACAATTGCTTTAGGAACTTACTGATAAAATAAGTATTTATCCAGTTAATATCAGAAAGTAATACCAAACCCTGCTTCAAAGAGGTGTGAAAACATTTATTTTACACTCAAAATTTAACGACTGCCAACTAGAGGAGTCTACAATTAATAGATTATCTTTTTTGAAAGATTCTGTATGTGTGGTAGTATATTATTTGTTTAAGATCCTTTGGCAATAAAATCTATTAAAAGTAGAAAACCATTTTAGCATAAAACTTTAAGCATTTAAACAACTGTGTGATATACACATTAGCTGTTAAAATTCTGGTTACAGTTTTAGTTATAAATATAAGAGAAAGTAAAATTATCTGCTGACGGAGTTTTTATTCTTTTAGCTAATTCTCTGGAAATAACATTTAATAATGATATCACGGTTTTTGCTTTTTGAAAAAGCTTCTTTAAATGAGCGCAAGCTAGTCCCCCTTAAACCCATATGCTAGGTCAGTTTCAGACCTTAAATATCCCCCTTATTACTAAGTGAGATGTGAGATACGAAAGACGTGCTGCCACCTCGTTGCGGAACCAAGTAGTATGTTGTCACGGTAGCTCCAAATAACACAGAATTTTAAAAAAATAGAGACTGTATACAACCAACTAACAATTTAGTAAACTGTCAGCCCTGGCCCATTTCTACCCTAATATAGGGATAAAGTATGTAAGGCTAGATGCATTCTGACCACAATTAGAAGCGTACACCGGTTTCGCTCTAATTAGAGTTAGTCACTACGGCATATTAATTGCAGAGAAAATACACCTATAAAGTAATACGGCTATGATAATACGGCTACCATAGCCGTATTGCATTATAGGTGTATTTTCGCTGCAATTTGTATGTCGTACTGACGAGCTCTAATTAGAGCGAAACCGGTCACTGGTTCTAATTGTGGTGAGAATGCATCTAGCCTTACAGTCCCCTTTATATTACAACTAGGTAACTTGACATTATTGATAATTCAGGAAACCCATTTTTAAATGAAAGTTGAAGAAAACATAGGTTATTTTAGTAAACGTCTCTCCTTTTATAATTATGCTTTGCAAATAAAATAGATAAGCTGTGTTTAGATGTGGCGTCTTAAGATGGGCTGCTTTCTTTTAAAAAATCCTAAAATAAAAAATATCTACTTATAGCACTGGAAAATATAGGAAGAAGAAAAATACCTAGTTTCTACGAGAACAATAAGTACACTTTTTATATGTTCTAAATAATTTAATTTGGTAATAATATTAACAGATCCATTTACGTATGGTCTAAAAAGACGCGATACATTTTTTTACACATCGTCGTTTGGTTCACTGCCAAAAGGAGCAGACTGGCGTTACTTTCCAAATTTGATCCCTTAAAAAGGTTAACATTTTGCGGGTGGTGTCGATTTAAATAGCGACAAGAGTTCATTATATTTTTCCTTTTTAATTGGCAGTTTATTTTTATTTTAAGGGTTTGACTTTGTTTGCCAAGGTCCTATCTTTCTAATACAATTAAGGTTTCTAAATTTGTCGTCAAATTTTTCCTTAAAACGGATAATGAATAGCCCCAATATTGAAAAATTCATCCAACACATTTTTTGATAACCTACTGGCTTAGGGTTTTCATCTTCTTTTCTACAAAACATATTCTTTTCTGAATTGCTCTTCTAATCCAATACTTGCCCATGGATTTTGTCATCCGCAATATACGTTTATTCACCTTTTGACCTAGTATATCTAGCAATAGTGTTACAATCTTGCGGCCAATATGCCTTACTACACAGTGGAAATCGCTGACTGCATAGAGTCTCACCCCATTTTGCCATGTCCTACAACTAAAAACATCAAGTCTATATTCTGAAAATAAATGTGGGATTTCTCGAACAACCATTAAGTCCATCACGCCTATTTACATTTTGACCTTCACATCTGTTACTGAAATACTGAATTTGATTTTTCAAATAAGGCAATGATTTAAAATAGGTGAAATATGTTGCAATTTCTCAGCTACCGCGTTTTCCTTACACTTCTGTCTACATAATACCATCTTCCTATTTGAAAACTCCACTATAAATCGTGAAAGTAAAGGTTTTTAAACGCTGTTTGTAAAATAGGGTGTCAGTTGAATCATTCTGTACAAAAAGCACTTGTAGATCAGAACTGCAACTTACTGATTCTACATCATAATTGTTTTGCCAATTCCCTGTTTAATCCCTTGTGATCGCGAGCTTTATTCTTTGCCGCATGATGTGTCAGATATTCATTCTCCATAGAGATTTTGTTGGTTGTAGGGCCGTTATAAGCCATACAAATACCACATTGAATTAGATAGACAATCTAAGAAGCCATAAGAAAGAAAAGCAAATAAAAACTGCACAAATAGATATCTCACAGAGAGACCAGGGATACTGTGGCTTACTAAACTTAACCGCAGGCATCTACAAAAAATCTCAAATTGTTTATTTACCACAATAAAAATGTTACGGTTTGGAACATATCTATATTATGTTACTTTATTCCTGTTAATAGATTCCTAGTAGAACTTCTCTAATTATAGCATTAAAAAGAGATTAAAAAAATAAAATGAGTATACGTAGATAACTCAAAATACCTAGAAGTGGAGATATCTGGTTGTAGTATTAAGGGGACGATATGCATAGTAAACCTGACCACCCATACCAGTCGTTTATAAGCCTACTGGATGTTCCAAAAAATAAATTATCAGATATGTTTGTATACCTAGATCAGGTACGAGCTATCGATTGGTGATAGAGTAAACTTTCTGACCAAACCGGAAATGGGTCGTTTAGCCAAATATTGGATTCCTAAATGGAACGTTGTATTTTTTGTTACATATTTAGGTTAGATGTAAAAAACAAGAAACCTTTATCCGAACCACTTTCCCGATAGATGTCACCACTATGCCTGAAAATAAATTTTAACCGCTTTTAACATAAACCAGACCCAACGACAAGGACGTGGCGTATATGGGGGAATGGATTGCAAAAATGTTAGCGTTCATAAATGTTTAAAGTGTCTGCTACCTTGATTCACACATTCTTGGATCCATGTTCGTACGCTGTCGGTAGCTGGCCAGATTTCTACGTGGTTCAATGACTGGCAGCCTTTTCGGATTTGCATCTTCATATCATCTTTTGCTGTGAGTAGTTGTCCTTAATCAATGTATTTAACCCGGCCGCAAAGGATAAAATCTAGGGGTGCCAAATCTGTGGATCGACACTACAAGCGCTTCTATTCCGCTCCGCCATCCAGGCTACAGGTTATCAACGATGTTACGTGCTGCCAGAGAAAAATGACGTGAACAACCATCCTGCTGCATCCAGATCGTTTCTCGTGTATTGAGCGGGACGTCTTCTATAAGTTGACAGAGAACGTTATCGAGAAAGCCAGCAGTCAGTTGCGATGGCATCAAAAAAGGAGGGCTCGATGATTTGCTACACCATCTATTGAGGCTCTACAAATGCTGGCTGTTCACTTCTCGCAATTTTTATAGGTAATTATGGTTGATTTCAAATATTCTTTTGTTTTAATTTCGTTTTGATAAATTTCTAAAGTAAAACAACCAGTTCCTTTCCAAATGTAATAATAATAAAAAAAGACAAGTAAATTACACTATAAGAAGTAAGTACCTTGAAGCACCCGTGACCATTAAGATCTCATAGCTCTACTAATAATATAATAAAAAATACATATCTAAAAACAAAATATTATTACAGTTTAAACATATAGTATATAGTTATATATATATATATATATATATATATATATATATATATATATATATATATATATATATATATATATATATATATATATATATATATATACGTATATAAGTAATGTATGGGTCCATAAGTTCGAACAAACCTCACATGTTCTATAACAGAGAACTGAAGTGAAAAATGCAATAATAATAATAATAATAACAATAATAATATGTATAATAGTAGGATAATATTTATTGACTGATAACTGAACATAACATTTATTGGAACAAATGTCAGCAGTGTTGTATTAATATCAACAAAAGAGTTATTAATTATCTAAGTAAAAGAAACCTATAGACAATAAGAAAAATGAACAGTACATATTCAATCTTAGTCATCTAAAGATTTTCGGATGAACTTTCAGGTCCCGCCAAAATTGAAAACTAGTTTTGAGTATATTATTGGGTTTTTCTACAAATTATTTCCTCAAAGTTTCTATCCCTCTTGCGGAGACCCAGGGACAGGTTCTTTAAAAGCTTTTGCTGTGAGAAGTTTAGTGCCGTAAATACCTCTGTAACTTGTTTTATGACAAAGCACATTATTTCCCTTTATGAAATAAACTTTAACATCGTCATTGTAGTTATTGGACTTTTGCACACATTCAGTGTAGTCATTAAAATCATATACTTTGCCCATCTGTTTGAGTGATTTCTCAACTTGATGGTAGAAGCTGTCGGCGGACATAAAAATGTGTCCACTCTCTAAATATTTGACCTTCAACAATTTTAGATTTGTTTCTTTGAAGTTGATCGCATTAACAAAAAAAGTCTGGACGCAGCAAGTGCGTTATGGTAGTGAATTTTCATAAAAATGTTTTTAATAGCAAAGAAGGCTCTTCTTTTAACGAAAGCTGGCATGCAATTTGGTTGCCAGTGTAACCTATATAGGAGAAACAACGTACCATATTTCATCAAAATAACTTTATTGTTTCAAAATTTTAAACAATTTTGGAAAATAAACTCAAGTTTTTAATAGCAAATGTGTCTCTTTAATGAAAGCAGCCATTAAATTTGATTACCAATATAGTAGAAACAGTGTACCATATGTCATCAAAATAACTTTATTGTTTGACAAAGCGCGAAATCTTTCCGAAAATGAACTTAAAACGTTTACGAAAAAACTGGTCCGATTTTTCTGGATAATTAACCTCTTCAAGTTATTTACCCACCTACCAAAATATAATTATTCACAAAAACATTTTCGACGAGACTTTAAAAAAATGTCATGATAATTCGCAAATAACTTTTTGAAGAAAATCCGAAAACTTTCTTTTTATAATAGCTTATTCAAAATTTATCATCAATTACCAAAAGTTCTCAAAAAAATCTTACAAAAAATGATTTCTGCGGAAGTACAAAAAAATTCTGAACAAATTGGCTAAATATTTTTTACAAATAATTTTGATAAAAGAACACATAAAATTGAAATTACATACCTAATCTGTAATTTAAATTGAAAATAAAACAATCTGTTTGCACGAAAAGCCATTAAAACCTCATTTTTGACGATTTTCCTTTAAAAAATGTTCCACGCGCAGCAAATGTTGCGAAAATTCCTTAAGTTTATTTATAAGTAAATTCGCTATTAAAACAACATTTTGTACAAGAAAATTTGCTAAGAAAACTGGTTCGATTTTCCTGGCCAACGAACCATTTCAAGTTATTTACCCACCTACCAAAATATAATTTTTCCCAAAAACTTTTTCGACGAGACAACAAAAATCTCATGAAAATTTGCAAGCAATTGTTTCAAGGAAATGCGTAATTTTATTATAAATGAACTTATTAAACATCAGTTACCAAAATTTCACAAAAATAGCTTACAAAAAATGATTTCTACGGAAGCACAAAAAAAAATCTGCGAAAACTAGCTAAATAGTTTTTATAAAACACTTTGCTGAAATCATACATAAAATTCAACTTATATACTCAATATGTAATTAAAATTGAATTGATTAAAAGATAAAATAATTTGTTTGCCCGAAAATCCGTTATTTTCGACGAATTTCGTTTAAAAAATGTTCCATCAATTAAATAATTTTTCACACAAAAATTCTCAACAAATGCTTCTTCAATGAAAATTCATTAAATTCATTTATAAGAAAATTAGCTAATAGAAATAAATTAAATAAATTTAAAAATACTCAAAATCTGATCAAATACAGAACTAGATACTTATTCTGTGGCTTCACAGAGAACATTATTTTGCATCTCGATGCTGTAAACATTGAATCAGGTTGTAGTGAAGAATACAACATCTTCTGATGTCACAAATCTGTACGTCTATGTTAACTGTCGAACAGTTTTACCGATCAAGAATAACAGCATTAAACTTGAATTAAAAGTCTTTAAAGTGCTAATCTTTCATTAGTCTTTTTTTTTTCAACAAATAGTCGCTAACTTATTGAAAATACATCAGCTAACTTTAAAATTGCATCAAAGACGAAAAAAGTTTAAAAAACCTAAAAGAGAAATGCAGTCTGCGGCGAGATTTGAACCATCGTTCCTTTATCAGCAATGCTTTCCACCATTGAACCACCCTAACACTTGAAAAATGTTGTACAATAAAAGGTAGATAACGCGCATTGGTCTCCAGCTATTTATTTATAATACCCTAGGTGTTTAGAGGCATACTTTGCAACTATTTTATCAAATAAGAAGAGTAGCATAATCTAGAACCTGTTAACATACATTTTATGCAATATTTACGATTAGTAAAGCACAATAGTTATACTAATTTTCACGTTTAAAATCTCCAGTTTGACATGTACAGGAGAAAAATTATAAAATTTTCAAAGTTATTTTTCTGGTACTTCTTGAACTTTTTTCGGCATTAAAAGACAAAAGTTCTCTGTAATGTTTAATAGATTTTGTTTTAACACATCCAATATTTTGGTGTTGCGTCTTCTCTGGCTTTTAGTGACACTAAAATTTTGCTTAATTAAGTGCCTATAACTTTTTTTTCTTTTAACATAGAGACCTAATTTTTGGTACTCTGCTTTGTTTTACAATGTAAACCAGCTGACCGAATTTATTTGCCATAAGTTTGTTATTTCCGGAGATATGATTTTTCTTCAAAATAAAACTTAGCTAGCTCGATTTCCCTGGCTAACGAACTTATCCAAGCCACTAATAAAAGAAAGTACCTGCCAAATATTATAAAAATTCGTCTATTATTTTTTGAGTTATCGGTGTGATACATATGAATATATATATATATATATATATATATATATATATATATATATATATATATATATATATATATATATATATATATAAACAAATAAACATTCAAAAATTGTAACTGACCACGCATATGGATTCTAGGGGGCCTAGTTCGCGCTCATTTGAAGAAATGTTTTCAAAATTCAAAAGTCGGGACTAAAAGGTAAAAAGGTCCTAGTTTCGTTTTTAGCGCCACACTTGTCCACCCAAATTGTTATTTTTTGGCATCGCGCTTGTGTGTGATCACTTTATAAAATGCTGACATTATATCGTACTGTTTTCTGCCCACAAGAGGAGTTCGAGACTTAGTTTGTTGTCTCAGTGGATTAACAATTTCATTAAAACGAATCACTCTTGTGATAAATATAACTTTCCTAAACAGGCTAAATGCATAAAAGATAACAGCCTCACAAGAAATGTTGTCAACTTTATCCATTTTTTTCCAATAGTACTTTAATAAATACATATTTCTGTTCACAGACATAATCACTAACAACAGTTCATACTCTAGACAGAAATAATATGCAAAGTTTAGGTTAATTTACTGAAATAACATACATTTGAGTGGCCTATAGTGAAGCCTCTCCACTTATGCAATAGAGACTAAGTCAGAATGTCGTATCTCCAATCTTTGCTTTAGTTGCGGAAAAATGACTTGGCACACTACATTTGTAACTATTTTACCTGGCAGGCAAACTCTTTTGGTACTTAGGTCTAAACTACTTATGAAAAATTAGCCTATTTCCGCAGGAGCCACGACTTTTACACTTTGTGGAATGAAATGTGGTACAAAAATATACACAAATAAGTAAGAATAAGAAACAAGTACACTTGGAGAACACCTAAATCACCACAACACATATTTCAGAGACCTTACGATCGTTTCGCTGACCAAGTCAACATCTTCAGAGGAAGAAAAGAGAATTTTTCTTCCTCTGAAGATGTTGACTTGGTCAACGAAACGATCGTAAGGTCTCTGAAATATGTGTTGTGGTGATTTGGGTGTTCTCCAAGTGTACTTATTAGTGCTCATCACAGGTTCCAGTTTTCACATAGTAAGAATAAGAAATTGATTTTTTTTTGCACTTATCACATTTTGTTTTAGCACGGCAAGTAGAGTTATCGTGTATCAGGTAGGTTAGTATACATATATCCTTGGAGAACATACAACATTGAAATACATTGTGTTAGTCATAACTTGATATCTCGCCTTCAGAAGGTCATATATCATATAAAATTTTAATTTTAATTTTGCTTCACTTCTATGGCCAAATATCTAAATTATAAATGCATACAATTTAGACTGTGGGGATAGTTTGCATATATTTTTAGCCATTCGAGTATCCTAACCTGCTGAATATGGCATCCTGTCTACTCTGACCTTTAACGGAGGCAGTCCGGCGGAGATTTTTGTATCTGTTGAAAGTCTGATAATTTGGTAGGCTTTCTGTCAGTTGTACAATGCACTGAACAGTATAGGTTACTTATATGATCAACTGTAGTCACCTTTTAGACTACATTTCAATGTGTAAAAGCTAATTTATAAATTTCAGCTTTTACCAAGATACATGATTTAAAAGCTACTTTTGTATACATATATATATATATATATATATATATATATATATATATATATATATATATATATATATATATATATATATATATATATATATATATATATATATATATATATATACTGTCAGTTGAAAATTTTAAAATGTATTATGAACAATCAAAAAGTTAGGGATTTATTTACTTAATTTTTCAATATGCTGTAAACCTACATACATACCTACGGTCGCAATTAGTATACCATACGATTTATGTCACCTTTTTTCACAAAAGGTGTCCAGCCGATCATTCGATGATACATCGTGCATTTTCAATACTTATGCCAAAAACCAATATAAAAAAATAAATTTAAATGATCAAACAAATCGCATTTAATAGTGGTTAATATACTAAAATAAAAGATTAGCTGATAGACACAAAAAATTGTAAAGTATCGCCTAATTTAACTTATCAAAAATATTAGATACAAAAAGGACAACAGATAAGTTTCGAAACATTCCAGAAAACATTTCACATATTTTAAATTACAGTAAAAATACAAAGGAGCTTTTAAATCATAAAATACGACACGTGAGTTGCTTTGTAACACGAAAGAAAATCATGTCTTTTGGCAGAAGCTGAAATTTATAAATTTATAAACTTGTACACATTTTAACGGAGTCTACAAGGGTTAAACTTTTAGGAGCTTTAACACTAGATAGAAAGGATATATTTCTGCACCTAGAAATAACCACGTTGAGAAGTCTACATTTGCAAAACCTTTTATCGATACTCAACGTAGGTTTAAAGTAAATAACCGCATAGAACCACTACCTATTTATAATCACCATTACAAATATGACTTTTTTGAAGCTTTGGAAATAGAAAATGAGCAGACTGATTTTATACATCCACCCTTTCTTAAAAACCCTTATGTCTAGTTAATAATTATATCAAACAGAATAATACATCTAACTATATTAAAAGCACTCGAGATAACATAATTAGTTGATGTGTGTCAATATTTTCGTTATATAGAACATTCTTTTATTGCTGTTATTAATTTTAAAGTTAAAAATAAATACAATAAAAAGCCTGGACGCAGCAAGTGCGTTATGGTAGTGAATTTTCATAGAAATGATCTGGCACAAAATATTTTATTATAACTTTTTTTTCTTGTAACATAGAAATCTAAATTTTCGTGTTTACTTTTTATATCGTAAACCTATCTACCAAATTTAGTTATCATAGATTTTTTATTTTTTTAAATAAAAATTTTTTTTCAATGAAAACTCAAAATTTTCTCGGAAAACCTCGTGCGATTTTTCTGATTAACGAATTTGTCAAAGCCATTTACAAAAGGAAGGTACTTGCCAAATTTTATCAAAATCGGCCTATTATTCTTTGAGAAAAAATTTTTTTTCGAATAAAAACTCAAATTTTTTCCGGAAAACCTCGTCCGATTTTCCTGACTAACAAACTTGTCAAAGCCATTTACAAAAGGAAGGTACGTGCCAAATTTTATTAAAATCGGCACATTATTCTTTGAGATAAGAATTTTTTCGAATGAAAACTCAAAATTTTCTCGGAAAACCCTTTTCCTGACTAACGAACTTATCCAAGCGATTTACAAAAGAAAGGTACATGCCAAATTTGATCAAAATCGGCCCATTGTTTTTTGAGTTATCGGTGTGATAAATATATATATATATTATATATATATATATATATATATATATATATATATATATATATATATATATATATATATATATATATAAATATAAATATATATATATATATATATATATATATATATATATATATATATATATATATATATATATATATATATATAAACATATAAAAATTGAAACTGACCCGGATATGGGTTCTAGGGGTCCTAGATCGCGCTCATTTGAAGAAATTTTTTCAAAATTCAAAAGTCGAGATATCCTCATTATTAAATTTTTTCTAAGAAAATTCACTAAAAATGACAGATTATAATATATATATAAAGTTTTATTATTATTATAATTATACAAGGGTGGTACACTTTGTGAATGTCTGCACCGCAGCCTTTCTGATGTATTTTGTCCGCAGAACTGCCCCTGCTCTAGAATGCCCCTTTCTTTGACAAAGTCCAGTAATACCCTGTAGTAGGTACTCTTTAAAGTATCTAAGTTAACCCTTTCATTCCGTAGTAACCTGCGCCGTACGTCTATAAATGCATCGCAGTGACACATTATATGTAGTGGAGTTCCCTCCTCTCTCTTCCCCGCATCCTCTGCTCATTGGGTCTGATTCAATCCCCATCATATAGAGGTCTCTATTTATATGACAATGACCCGTTATCAGCTCTGTCAATAGATTTAGTTCTTTCCTGTTCAACTTGAAGCAGATCTTCTGCTCTTTGGCTGGATGGTTCGGTAAGAAGGGCTATTGCCTATTTTTGTCCAGGAGATTTGTTCCAGTATTCCAGATGCCACCGTTGCCGTATCGTCTCGATTTCATGTGTTGCGGTTTCATATGCCACCCCGCAGTATGGTTCTGGCCCGTTTAGAGGCCTTGCTGTTATTGTTAATTAGTTATTATATATATATATATATATATATATATATATATATATATATATATATATATATATATATATATATATATATATATATATATATATATATATATATATATATATATACATATATATATATATATATATATATATATATATATATATATATATATATATATATATATATATATATATATATTGTTGTGGTTATTATTATAAGCTGATTTTATTTTCATGTCAAATATTGACGTACCTCACATAGATATTTTAGAGCCGTAATCGGTGATATTTTTTGACATATTCAGGGTGATAGCTTTGTCAGCGAAATGATCGATACGTCTGAAAAATGTTTTGTGGTGAATTGGCTTCCTTAAATAACATTAATATTAAATAAAATATTTGTACCTTGTAGATTGTAAATTGTTTAATGAGTCATATAGTCCATTGGCCTCTCAGAGCTGCGTGCGCAATGGGTCTTCTGTGGTTGACTTGTTTTTAATAGTTTCCCAGACTTTTCATATTTTCTGTATATTTTTGATGGCTACGTTACCCATTTTTTGAGGTAGTAAAGTCACCCCTCCAAGGTATTTGAGCCTTTTGCAAAACTGAGCCATGCAGTCGCATAGTAAGTATTCTGTCCGCCTTGGCCATCTTTTTAAGGTGATACCTTACTGAGAAGTGTCGTGTGAAAAGTCATGTGATTGCTCATTTCCTTCAATGCCTTGATACCTTGATGGTCTGGCACCCTCCTCAAAGTTTGTTGTTCGCAGCCAGTTGCTTTGAGGATTTTTGCAATCCCAGGTCAGTTTAACCAGCGTTTCTCAAACTTTTAGCATCTGCGACCCAAATTGCAATTACAATTCTGATTCCCATCCCCCTCCCCCCGCCCTACATTTACCATAGCGGTCACTCCTCGCGGCCTATATATGCTTCGTTTCAGCCAGTTTCAGCCAGTCTCAGTCGAGTCGATCCTTCTACCGTGAATGTGTATGTTCTATTTTGCGTGTTAACTGCAATGTACGCCTTTCGAGAAGCAGTGGATTTATACGGTGTCATGGATAAGTTTTGAAGTGGCCGTCAGCAAGCATTTGACGATAGTGAATCATCAACAAGTGCTCAGATGAGACTGGTACTGTGAAAGAAAAATAAAAAAAATATTCTCAGGAATATTTAAAGTTTGGGTTTATCTGCACTGAAGTAAATGAAGAAGAAAGGCCCCTGTGTGTCATTTTCTCAACAACAAAAAATTGGCAGCAGTCAGCAAGAAACCCAATAAGCTTAAACGACATTTGGAAACGCTGCATAGTGAGTACGTTAGAGAACCCTGACAATTCTTCGAATTACAATTAAAATTAAATGAAAAGCACAAATAATTTGAAAAAACTTTGTCTGTAAATGAAAAAGCTTTATTTCCCTCTTACAAAGTTTCCTATCAAATAGCCAGATGTAAAAAGCCTCACCCCATTGTTGAAGAGCTAATTTTGCCAGCTGCAATTGAGATCGTTGAAACTATGTTTGGAGGTAATTTTGCTAAACAATTGCAGTCCATACCTCTATCAAATGATACTATTGCCTGTCGAGTCTGTGATATAGCTAATGAGGTACAGTATCAGCTTTTCGAGGAGTTCGTTAAATACATTTTTTCAAATCAGTCTGATGAGGCAACAAATAGCAATAGAGGTGCCTATGTTCGATTTTGTGATGGTATGTCATCAATAGAGGAACTACCATTCTGCAAACCAATATAACTCGAAGCAACAGCACTTACATAATTTGACATCTTAAATGATTTTGTAAACGAGGCACACATAGATTGGAATATTGGTGTCAGAATATGACCGATGCTGGTTGTAAAATATCTGGAAAATTCCAAAGTACACAAGCACTTGTGAAACA
The DNA here is from genome assembly GCA_964006375.1 of Tillus elongatus. Classification (NCBI taxonomy): domain Eukaryota; kingdom Metazoa; phylum Arthropoda; class Insecta; order Coleoptera; family Cleridae; genus Tillus; species Tillus elongatus. The sequence continues at coordinate 113,221,130 of OZ023265.1, forward strand.
AAACTCTCCACAGTGTATCTGGACACATTACATGATTTACAGAGAAGCAAAGATCGTGGTAACCGTAGTACATTACATAAAAAGGAGATCCCTAAAAACAAGAGTCTTTTCTGCACGTTGTAAAGACATGGATGCAGTACATTCAGCGTTATTATTTTATTGCGATGCAAGATGGATATCACGTTGGACATTATTGCAACGTGTTTATGAATTAGGAGATGAAATAGCCATTTTTATAGAAAATTAGAACCCACCGGAAGCAGATAAGTTTCGATATGATTAATTTCTGTTGAAATTGAGCTACGTGGTCAACATATTCGAGAAATTAAATACCTTAAATCTTCAACTCAAGGATTAAACACAAATTTGTTAGATACGAATGATAAAGTTTAATAGCACCTCGTATACTACTACCATTTTCAATATCCTCCCTTTGCTAAACCGGATTTTCTGCGGTGGCTGAAGACCAAATATTGATCTCAGGTAAATATAGAAGAAGAGCTTAAGGTGTCAATTTCTAATATTAAACCTTCTTTCAAAAAACTTTGCTCTGCAAGACAGGTCCAAGGGAATCACTCACATTTGTTAATTTTGTTTTTAATTTAATATGGATGAGTTAATTATTAAATGGATTGTGCAGTACTAATCCAATCTTTTATAAGTGTATTCTATTGCTTTTTTGCAGTAAATTAAATAAAAATCCCACATACTTGTATTCTATTGATTTTCTTTCAGAAAATTAAAAAAATATATATTTATATATTTTATCTCATTTTTTTCTCAAAATGCTCCGCCCACCATTTAGCTCTATTAAACCTACCCCAGGGGGAAGGGGCGCCCCACAGTTTGAGAATCGCTGGCTTGGACTCTGCATTTGTACCTAAAAATGGCATAAGAAAACTATGACATTTAAAATTTTTTGTGAGCATTATTATCAAATTGAATCGGACAGTCAAATTTGAAGTAAAATGAGAATAGTACTAATTTTGGGGGTTTGGGTCAATGCTAATTGTTAATTTAGCTTAAATATTTTAAACAAAATAACATTTACGGTAAAATATTTCTCAACGGAGTATGTACATATTCTATACAAATCTGCATAGATAATATGCAAATAACTTACTATGTAAGCAGTAGGAGAATCTACACTCGCGTAGACGACTTAAAACATTAAAGTGTCGTGTAAACACAACGCATTTACACTAAACATTTTAACCTAAAAATATTGTGGTTGCTTTGTAATGCGCTCTGGATTTTACAAACAATTAAGGGTTGTATTATCGACATGTGGATTTTGTACTTCAGGGTCAATTGTGATTGGTATGTTTTAGTTTATATATCCTTAAGAACTATTTGTAAATATGTATATATATATATATATATATATATATATATATATATATATATATATATATATATATATATATATATATATATATATAGACAGTAAAAAAAACAGAGTTCCGTTTTTTACACTGAACATCTGAACTGTATGCCTTTTGTCTACTGCATTCTGATTTGGAATATAATTAATTAAAACAGTGATTCTCAAACTGTGGGGGGCGGGGTACAACAAAATGGGGGTGGAAAATTTTTAAAACCTAATAGAAAAGTTACGATTATGTGGTTAAACCAAAAAAATACTCAGACAGAAGTATATTGGGGGGTTGTCTTAGCATTATTATTACTATAACTTGACCTCAGGTCAGCAGTAAATACAATACTTACAGTTTACACGTGATGTATATGTTTTTTTTTTTTTGTAAATTGTGTCCATATCCATATCATTCGACATTTGCTCCACACTAAAACCTAAATAAAAACACATTAATAACCAAACATGTTCTTTATTATTGTTAGTCAGTGCTGGTTAGGTAAGCAATGATAGCTATAAATGTCATGGTTCATTAAAATGACCAGTATTAACAATTTTAAAACTTTATAACCTCAAGAATTTTGGAATATCATCTCAGTAAAGAGGTTAGTTAAGCCACATATTTAAATGTATATGTGTAGCTTAAACTTTTACACATGTCATTAAAATCAAATAATTATGCTCAAAAGATATTTACCTACATATAATTTAAAATAAGATATATTGGAAAACACTCGGTATACTATATAAGGATGTGTATTTTTAAAAGCCCAAAGGACAAAAGTGATGTTGTGAGACTTGAAATCAAGATTCTAACCCTTAAAAATGTTTTCGTTTTAAATTTAGTTTGATTATTATATCTAGAATAAGTGAGGTTATGTAAATGTCATTCTAATATTAGGCATTTAATTAATTTTATAAGATTTGAACTTAGCGGGCTTTCAAAATATACATACCTGTCAAAAGGTGAGATAATAAGTTTCAAGGAAGCTTGCTATTAGACAAAACAGGAAATGGGTTTAATTTTTGGAGAATATCCGATTTCCGCTTGAAGAGGTTGTTTGGTAGGACGCGAGAAGCGAGCGTCATATTCCCTTTCAGAAAGAATTTCAATATTTTAAGCCATGTTTGTGTGGAATAAATAGCCATTTGTTCCTGCAATTAACAGAATAAATAGATTAAACGTTCCAGGGAAAGAAAATCATCCAGAAAATAATAATATAACAGTAAATCACATCAAGACTTACATATGAAACCAGCCAAAGGAAACAAGGTATCGAAAAATCTATTTAATTTTTTCAAATCAAACCAGAAGGAAATAATTTTTAATTATAAAGACACTGTCAACCGTTTGTCTAGCTATAAATGTATTTATGGTAAAAGCAGAAAATTAACTTATAAACAGAAATGCAATTTATATTTCCACGATAGTTGAAAAGCGGAATCATAGAGGACTCGAAGTGTCTCAATGAAATCTAAAAACAATATTTTTATCAATTTTGTAAACATTGATACTATAAAAATCCTGTCACGTAATTTATAGTCAAATTTGTTTTTAAATTTAGTATACTAGAGGAACCGCTTTAAGATAACAGTCTAAAAATTTCATCAAATAAAAAAATATGTACGAATTTATATAGGACGTATTTCTTTGGGTGTATTTAGAAATAATTAAGTTTTTTAAATTGCATATAGCGGACTATTTACTTCCAACTAGAACCGACTACTGGGATAGAGTCAGAGCAGAGCCAGGCCAAGTAGAAAGATAAAGGTAAATTTATTTGACTAACAAATGAATGGTGACAATAATAAAAAATAGGCCACCAACACTACACGGAAATTACAAGGGTTGAAGCCACTCTATAATTATATATATATATATATATATATATATATATATATATATATATATATATATATATATATATATATATATATATATATATATATATATATATATATATATATATATACTTAAAAGCAGCCCCCGCAGAATATACGGATATACGGCTTCGCAAAGATAGGATGTTGAAAAAGGTAATAGTATAACACGAAATGCTTTTATTTTTGATGCAGGACACTCATCATTCAGCCCTGCCCAAAATTCAGAGAATGATTTATTACCAAATTGTCTTTTCATTTCGCCACTTGCCGTGAAGTCTATAAGTATTTCTTTTTCTCAAGTTAAAAGACCTTCGGTAGTATTTTGTAATGGATCCCTAACCCACTCGTGACTTGCTATCAAGTTGAAGTCAGCAAGAAAATACTTTTTTAAATTATTTGCCAGCATAGCAAAATTATTTTCAATGGTTACAAAAACAACTTTCACATGTTATTCGTCAGCCTTATAAGTTTTGACGAATTCATCCACATTTGCAAACATCTCTGTGTTTTTTGCTTTACATTACAGTTTTCTACAAAACACATTAACTTTATCACTTGTATCCAACATAATGTGTGTGATTCTCGGAGTTGAAAATTCAAGTTATTGAAGTTCTCGAATATGTCGACCAAGTAGCTAAATTTAATCACAAATAAGTCATCTCGAAACTTCTTGGCTTCCGGTCGGTTTTCATCTTCTAGAAAAGCGGCAATTTCATCTCTTAAAAACGTTGAAAAAATAATGTCCCACGTGATAACCATCTTGCCTCGGTTCTCACCGAGTCCAGAAAAAAGTCTTTATTTTAAGAGTTTCATTTTTATATAATTTTGTACGGTTAGTATCGTCGACGGTACAATATTCAAACCAAGAAACACTCTCACTCACCAAGAAACGCACTTCAGAGATTCTTTTTGTTTCACAAGTGCTTGTATATTTTGGAATACTCCATACATTATACGAGCACCATCGGTGCATATTCCGACGCAATTTTTTCACTCTATATTTGTCTCGTTTAGAAAGTGATTTAAGGCAGCAAATAATACATATACTGAATGAATAATAATGAATTTTATTCCTTTAGTGTGTTTCACACTATATATATGTATATATATATATATATATATATATATATATATATATATATATATATATATATATATATATATATATATATATATATATATATATATATATATATATATATATATATATATATATATATATATATATATAAACATATAAAAATTGAAACTCAACCCGGATATGTGTTCTAGGGGGCTAATTAGCGCTCATTTGAAGACATTTTTTCAAAATTTAAAAGTCGGGATCTCCTCAATAATGAATTCTTTTAAAGACAATTCACTAAAATGCCGATACTGTTACTATTACTACATTAGTTATTTCCCCCGGTTAGATAATAACAATAAGGTCTAAGGGGTCCTGTCGTAACTCAATTAAGAAACATTAAAACCCGAGTGTTAACACTGCTCTTAGAATACGATTTACTCATATACTGATTTTCTATTTTACGCAAAATTGCATTGTTTTAAGTCATTAGCGCACAATTTTCATTTCTAACCATCGTCCAATATTGATTTTCAATATTTATATCCATGTTTTAAATATGTTGGGTTAGTTAAAAGTAAGTTGTAAAATATCAAACGTTGTACACACTCTCTATCTATAACATTTTGTGTTAACTAGAGCTGTTGTGACGACATACTGCCTGGTTACGCACCAAGATGGCGTCCCTGTCGTCCATCTCTCAATATTCTGACATGTTGCAATAATGTAACTTTCATTGTTTTTTATCTAATATTTATTTACATAGCATAGCGGTACAGGTAATGTTATCTGTCTTTGTCTAACATTGTTGGTATTGCATTACAGAATCAGAAGTGATGTCGAGGATTATTTTAATACTAATTTAGAATAACTTTATTTTTTTTTGATCAGAAAACTTGAAAATTGGTACACAGTCTTTTAAGTTGCAAATTTTCCTTTCAATCACTTAAACAATTCGAGAAATATTGCGTGTAAATTATTATTTTTTTTGTTAAGAAAAATTGGGCGTCAAGATCTGGTGAACGAACTTATCCAAGCCATTAACAATGTAAAAGTAGTTCCCAAATTTGGTCCAAATCAGTAAAGTATTTTTTGAGCTATCGGTTGGATACACACATATACACACACAAATATATATATATATATATATATATATATATATATATATATATATATATATATATATATATATATATATATATATATATATATATATATATATATATTTAACTGACCTTGGAAATGGGTCTCTGGGGCCCTAATTCGCGGCCATTTAAAGAAATAATTTTCCGAAAGTGTCACCATCGATAACTCTCTATTAGTGAATTTTATTAATGAAAATTCACTAAAAGACGGTAAAAAATGGCACTAAACGATGTACTTTTTATTTTTGCACAGACGACTCTCCTACGCATGTGTTAAGTTCAAACTGTTATTTTTGAACTTCTTGGGGCACCAAGTCGAATTAGATAGGTTTTAATTATTTCTATGAAATTATGTTAAAAATTATTAGTGAATTTTCGTAGAAAAAATTCACTAATGGAGAGATCCCGACTTTTGAATTTTGAAAAAATTTTTGCAAATGAGCGCGAACTAGGACCCATAGAACCCATATCCGGTAGCAGTTTAAATTTTTATATGTATATATATATATATATATATATATATATATATATATATATATATATATATATATATATATATATATATATGTATGTATGTATCACACATATAACTCAAAAAATACAAGGCCGATTTTGATAAAATTTGGCATGTACCTTCCTTTTCTAAGTGGCTTGGATAAGTTCGTTAGTCAAGAAAATCGGACGAGGTTTTCCAGAAAAATTTTGAGTTTTCATTCGAAAAAAAATTTTATATAAAAAAATAAAAAAACTATGATAACCAAATTTGGTGGGTAGGTTTACGATATAAAAAGTAAACTACACACCAAAATTTAGATTTGTTACAAGAAAAAAAGTTATAATAAAATATTTGGTGTCAGATCATTTCTATGAAAATTCACTACCATAACGCACTTGCTGCGTCTTTGAGTTTTTAACCTGAATAAGTATTATGTCCAAAAGCTAAGTTTTCTTTTTGTCATCGTATTTACTTAGATCACTATAAAATCTAGTTTCAGGTCCGTATTTGGAGCTAAATGTAATAATATACTTACCTTTAGAACAGCCGGTATATGGATTCTTTTTTCAATAGGTACTTTTGTAGCTACAAAGTACAGAATCAAATTGATACCTTCATTAGTGATAAATGCACCCATTTCCATAACTTCTTGGTGAAGATCTGCAATATTTAAAATGACCGCAAAAAATTAAATTTAACGATGTACTTTTAGTGAATTTTCGTAGAAAAAATTCACTAATGGGGAGATCCCGACTTTTGAATTTTGAAAAAATTTTTGCAAATGAGCGCGAACTAGGACCCCTAGAACCCATATCCGGGGTCAGTTTCAATTTTTATATGTTTATATATATATATATATATATATATATATATATATATATATATATATATATATATATATATATATATATATATATATATATATATATATATATATATATATATATATATATATATATATATATATATATATATATATATATATATATATATATATATATATATATATATATATATATGAAGCATTCACAGGCCATTTAGGCCCATAGCTTGGTAATACGTTTCCATTGCTTCCTATCCAGTGCAATCGTCTTCCAGTTTTGGACTCCTTTTTCTAGCAAGTCTTGTTGTGCTGCATCAAGCCATCTTTTTCTTGGTCTTCCTCTCTTCCTTCTACCCTCTGGATTTGACCAGACACACTTCTTCACCATTCTCTCCACACCCATTCGTTCTATATGTCCCAGCCACTGTAGTCTGCGTGCCTTAACCAGTTGAGACACCGGCGGTTCTCCATACATTTCATACACTTCCACATTTGGACGTCTTTCCCACATGCCATCTACTTTCTTGCCTCCGAAGATTCTGCGTAGTACCTTTCTCTCCCATATCGCTATTCTGTCCTCCAGTCTTCGGTTCATTGTCCATGCTTCACAACCATATGTCAAGGTTGGTCTTATCACAGTCCTATATACTCTGAGTTTCGCAGCACGCGAGATGTTCTTTGATCTAAGGAAGCTGTTAAGCCCTCCTGCACATCTGTTGGCTTTTGCTATCCTTAGGTTAATTTCTACCTCCTCATCACATCTATTGTCTACTAATACACCTAAGTACATGTAATTATTAACCTCTTCGAACTCTATGACTCTCTCCCCTCGCATTTTCACTGTAAAAGGTTCACTATTAGTCACTTTAGTCTTTTTAATTGCCATATACTTGCTCTTGTCCTTATTTATTTGAAGCCCCACACTGTCTGCTACTTCCACCAAACTTCTAGTGATACTTTCCAGCTCTTTTCTATTTCTAGCCAGTAACAATATATCATCCGCATAAGCAAGGCACTGATGACTCCTGTCAAACAAGCTCCCAGTTTTGTTTATACCACTCTCTCTTATCACTTTCTCCAGAACTATATTGAATAGTAACGTTGACAGCGGATCTCCCTGCCTCACTCCTCTTCTCACATCAAACTCTTCTGTCAGATTTCCGTTTACCCTTACTGCGCACGTGGTGTTACATAGTGTCATTATTACCAGTTTCACAATATACTCGGGTACTCTGAACTCTCTAAGTATATCAACTACTTTACTTCTTTTCACTGAATCGTAGGCGGTCTTAAAGTCGACAAAGATCATGTGTACTGGAATCTCGTACTCGTAACAGCCTGTCAAAACCTGCTTTAGCAGACATATCTGGTCAACTGTCGACCTACCCTTCCGAAAACCAGCCTGATATTCCCCTAGCAAAGGCTCTATATATTTTTCTAGCCGTTTCTTTATTAGTGTTGCTAAAATTTTGTAGGCCACATCTGGTAACGCTATCCCCCTATAGTTGGTGCATTCTGTTATATCTCCTTTCTTAAATAAAGTTACCATGATGGTCTTATTCCATTTTTTTGGCATTTTTTTTGTTTTCCAAATTTCTTTTATTAGCTCATACATCATGGCAACCAAAGTAGTCCCTCCGTATTTAAAATTTTCGGCCATAATGCCATTTTCACCTGGACTCTTGTTGTTTTTCATTGTTTGTATAATTTCTTCTATTTCTTGCTTCGTTGGATCTTCTGTAACTTCTTCCTCTTCATAAAACTCTTGATGACACTCTTTCAGTTCTTCTTCATCTCCATCATTATGCAGTTCTTCGAAATGTTCTTTCCATCTCCTGCATATGTCTTTATCGTTTCCAAGCAAATTGCCTTCCTTATCCTTAAAGAACACTGCTTTGCTTTGGTGGCCTCTTTTTATATCTTTCACGTCTTTGTAGAAGTTACGTATTTCATTTTTTTGATATTTATATTCAATATTTTTTATTTTGTCTTCCAGAAATTTTCGTTTCTGGGTTCTACACATATTTTTTGTTCTCTTTCTTTGTTCGTTATATTTTTCTAGGTTTTCCTCCGTTTGCGCCTGAAGCATTTGATGTCTTAATACTGCTCTTTTTTTTTAGTGCGGCTTTACATTCTTCATTCATCCAGTACTTTTTTATTTGTTTTCGTCTCTTTTCCAGGGTTGCTTTCGTTGCCTCAGTCACCGTCTTTTCTATCTTTTCCCATTTTTCTTCAATGCCGTCTGTATTCAGGAACATATCACTACTATAAGCTTTGTCTATTCTTTTCTTGTAGTTGAGGGCTATTTCTTCTTTTCGTAGATCATTAACATTGTATCTAGTTTCTGCCCTCCTTTTTTGTGTCTGTTTAATCGTATCTGGGAATCTTAAAACAGCCTTTACCAAGAAGTGATCTGAATCAGCTTCCGCACCCCTACGTGTTTTCACATTGGTGATTAGCCTAGCATGTTCTTCCTTTATTAACAAGTGATCTATTTGATTTGTTTTGTTTTGTCCCGGTATCGTCCATGTTCCCTTATGTATATCTCTTCTTCTAAAGTGTGTACTCATTATTTTCATATTCTGTTCTATTGCTAAAGATATCAACCTTACTCCATTGTCATTACTCGCCGTATGTTTACTTTCACCTCCTGTTATTGACTTATATATGTCTTCATTGCCTATCTTTGCATTTGCGTCTCCCATCAAAATTATCACGTCATTTTTTGGTATATCTTCTAGCGTTTTTTCCAGCTCTTCGTAGTACTGATCTTTCACTTCTTCTTCTTTTTCTTCTGTTGGAGCATGCATATGTACAATACTAATCATCTTATCTTCTGCCTTAATTCTTATGGAACATAATCTGTCTGACTTTGGTTTGAAACATTTAACTTTATCTTGTAGCTTTTCGCTTATTAAGAATGCGACTCCATACCTTCTCATATCACTACCACTTGTAAATAGGATATAGTTTCCAACCCTTTGTATATCATTTCCTTTCAAGTGTGTTTCCTGTAACGCCACTACTTGCATACTATATTTATTGACCTCCATAATTAGATTATTTAAAGCACCCTCTTCATACAAACCCCTTACGTTCCACGTACCCAGATTTAGATACTCGGTTTTCGGTTTCACCTGGTATTTCCCTGTTTGGTTACTGTGTTCTTTATCTTTATTGGTATTTGCGTTTGCTCCTCTCGTGTCCCTATACAACTCCCTAGCCCTTATTGACATGCCAACATCTTTTTCCGTATACGTAGCCCTTTTCTTCGCCTGTTCAGTTCTCTTTTTCCACTCATTCTTGCCTAATTTTTTGTCTCATGCGTACCACTATTATATTCTACCTGTTTAACCAGGCCATTTTCTTCATCCCATTTCCAAAGCTGTCCCTCGACTATTAACTTCTTAAACCCAATCTTGACAGTTCTACCTTTGGCTCTTTCATCTTTTGCTACGTTTCTCAATTCGTTTTGAATTTTTCTCTCTTCCCTCGACATATCATCATTTATATACACAATCTCATTCTTGTAATTTTTTAATTTATATCTATTTCTCATAATTTCTATTTTCTCCTCTATTTTATAAAGTTCAACAAGACAAACCTTTTCACTGAGTCTCCTAGCTTGTTTTATTTCAACATTTACTTCTAAATTCTGTTTCAAAAAAATACCCATGTTCTCTTTTAAACTCTTTGCATCTTTGTGTTCATTTTTAGCCCCTGTATAACTATATTCTTTCTTTTCTTCTCCTCTTCTAGAATATTTAATTTCTTTTTAATATCCTTTACCTCTTTTCTTAATTGATCATTTTCCATTTTCATGTTTTTATTTTCTTCTTTAATCACTTTCATCTCAGCTATAATTTTATCTTGTTTGTCTTCTATTTTGGTTATCTTCTCTGTTAAATCCGTTAGCATGTTTAACATTATATCCAACTTATTACTCTCGCTTTTCATATTTTTTTCTGGTGTTCGTGCCATTTTCTTACTTCTTTGGAAAATATCAGATATTGGAAAAGCCTTGCGTTTTCCCTCATCAGCAGAATAGTCTTCACTGTCACCCATCTTATACAACTCTCCTTACACTTTGCTGTTTAACGTGTTGCCTATCCAGACGTCGTCGGCGGCTGAATTATAATATCGGTTGTATTCTTTCAGCTTATCAATAAAGACACTGCATTCAACTTTGAACCTTATGCTCCAATGCCCCTAACCTTTAAACAGTACTTTAAATTCAATTTACTCACGGTGGCTGTGGTATTTATTTATCTTCTCAATTACCTAAGATCTCCTGCCAATGTTCTCACTATCTAACTGTTTCTTGCACTTTTTCTTTACTCGATTCGGTCAATTTGACTTAGATATCGGAGTAAACATTTAACACATTAGCGCTCAATCCTACCTATCACTACCTCATATATATATATATATATATATATATATATATATATATATATATATATATATATATATATATATATATATATATATATATATATATATATATATATATATATATATATATATATATATATATATATATATATATATATATATATATATATATATATATATATATATATATATATATATATATATATATATATATATATATATATATATATATATATATGTATCACACCGATAACTCAAAAAATAATGGGCCGATTTTGATAAAATTTGGCATGTACGTTTCTTTTGTAAATAGCTTGGATAAGTTTGTTAGTCAGGAAAATCGGACTAGGTTTTCCGGGAAAATTTTGAGTTTTCATTCGAAAAAAATTCCTATCTCAAAAAGTAATAAGCCGATTTTAATAAAATTGGGAATGTAACTTCCTTTTGTAAATGGCCTTCATAAGTTTGTTAGCCAGGAAAATCGAACAAGGTTTTCCGGGAAAATTTTGAGTTTTCTTTCAAAAAAAAATTTTATCTCAAAGAATAATGGGCCTATTTTAATAAAATTTGGCACGTACCTTCCTTTTGTGAATATCTTTGATGAGTTCGTTAATCAGAAAAATCGGACGAGGTTTTCCGGAAAAATTTTGAGTTTTCTTTGAAAAAAATTTTTATCTTAAAAAATAAAAACTCTATGATAACCAAATTTGGTAAGTAGGTTTACGATATAAAAAGTAAACTATACACCAAAACTTAGATTTCTATGTTACAAGAAAAAAAAGTTATAATAAAATATTTTGGCCAGATCATTTTTATGAAAATTCACTACCATAACGCACTTGCTGCGTCCAGAGTTTTTATTTTTGCACATACGATCGTACTACCCACATTTTAAGTTCAGACTCTTATTTTTCTATATTTTGGAGCACCTCGTGGAATCACACATTTTATTTAATTTTGTTTATTTATTTATTAAATAAGTATTATTAGCAAACAACAAATAACAAGGAAGGGAGAAAAAACTGTGATTACTACAAAAAATCTACACTAGTTGTACAAAATGACCTCCATTCTTTTGGAGCGCCTCCGTGACCGTGCGGGAAAGTCGATTCAGACTTTCCAATACGGACTCGGGGGTCGACGGTTCGATCCTCACCGGCAGCGGATGATTTTTCAAAATCACTGTCGTCGTTGAGAATGAACTCAAGGTGGAGGGTAGGTTAGTTTAGATGAGCAAAAAGGGTCAGCAATGGCCTAATTGCCAGTAAGCATCTTACCTTTACCTTTACCTTTTGGATGCATAATCGTGCTTGCCCTTGTTGAGATGTCGTTGACAGTTTCTAATAATATCCTTGTTATTTTTCCTATCTTGACTGGCGTTTTCTATTTACTCAAGTAGTTCAGCTCTACTACTTATGGGAGTAGAATAAAATTTACCCCAAATGTGGTAATCCACAGGATTAAAGTTCGATGATATTAAAGGCCAATGTATAAGACCACCTCTGCCTATCCAATTATTAGGTAAATTTTTACAATCACCCTGTAATGCGAGAAAGCATCATCATGCTGGAAAGAAATTCCGGCTACACCTACAACTGCATCGCCTAACAAAATTGGCAAAATATTTTGAAGAAAATATAAGTAAACTTAGCCAGTCAACGTCTGAGGTGTGCTATATTGTAAAATATATTGTCATAAACGCCGCATTACACGTTAGTAGAAATATATGCTGAGAATGGGTTTCTCTTCTAGCAAACAGATTTTCTTCTGACCACATATGCGAGTTCCTTAAGTTTAAGTTACCGTCTCTTGTGAACTGCGCATCACTGGTAAAGAGACATCTGCGTACAATTTGTCGATTTCGGATAATCCTCCCACTAAAATTCAATCTCAGAATAAAATCACCTGCCTCCAGCCTTTGCACTTCCTACACATGATATGGGTAAAGACGATGTTTTTTTAACCGTCACCATACAGTAGTGTGAGGTACATTAACCCGGCATCACCCAAGTGGGGTCCACCATACCCAGGTGCTATAAATTATGTTGTAACTTTCGGTTCACATCACGTATGTTTTTCTGGTTGCCTATAGCTTTCTGAAACATGTTTATGAAGAAGGCTCTTAGCCGCTTTTAGTCTTGAGTTGATCAGTAGTCGAGTAATAACGCGCCAAAGTTGCCTGGGTTGTAAAGTTATAAAGATATAAAGGCTTTATTTGGTATCTTGTACCTTGCTGGTGTATACAGAAACAGCCAGCGCCATCTAAAAGAACTCTGGAAAACAAATGGAACGAGCATTGTTATATTTGTTACAGTAATGGCTTTCAATAGTTTCACATTTTTGCTTCAATGTTTACGTTTTGACAACGTAGACAAGAACACCTGCAATTAGATAAACGTGCAGGTATACGAGCTGTCTTTGTAAAGTTGGTTTCAAACTGTCAACGGGCATGTACACCAGGACAATATTTAACGATAGGTGAAAAATTAGAGGCCTTTCGAGGTTGCTGTTCATTCCGCCAGTATATCCCAAACAAGTGTGCTAAATGTGGGATAAAAATCCGGGCTATGGTGAACCCTCGCACATTTTATGTGCTTAATATAGAAGTTTATGCAGGAATTCAGCCAGATAGGGTTTATCAATTAAGCAACAAACCTGTTGGCTGCGGTGCTATCAGGGCGGCAAAGACGCGGACGAGCCCCAAGTAAAGAAAAAAAACATGTTGATATTATGCAAAGATTAGTAGCACCGATTTCTGGTAATAATCGAAATGTCACCTTTGATAACTGGTACACTTGTTCCTATGAACTTGTGAATATTTTACGTGAAAAGCATAGTTTAACGTCGGCAGGAACTCTTAGGAAAAACAAACGAGAGATACCGTTAACGCTACTAGAACTGAAGAATAGGCCATCTAAGAGTTCAATGTTCGCATTCCAAAAAGATAACACAATGGTATCGTATGTACCAAAGAAGGGTATAAATGTTATTTTTCTTTCCTCTCTTCATCATGATGACGAGATAGATGAATCTACGGGGGACAAAAAACTACCCGAAATTGTAAGCTGTTACAATTTTACAAAAGGCGATGTAGACGTTGTCGATGAATTGCCAGAAGTTACAGTGTAGCTCGGAATTGCAGAAAATTGCCCCTGAGAATATTTTTCTCTCTCATGGATACAGCACGAATTAATAGCCAGGTCACTTATAGGACAAACACCAACAACTATTGAAAAAAACGTTGTATATTTTAGGAAGATCTGAGTCTAGCTTTGATAGAGCCAACTCTACAACAAAGAAAAAATAACCATCGACTCGCAAGAGAACTTCGATTCAAAACTGCCAATGTGCTAGGCGAGACAAATGCTCCTCCGCGTAAAATACAGAAAAGCAGGACGTGGTAGATGTGAAGAAGGTCCCACAAACAAAGACAGAAAGTCAAGGTACTCCTTTGAGCAGTGCGAAAAATATGTGTGTTTAGAGCACCTCCATTTTTTATGCTTTTATGTTTCTTTTGTCTGTCACACCACTCTTACCTGACGAACAGAGAACAGTATACTGAGATAAAGTTCAAGACATCAGAACGAATAAGTAGGGTATGTTCTGAGCGTGTTGTTGTTCCTACTGGTGTGCCTCAGGGCTCAGTACTGGGCCCTATTCTTTTTACCCTTTACGTCAATGAGCTTGACAAAGTATCTCCTGATGCGCATTTTACTCTGTATGCGGATGATACGTCTCTAATCGTTTTTGAAAAGACAGATGATGCTTTGAATAATAAATGTTATCACGTTTTTAATAACTTAAGGAGTTGGTTCTCTCGGTGTCTAATATATTTTAATTCTTCGAAGACAGAGATGGTGAGATTTCATCCGCGTCAGAGGGAAGTTGATATACTTAGTGTGGGAGTTGACAATACTTATCTAACGTGTGTCAATAACTACAAGTTCCTTGGAGTACACGTTGATGAACATCTCAACTGGAAGTTGCACTGTACGACATTGGTTTCAAGGCTGGCATCTCTTAATTTTTTACTTATAAATATAAGAAATGTTTTGACTGAAAAGCAACTAATATCTTTATACTACAGCCATATTGATTCTAGAATGAGGTACGGTATATGTCTTTGAGGTAATTCTACCTTGCTGCATGATGTCTTTATCGCTCAAAAAAGAATAATACGCTCTATTTTCAACATAGGACAGATGACGTCATGCCAGGCCTACTTTTCTGGTCTTAAAATTTTAACTGTGACATGTTTATATATTTTAGAGTTGTGTATATATGTTTTTAAAAATGGTGATAAATTTAAACTAAACAGTGATGTTCATACCTTCAGGCTTGTAACTTTTATGTTCCGTATGCTAGAACTAAGATGATAAAAGACTCTCCAAACTGTATTGGATTGAAAATATTTAATCATCTTCCTAATGATTTAAAAAATATCCAAAATATTAAGGTGTTTAAAAGCCAAGTTTCTTATTTTCTATCAGACCACTGTTTTATACGTTAAATGAATATTTTAATGTTGTGAAAAATTAATTATTGTAAAAGGCTGACAAATCCAATGTAGCTTGTATGCTGTCAAAATGGATAATAATGGTATTATTATTATTATTATTATTATTATTATTATTATTATTATTATTATTATTATTATTATTATTATTATTATTATTATTATTATTATTATTATTATTATTATCATTATTATTTAAAGATTGTATAGTTTTAATTTTTTTTGCTGTTTCCAAAATATTTTCTATTTTTAAGTATCATTTTCTGTTTGTGATTTTTTTTAAAAAGGCATGTTAATCAAGTGTATACTTAACTAGCGATATTTTTTGATTTGAGCCATTCAGACAATAAATGTAGTGTTTTTTCCCATAAGTTGTAGGTATAAATATAATTCTTTTGCACAGAAGCAACAAAAACAAAGAAATTTTTTTTTTAATCATTTCAAAGTTAGGGCCCACCAGAACCCACCTGGGCGATGACGTAAAAATTTTTTACCTGAGTGATGCAGGGTTAAGAGCATGACTAACTATTCGACAGCTAACTTGTGGATAATTATGACCTAACCAGATCTAATATATATATATATATATATATATATATATATATATATATATATATATATATATATATATATATATATATATATATATATATATATATATATATATATATATATATATATTGTTTCATATTCAAATGACGCCTTTCATGATGCTCGTTTAACTTAACTGTTGGAATTCTACGAACTTCCCTCATGAAACGACAAGTTCAAAAAAAACGTTCTGCAATCTGGTGATCTTCCGTTAGGGAACTTTATATCATATTACTTTTTGCAGATAGGGCATTGCCATCACAAAAACCATATACGTACACAATATCTGTATATGCTTCATTAGAAAATTGATGTGGTATTTTAAATAGTAAGTACCAATTGCGAGTTCTAGAAATTGCAGCTTCAGTAAGAAGGTATGGAGATGAATACATTTATCTTATGAAGGTATTAATTTAATTTTATGTACATTGTGACTACAAAAGCACCTATTGGTAACTGGATAAAATCAACATAGGGGGTGTTCTAAAGGTAAGTATATTCTGATATTAATTCTAAATACGGACCTGCAACTATATTTTTTAGTGATCTAGATGAATACAAAGACAAATAGAAGACGTAACTTTTAAACATAATACTTATTAAGGGTAAATAATATTAAACAGAATGTAATAAAATTAATTAAAACCGATTCAACTTGGTACACCAAAATATTCAAAATTAACAATTTTAATTTAAAATGTGGGTAGTACGATCGTCTCTGCAAAAATAAAATTGCATGGTAAACTTAATTTTTTAATGGTCTTTTTTAGTACTGCAGTAAATTATACAAATTAAAATATACGCGATGTTATTTTCGAGCAGAAAGAATTTGTAAATTCCTGGTGGAGCCGGACCTGCCGGATTTTCTTTACTGGCCTTTACTACCTTAGCTGATTTGACAGGATAGGATGAGTATCTGTTCTAAATATTAAACAATCTGTAGGCTGGCTGAGAAGATATGACGCAATAAAAAAAATTGATAAAATTGATAAAACACCTATATCTCGGTTATAATGGATCAGGGACTAACTAATTATGAGTTATTTATAATCCCCTCTGTGACCCCAGCCGCAGTTAAAGTATTTACCTCTTCCAGTGAAACACCCTGCATAGACCCTGCATAGACAGTTTTTATGGAAACCCATTCTTATGAAATTCCGCCACCATAACGCATTCTCTGACAGAATTTTTTTGTTTTTCCATAGTCTTCAGAAAACCGCCAATATTCAATAAATATGCCCTTATAAAGTCGACAACTAATTTCGAAAAACTGCAACAAATTTGGCGTAGTTTAACATACACTCATGTTCGTCAGATTTGAAACACTGTGAAATCTGGTACTGCGTATCTGTTAAATAATACACATTTACATTTCTTCGTGGGTGTACAAAACCTATTAAAATACAATTAAGATCGAACACGCGTTAAAAAAAAAACGATCGATTACGTAATGTCGGTTGTAATCGGCTGTATGAGCAATAAATTAATATTTATCAATGCGATCAGTTTAAATATATTATTTGGTAATCACTTTATTTTAATTTAATTTAGCGCGTGAGTTTGATTGTAATTGTTTCATTTTACAAAACCTTTGCCTATGTTGTAGTTAAGTTTAACAACTATTCCGGACCAACGATTAATTATAATATTATTTGTGCCACCTGTGGCTTTTGAATATTGATTTGCATAATTTACACAATCCCTAAACTAAAAATGTTCATTATTCCTAGTACCAGGCCAGAACTGACTTCTGAATTATATATGAGTAATTTTTTTTTAATTCGGTCTATTTCCGCGACTATGGAAAATCACCGACGCCAGAGAGCAGTTTCACCTCACTATCATGGACATTTTGCCGAACCCCTGTCTTTCCGTAAGGAGGGAAGATATGATTAACGTGCCCAACATTGCATGGACACGGGACCGACGGCTTTGCGCCCCCTCAGAAGTGGCACGCGACCCTACCACCGAAGATTCTAATTAAAATTAATAGTAAAAGTTCTGAAACTTTCTAGAAAATCTAACGGAAAATTGTGAGTATTTTTTATGTTTAAAAGGTGTCGCAAGCTCTCCCTCCACTAGAGCCACATTGGCGACGGCTTATTTTTTACCATTTTGAGAAACTTACGTATCCCGATTTTCAAAGACCTTTCTAAACACCAATGAAAATCGAAATTCAATTTATCGATTTAAAATCCTCTTTTGAATTAAATTTGTATGAGATACGTTGGCGCAATCGTAAAATTTAGATGTCATGGATTTATCTCTGCTCTGTTTACCATTACTTTCGGACCACCATGTATATTCGGATAAATCCACTGCAAAACTAACTTCCCTGCATATTCTTGTGGTAGGTTATACCACTTGTGGCATACAAAATTTCATGACGTTGAATTCTTTCGGTAGTTTATATATGGTAGGAACATTGGAGTGCCACAGGAATATATTTTTGGTCCCTTGCTGTTTATGTAGTACGTCATTGACTAGCTTACCGTATTAAATAATTTATTTTTATATGCTTATGACATATGCTGCAGTACTAAGCTCTTCCGATTGTAATTGTCTGCAAAAAACGACAGGTGAAACCGTGCCACAGAAACATATTATTTGTCCCTTGCTGTTTATGTTGTACGTCATTGACTTACTTACCATATTAAATAATTGAGTTTCATATGCTGCCGTCACATGCTGCAGTAGTAGGCTCTTCCGATTGTAATTGTCTGCAGAAAACGACTGGTGAAACCGTAAAAAACTTACGCTAAATTTAAATAAAACAAAGATTTTGCTGTTCCACTCCTCACATACGTCTGGCAGTAGGAGTACGGTTGGTATATAGGGAACCAGAATTGAAAATGCCAGCAGTGTAAGCTTTTTGGGTGTGAAGGTGGATTCTAGACACCTGGAAACTCCATTTGGATCATTTGGCTCCCAGAACCGCTTCCTTGCCTTAGCAGCTGCGTGCCGTAAGAAGCCTCATTGGTGTTAATGTTTTACTAAAGGCATCATTGCATGAGGAATATGTTCTGAAGTAAATAGGATAGCAATACTATAATAGACATGTATTAGGTCTTTATTTGGGTTGACAAATAGAGAATCATGCAGACCGTCCGTTACAAAAAATTTAATACTCACCGTCACTGCCATATATCTCTATGAGTGTGCAGTGTTTTTGAGAAAGAACAGAGAACTTTTTGAAAATCTTTTAGCACAAAGCTATGAAACAAAGAACCGCGAACTAATTTTGCAGGAACAAGCACCTATCACGGTCCAAAAAGTGGAAAAGTCGCAATAACGAAGATGTATACCATAGGGAATAAAAACATGAATGACCGAAACTTTTAATCGGGACTGAAAGAATGGTTGATGCATAAGTGTTTTTATACAATAAATTTAATTTCACAACTCACACATATAAGATTCTATATGTACGGCGTTCAAATACACGCCTTCTTATATTTATACATATTTTGATATACTCATAATTTTTAAGTTTTTATTTAAGTATATAGTCCTTGTTTATATCTCTTTTATTTATACATAACTTTAATTATATAGTTTTTGTCTTAACACTTCCGTTTCATGGATATTTAGATTTTAGTTTTACGGCTTATACATTGGTTAAGTTCAATGCTTGTGCTTTTCTTTTGTGCTGTTGTTCAATTGTATAGTGTAGGCTTTAATTGGTTACCTAGGGAGAAGGCATAAAGGCTTAGAATTTTTTTATGGCCTGTTCTTTGCAATTTGAGGATTTATTTACTAAAGGTTTTATTACTATTATTATAATTATTATTTTGAAATAAGTCCACCCCTTTTTTCCAAATACTTTTTTTATTTGGCTTCGGACTGAACCAAGTACTTCAAAAAACGTTAATGATAAGTTCAAGAAGGGTAGCTATATACAACTGAAGCTCAAGGATTTTTTTGTTGAGTTCTGCAAGCTTCCGTTAGTCATTTAGCATTGCCAGGGTCTTTAAATATGTGCTTGTTTGTATTAGTGGTTGAGGATTTTTAAATTATATCGTCGCAAACATTAAAACCTATTTAATTATACTAATAACATAAATATCGATTATAGAATACAGGGTGAAACACCCAAATGGATTCCATTATCTCAATTATTGTGCATATTTATAAAAAATTCCGAAAGACCTTCTTTTTAGATTGAAAAATGACATCCTACAACGTAGGATTATTACCTCCACATTTAACCCCCTTTGAGGGGCAGTTTTAACCCGCAAATTTTAAATAGGGAGTAGGACCTTGTGATACCTCATTTGAAGCACCTCTTTTTTCACTATTTAAAACTGCTGTGGTTTTAGGACGTATTACAAAATATAACAGTCAAAAAATTCATTTGGTTGACGCATTGCGCTACAACATATTAAAAAATTAATAACTAATAACGTTTCAATCCTCGTAATGAGAAAGCAAGCAAAAACAGTTTAGTGTCCTTTTTGAACTGTATCAATTAAGAAGACAGCCATAAGTTATCACCATTCCTCATAAATGGCAATGTTTGTTTTGTTTATAATGACTTAGCAACTTTCTGTGTGATTGTAACAGCATGACAGTGGTTGTCATTGTTAACGGCGATTTAGAGAAATGGTTTACCAAAAATCCATACAATAACAATTCCACCAAATATTGGTTACGGAGGTAAAAGACTGTCATAGATCGTAGTTGCTCGCTTATTTATGAAGAAATTTCCAGATTTGCCACCTACGTCCCAAGGAACAATAATATAGTTGAAAAGCAATTTCGCTGAGGTGCGAAATTTGTAAGGCAGACACAAAAAACTTCTAATGTACTAAGTAATGATACCAAATTAGAAGTAATGTTTGAGTTTAAGGAAAACGCACATACTTTGATTCGATAAGTAGCCACAACATTGGCTATTAGCCATTCATCGAATATTAACATAAAATCAAATGCATTCCTATAAATGGATACAAATTCATGGAACACCATTTTGATGGACGAATGTGTTTTTGTGAACAAGTGATTACAAGGTTAGATGACAATGTTATCCAACTAAACATGGTTTTTTGATGCGCGAAGTTTTACACTTAACGGCCATGCTAACTGGTTAAATAACAATCTGCACTAGCTAAGAAAATAACATTCGTAATGTACTGAAAAGGTTATTGTTTAGACAGGAATAGTTGAAAACAATTTAATTTTCCCTTTTTAGTTGATGGAAAATTGAATGGAAATAATTTATTAGCACTGCTGCAAAATAATGTTGTGCCAACTTTAACAAACTAATATCCTGATCAAGCAAGCCCATAATTTCCAGCGAATCTGATATGGGCTCAGCAGGATGGAGCACCAGCACATTACCAAATCCATGTTTGGCCGTACCTCGACTTAATACTTCCAAATCGGTGAAAAGTGCGGAGACGGTCGTTATAATGACCAGGGCGATCACCAGATCTTACGCTATTAGACTTCTTTTTATAAATATATGTGAAAAGGTTGGTATACAAAACCAAACCACGCGATTCAATAACGATTGCTTAGATCGGTTACGCTTCAGATGTTGATTTTTATGTACGAAAAGGATCCTGCCAAGGCATGCATCTCGAACATCTTCTACATTGTGATTTATATGTTTAAGTGAATTTTCTTTAATAAATTCACTAATAAGGAGACCTCGACTTTTGAATTTTGAAACAATTTCTTCAAATGAGCGCGAACCCATATCCATGGTCAGTTTGGATATTTATATGTTTATATACAGTGTGAATCAGACCACCCATACCAGTCCTTTATTGGCCTACTGGATCCTCCAAGGGAAAAAAACGTATGTTTGTATCCCCAAATCAGGTACGCTCTGTTGATTGGTCAACTTGCGGAGCAAACCGGAAATGGCTCGTTCTGACCTAAATTTTTGATTTTTAAATGGAACATGGTATTTTTTATCACAGATATAGGCTCATGTAAAAAAAATAAGAAACTTTTATCCGAACCACTTTCCTGATAGATGTCACCATTAACCTTGAAAATACATTTTAACAGCTCTTAACACAAACCAAGCCCAAGGAGGACTGTTGTGTGTGTGTGTGTGTGTGTGTGTGTGTGTGTGTGTGTGTGTGTGTGTGTGTGTGTGTGTGTGTGTGTGTGTGTGTGTGTGTGTGTGTGTGTGTGTGTGTGTGTGTGTGTGTGTGTGTGTGTGTGTGTGTGTGTGTGTGTGTGTGTGTGTGTGTGTGTGTGTGTGTGTGTGTGTGTGTGTGTGTGTGTGTGTGTGTGTGTGTGTGTGTGTGTGTGTGTGTGTGTGTGTGTGTGTGTGTGTGTGTGTGTGTGTGTGTGTGTGTGTGTGTGTGTGTGTGTGTGTGTGTGTGTGTGTGTGTGTGTGTGTGTGTGTGTGTGTGTGTGTGTGTGTGTGTGTGTGTGTGTGTGTGTGTGTGTGTGTGTGTGTGTGTGTGTGTGTGTGTGTGTGTGTGTGTGTGTGTGTGTGTGTGTGTGTGTGTGTGTGTGTGTGTGTGTGTGTGTGTGTGTGTGTGTGTGTGTGTGTGTGTGTGTGTGTGTGTGTGTGTGTGTGTGTGTGTGTGTGTGTGTGTGTGTGTGTGTGTGTGTGTGTGTGTGTGTGTGTGTGTGTGTGTGTGTGTGTGTGTGTGTGTGTGTGTGTGTGTGTGTGTGTGTGTGTGTGTGTGTGTGTGTGTGTGTGTGTGTGTGTGTGTGTGTGTGTGTGTGTGTGTGTGTGTGTGTGTGTGTGTGTGTGTGTGTGTGTGTGTGTGTGTGTGTGTGTGTGTGTGTGTGTGTGTGTGTGTGTGTGTGTGTGTGTGTGTGTGTGTGTGTGTGTGTGTGTGTGTGTGTGTGTGTGTGTGTGTGTGTGTGTGTGTGTGTGTGTGTGTGTGTGTGTGTGTGTGTGTGTGTGTGTGTGTGTGTGTGTGTGTGTGTGTGTGTGTGTGTGTGTGTGTGTGTGTGTGTGTGTGTGTGTGTGTGTGTGTGTGTGTGTGTGTGTGTGTGTGTGTGTGTGTGTGTGTGTGTGTGTGTGTGTGTGTGTGTGTGTGTGTGTGTGTGTGTGTGTGTGTGTGTGTGTGTGTGTGTGTGTGTGTGTGTGTGTGTGTGTGTGTGTGTGTGTGTGTGTGTGTGTGTGTGTGTGTGTGTGTGTGTGTGTGTGTGTGTGTGTGTGTGTGTGTGTGTGTGTGTGTGTGTGTGTGTGTGTGTGTGTGTGTGTGTGTGTGTGTGTGTGTGTGTGTGTGTGTGTGTGTGTGTGTGTGTGTGTGTGTGTGTGTGTGTGTGTGTGTGTGTGTGTGTGTGTGTGTGTGTGTGTGTGTGTGTGTGTGTGTGTGTGTGTGTGTGTGTGTGTGTGTGTGTGTGTGTGTGTGTGTGTGTGTGTGTGTGTGTGTGTGTGTGTGTGTGTGTGTGTGTGTGTGTGTGTGTGTGTGTGTGTGTGTGTGTGTGTGTGTGTGTGTGTGTGTGTGTGTGTGTGTGTGTGTGTGTGTGTGTGTGTGTGTGTGTGTGTGTGTGTGTGTGTGTGTGTGTGTGTGTGTGTGTGTGTGTGTGTGTGTGTGTGTGTGTGTGTGTGTGTGTGTGTGTGTGTGTGTGTGTGTGTGTGTGTGTGTGTGTGTGTGTGTGTGTGTGTGTGTGTGTGTGTGTGTGTGTGTGTGTGTGTGTGTGTGTGTGTGTGTGTGTGTGTGTGTGTGTGTGTGTGTGTGTGTGTGTGTGTGTGTGTGTGTGTGTGTGTGTGTGTGTGTGTGTGTGTGTGTGTGTGTGTGTGTGTGTGTGTGTGTGTGTGTGTGTGTGTGTGTGTGTGTGTGTGTGTGTGTGTGTGTGTGTGTGTGTGTGTGTGTGTGTGTGTGTGTGTGTGTGTGTGTGTGTGTGGGTGGACTGGATGGCGGAAAATGTAAGCGTTCATAAATGTTTAAAGTGTCTGCCAGCTTGATTCACACATTTCTGGTTTTCAAAAAAACGCAAACAAGTGTCTACTAAACAAATACCAGATTTAAACATGAAAATGTCAGAAATAGACATTTCCGTCACACATTATCAATCATCTGGTCGCTGCTTCCTGAAATAATTGAAGTGTCCTTTTTGACAAGGCAAAGATGTTCTACAACGAGGAAGGTTTCGATATGTTCATGGTGTTAGGCGGATGTCTTCATCATTACAGACAAGCCAAACGAATGTATGCAGAGACGTACCCTGACCGTGCTCTTCAATCTCATAACGTTTTCGGGCACCTGGCGTATCAAATTCGAACAACCAACACAATAAGAATTATCAGGTTAGGCAGCCGGCAAGAAACGAAATGGCACCTAACATTTTGGCTGTCGTTGCTATGTACCCCTATATTTCAACCAGGAGGTTTGAAGTTGATTCCGGTGTGAGTCAGATGTCAATATGCAGGATTTTTTAAAGATAACTGTTATCTCTACCACATTAACCTGCAACAGGCACTTGAACCAAGGGATTATCAAATACGTATCGATTTTTGTCAATGGCTGTTAACCTTGAGTTTTATCGATCAATTGTCTGGACCAATTAGGCTTCATTTACAGCAACGGGGAGGTCAACATTCACAATGCCCATCACTAGTCTCAAGAAAAACCTTATTGGCTGCGAAAAGTGGACAACCAGCATTTGTGGAGCCTCAACACATGGTGTGGCCTCATCGTATGCGAGATTATCGGACACTACTTTTTCGATGGCATCCTAACTGGCCGTGTGCACGCTGATTTCATCGACAACGTCCCCTGTCAACTTCTGGAAGACCTCTCGCTCAATACACGAGTGTCCAAGTGAATGCATCAGAATAGTTGTCAAAGTCATTTTTCGCAGGAAGCACGTAATGTGACTGATAACCTGTACCCTGGATGGTGAATGGGAAGAGAAAAGCCTGTAGTGTGGCCGCCCCAGACCTGACACTCCTGGATTTTTTCTTTGTGGCCTGGGCAAAGATATTGATTACGGACAGTAGCCTACAACAAAAAACAATATGAAGGTGCGAATCCAAGAAGCCTGCCAGTCGTTGAGCGGTGTATAAATCTTGCGCGCTACCGACAGCGTTCGAACACGGATTCAGGAATGCGTGATTCAAGGTGGCAGACACTCGCATTTATGAACGCTTGCATTTTCTGCCATCCATTCTCCACACACACAATAGCCACGTCCTTGTCATTAGGTCTAGTTTATGTTAAGAGCAGTTAAAATTTATTTCCAAGGTTAATGGTGACATCTATCGGGAAAGTGGTTCGGATAAAAGTTTCTTATATTTTTTTACATGTAACCTAAATGTGTAATAAACAATACCAGTTTCTATTTAAAAAACCAATATTTGTGTCAGAACCACACATTTACGGTTTGTTCCTGAAGTTGACTATCACAAATCGAAAGAGCGTACCCGATTTTGGTATACAAACATATCTTAATTTTATCCTTAGAGCATCCAGTATGCTAATAAACTACTAGTACGGGTGGTCTGATTCACCATATATATATATATATATATATATATATATATATATATATATATATATATATATATATATATATATATATATATATATATATATATATATATATATATATATATAGGAAAATTCCAATTTTCCGGAAATAACAAAATTAGGGAAACCAAATTTGATACGCGGTTTTGTGACACAAAAAATAAACTACGTACTAAAATTTAGATCTAGAGGTTGAAAAAATGTTATAGGCATTAAAAAAATGGGTCCCACTGATGACCAGACAAACGCACAAAAGCAACATATTTTTTATCAATAACAAAATCTATTGTACGTTATATACAAAGACTAACTTTTTTGGCGCAGAAAAGTCAAGAAATGTCAAAAAAACGTTTCCTCTTAAAACCTCAATGTGACGATTTTAAACGTCGAAATTGGCAACTTTTAGGCGGATAACTTAAAGCGAATACGGGCTATGTAGAGAAAATATCTCAAGGAGTGTGTTTTACAAGTCCTTATGTTTCAGCTTCACCCGTCATTAGCCTTTATTTTACTAAAATATTTTCAGAATTCCTTTCAAATAGACCCCTTCTCTGATGCTTTAGCAGTATTTTTACTTATAGTGTTTATTATTTGGTTTAATTGTCTATAATTTTTAATACATTTTCGTAGAAGGAATGAGGAGACCGCGACTTTTGAATTTTAAAAAGATTTTTTTAAAAGAGCGCGAACTAGGTCCCCTAGGATCTATATCCGGGGTTAGTTTCAGTTTTTATCTCTTTTAATGTATACAGGATGGCGCATTTTTAGCGCAAAACTCAATATTATTGTTATTCTTACTATACAATATACGAGAAACAGTTCTATACGTTAATTATAGGGTACCTTGAGCTGCATCTTATAAAAATTATTTCGACAATCGCAATGGTCCATAAGTCGTTCGCGTTTTTTTTTTTTTCTAATTATTATAATATTATATTAATTATAGTATTTTTTTGATTTTCCATTTAATTGTTATTCATATTTATTTTCGAGTTATTTCAATTCTTTTGCAACTTTTCGCATTTTTGACACATATCAAAATCACACATAGACACATAGAAGTCGGAGTCGCATATAAATGACGCATTCAGATAAGTTTCCGTTTATATTATTTCATAAAAAATCGAGATACCGTATTAACGGCGCTCTCAAATAGTGACTGAATTAAAAAAATCAAACTATCGTAACTCAATTGTTTCTTGTTTCAAATATAACAGTCTGTATTTTGTGTTTCATAAGTGAAGTACATAATAAAAAAAAGCAAGTTCGTTATGGTAGTGAATTTTTTTTAATGCTTCAAATTTGAATAAATTAATTTTCTATAAACTTAGAAGGTTGAGTTTTGGTATGTGGTAAGACCTTTCTGAAGGCAACATATCCGCCAAATTTCATTATAATAGCTTTGTAATTTTTGGAGAAAAAAATTTTTTTTCGAAATAAAACTCAAAATTTGAATAACTCAATTTTCTATAAACTTAGAAAGTTGAGTTTTGGTATGTAGTAAGGTATTTTCCAAGACAATATACACCAAATTTCATTAAAATAGGTTTGTAGTTTTCGGAGAAAAAATTTTTTTTTTCGAAAGAAAACTCAAAATGTATCCGGAAAAACCTTGTCCGATTTTCTTAACTAACGAACTTGTCCAAGCCATTAATAAAATAAAGGCACTTGCCAAGTTTCATCGAAATCGGTTAGTTATTTTTTTGGGTTATCTCTCTCTCTCTCTCTCTATATATATATATATATATATATATATATATATATATATATATATATATATATATATATATATATATATATATATATATATATATATATATATATATATATATATATAAACACATAGAAATTGAAACTGGCCCCGGATATGGGTTCTAGGGGTCCTAGTTCACGCTCATTTGAAAAATTTTTTGCAAAGGCTTACCATTGATACCTCTCTATTAGTGAATTTTTTTAAAATAAAAATTCAGCAAAATATGATACATTGTTTCTACTATATGGGGTACACTGGTACCCAAATTTGATATCTGTTTTCATTATAAAAAAAAAACGTATTTCTTATTAAAAACATTTTTACGAAAAGTCACTACCATAACGCACTTGCTGTGTCCAGACTTAATTTCAAATAAGGTATCACAAGCCTCTACATCCTATTTAATAATTTAAGGGTTGCAACTGTTACTCGAAGGGGTTTGAATGTATGGGTGCAGCTTTGACGTTGCAGATTATTATTTTTTTATCTAAAATTAACGTGTTTCTTGATTTTTCATACATATGCACAATAAGTGAGATCCTGCACTTATTCCATTTCACTGTTCTACACTGTATACCAATTTAGCATACACTTGTATATCTTCAGTTTATATATATATATATATATATATATATATATATATATATATATATATATATATATATATATATATATATATATATATATATATATATATATATATATATATATATATATATATATATATATGCTCGTCGGGAATGGTCGTAAGAGCAAACCGTTCTGTATGCTTTTAGTGAATTTTATTAAAAAAAATTCACTAATGAGGAGATCCCGACTTTTGAATTTTGAAAAAATTTCTTCAAATGAGCGCTAATTAGGCCCCCCAGAACACATATCCGGGGTCAGTTTCAATTTTTATATGTTTATATATATATATATATATATATATATATATATATATATATATATATATATATATATATATATATATATATATATATATATATATGTATATATATATATATATATATATATATATATATATATATATATATATATATATATATATATATATATATATATATATATATATATATATATATATATATATGTATCACACCGATAACTCAAAAAGTTATGGGCCGATTTTGATTACACTTGGTGAGTACCTTCCTTCTACAAATGGCTTGGATAAGTTCGTTATCCAGGAAAATCGGCCCAGGTTTTCCCGGAAAATTTTGAGTTTTCTTTCAAAAAAATTGTAAAAAATTTATATCTCCAAAATTAACAAAGTAAGGGCAACCAAATTTGGTACGCGGGTTTATATCATTATACGTAAGCTACGTACCAATTTAGATCTGTAGATCAAAAGACAAAAAAGTTATAGGCATTTAAATAAAAAAATATTGGGATTTTCCTCAAAATGTCAAAGTTGCGATTTAAAACGTCAAAAGTTGGCAACATTTAGGCAAAGAACTTGAATCTAGTACGGGCTATGAAAAGAAAATGTCTCAAGAAGAATGTTTTACAAACCCTAAAGTCTTAGTTTCAACCGTCATTGTCCTTCATTTTACTAAAATATTTCCAGAAAATTCATTTAAAATAGACCCTTTCTCTGATGCTTGGCAGTACCTTAGCTATAGAGTTTATCGTTTAATGGTATATAATTTTTGTCGAATTTTCGTAAAAAATCAATAAAGCTCAATATATCTGTTATTATACAAGATATGAATTTTTTTATATATTAATTATAGGGTGTCTTGAGCTACATCTTAAAAAAATATTTCTACAATCATAGGGTGGCCCATAAGTCGTTGGTGATACAAATTTTCTTAATCAAACACGCCTTATGTTATTGCATTTTTGCATTTTCCATCGAAATATAATGCATGTTTGTAAGAAAAGAAATTCTGGATGCAGCAAGTGCGTTATGGTAGCGAATTTTGATCAAATGCTTCATATTTGAATAGCCCAATTTGCTATTAACCTATAAGGTTGACCAAGAAACAAGTTTTTGTGGGAACATTTTAAGTTTACTTTTGGAAATTTTTGTACATTTTCACACAATAAAGTTATTTTTATGAAACATGGCACATTGTTTTTACTATATCGGTTATACAGGTAACCAAAATTGATGCCTGCTTTCTTAAATAAAAAGAAAACAGACATATTTGCAATAAAAACATATTTAAGAAAATTCACTACCATAACGCACTTGTTATTATATATACCTACTAGTATTCCCTGTAAAATTTCACTGAGTGCTTCTGCAATTGTTTATGTCGACACGATTAAAATTATGCATCTTAAAATCGAATATTTCATTGTGATGTGAAAACTGTATAATATTTTGCGATACAATTTATAGAAAGTACACTATATCTGTCTCGTAGGAGATAAAAAAACCGCAAAAGAAAATAGCGTTAATTATTGATGGAAACATAAAGTTTCTTATACCCTTGCATAATTGACAAAATACAATGCACCGTAATATTTGCAATTTTCCGTGAATATAGGTAGTAAGTTTATAAAAAGGATGTTTATTTTAAATGGATAGTGTAAGGTTGTTTAAAAATAGAAAATTGCAAAAGTGAATGCTGTGGTCACGTAAACAATCATGTCAATCACGGCTACTTCCACAAAGATTTCCCCATAAACTCTAATAGTGTTTTATAAACCGTTTGATATTATGTCACAAAAATTTAACGAGCTGATTTCGCTTCATGTATAAAGATGTGTGCGGTGGGACGCACCTTGATGTTATATCTTATTTATGATTTTTTTTGCCCCTGCTTGGTAAAACCATTGCATTACTACATATAGATGTAGATACTTCTTCTCTGGCTTCACAAGTGCACTTTTAAAGCCAAGAAAGAAGTCTCTACATTTGCGCTCTGTTGTAGTTTGTGTTTCTTAATACTTCTTATACATTTGAGTAAATATCTTGTTATCTTATATTTACTATTTTAGCTAAACTGAGTAAAGGGCAATAATTACAATGCAACGTGAGTCCGAAGAAAAGCGCCACAGAGCAACAAAAATCTTGATAAACATTATTATTTTACACCTAGTGGTTTTAATAGCATTTTTAAAAAGCCAATTTACAGCTGATATTTTCCACTGAAAATACATTGACAACTTTTCTAGGTAAGGGATGAAGATAAGAGCACAAAAATGGGAATCTATTAAATATGTTGTAAGGATTGTAAACTTAAATATGTTAGACAAACTAAAACATTTTAAGAAAGCGCAATTGGGTTATGGCAGTATTAATAAACCATATATTGCTCAGTATATTTGGGATAATAACCATCATGTAGATAGAGAAAGACCCAAGTTAATCCGAAATGTCACGCGAAAGTTAGACGCATACTAAAGTAAGAACAAGTTGTCAATGAATACGTGTTACAAATTTATAGGGCCCGTAAGAAACGCAAAAATAGACGGAAAATTTTTAATAATATGTGTCGTTGGAGCTTTGGTTTTTCAGGTACAGGATGGTAAATTCGTTTAAAAAAAATTCAATATTTTTTGAATACCTAAAAATTGGCTGATCGAAATAACTAGAAATTTAGTAGAGTAGTTGTGCTAACTGTAGTAATATTTAATCTACTGGTGGGTAAGTTATTACTTTTTTAAATAATTTCTATACCACTGACTTTAATGAAAATGTGACATTTTTCCTAGATACCTCGTTTTATTTTGGGAAGAAAAGTCATTTAACGTTTTCGTCGTGGAACCTACGGCTGAAAAGTGTTCGAAATAGTTTTTTAGATCTTGCAGAAGACAGAAACGTTTAAAATAAATTGACCTAACTGCGGAGTTTGAAAAAATCGTCAAACTGAGGTTTGGTGCCTTTGGTGCCTCATAAGATAGAGCAAAATCCATCCGTTAGCAGTCAAAACGTTGGACATATCATGGGTGTGAAGCAGTAAGTGTTTGGAAAAATTTGTGTGAGCAACTGCTTCACGCCTTTTATGTACAAAGGGTTCAAGAAATAACTCCAGTCGATTTCCCACCACTAATAAACTTTTAGGGTTTCCTCGTTCAACGTTGCCAGTTGCAAGCACAATTTTCACGGGTTGTGCTTTTTACCGAAGAGGCATGCGTCAGAAGAGAAGGCATTTTCAATTGTCGTAATAGCCAGTATTGGCCGGCGATAATCCGCACGCCATTGCACAACTAAATTTCAGCACAAGATCAATGTCAACGTGTGTGCTGGTATTATCGAAAGCCACTTGATTGGTCTGTACCTTCTCCGAAATGGTCTAACTGATCCTATTTATTTGACATTCTTGCGACAAGTATTTCATAAATTGTTGGAGGAAGTACCGTTGGAAATTCGTCAAGAGATGTGGCTGCAGCAT
This sequence comes from Tillus elongatus, assembly GCA_964006375.1. Lineage (NCBI taxonomy): Eukaryota > Metazoa > Arthropoda > Insecta > Coleoptera > Cleridae > Tillus > Tillus elongatus. Next base: position 113,252,972 of record OZ023265.1, read on the forward strand.
TAAGGGACAGCAGCTCACTGGTTGCTTGATGTCTGGATGGAACTAAGTGTAAGTGTAACACCACCAGATTTTTAATGGGGTCATATTAGTGGTGTAGTTCATAAAGCAGCTGTTGAATCTGAAGAAGATTTAGTAGCACATATTTTAGTTGCAACACAAGAGATCGAGACAACGCCTGGGATTTTCAACAGTCGACATTAATGTCCCTCCAAGAAGCATTATCAACATATATTGTAATGCTTCAAAAAATATTGTGATCATTGTTAGTTGTGTAACACGACAAAAACGTAAGATGACTTTCCTTCCAAAAACACAGCAAGGTCCCTATAAAAAATGTAACATTTGCTTTAAACTGAGTGGCATAGAAATGATTAAAAAAAGAAACAACATACCCAGATCCTCGCCGCTTGATTACACAATTTTTCATTAGGAGTATCAAATCATCCCACTATAGTTTCTACCAAACAAAAAAACTAAACAAGAGTATCAACAATTTTCACCTTTTGTTACACAAATATTGCTTCGATTACCGCTGTTCGAAGGTTGATGACATATATATATATATATATATATATATATATATATATATATATATATATATATATATATATATATATATATATATATATATATATATATATATATATCATTATAAACCGGCTTGCCGTGCGCTCACTCAGACATGGTTTTTCAGCACAATTTCGGACAATGTTGTCAACATACTCGGCTACAGTATTTATCGCTGTGATCGTTCTGACAGGAGGGGATGTGGGGTATGCATCTATTTAAATTATAATACCTTTAGGGGACTTAACATAACTCAGCTTCAAATAAATGTTCAATTAATGGACCCTGTTTGGCTTCAACTTTCATCTCGTTTCTTTATTCTTGCTTTAGGAAGTATTTACAGGTCAGCAGACTCTATTTTCCTAGCCGATCAAGACCTATGTAAAGTTAATTCAAACATCTCATTCAAAACATACTCATCATACGTATTTTTTCTCCCTGCTAATAATAGTCGTGAGGGCCTCTCCCTGAATGTGCTTCGCAGCTCGTTACAGCCTTCATATGGTTTCGTATTAACCAGAATCATTCTATTCTAGATCTCTTCTTGGCCACTGATGGGCACCTGTTCATCTCCATTGAACCTTTACCACCAATTGGATTATCTGATCATGCTGTCATTTTGAGCAACGTACAAGTAATAAATTATAATTTACCAAACAATATCACGTATTCTCATAGCAAAAGAAACTACGATGACGTTACATGGTTTCCTATAAACCAGAATCCTTCTATTGTGTATTTCGTCCTGACCACTGATGATGATATATTCTCCTCTATTGAACTTTACTACCAATTGGATCATCTGATCATGCTGTTTACAAGTAATAAGTTATAATTTACCCACCAACAATGTCACCTCTTCTCATATCAGACTAGATTACGATAGCGTCAGCATTGTCTATGGTCGATTGGCCTCCTCTTGAGACCTTGGATTCTGTTAACCGTCAGTGGCATTTCGTCCAGTCAGCCCTGCAATTTGTGATAAATGCAAACACTCGAGTCTTCACTCACCGCATCAGTCCTCTTAAACCTGGGTATCTCACAGGATTCTGGATCAGATTAAATTTAAGAGAAAATTTTGGAAGATGTTGCAGCGTACCCGTAATGCGCAGGATTTTCGGCGGCATTGCAGTTTCCCTAATCTGCTGAGCGCCAATATTGATAAGGCCAGAACCTTATATGAGTTTGGTCTTATTGGCCATGTCAAACGATTTTATTTATATGTTCGGTAACCCTGTTGTGCAAACCAGGTATCCAGAGTAGCACAGAGACTGCTGATATTCTGGCTGATTACTTTTCCACCGTCTTTACGACCGCGATTTCCGATATTTTGACAGTGTATCACATTTCTGAGCCTGTTGCTCTTATTTGGGGAATTGGTATAACCCTATGTCTTTTAGAACTGGAATTCCGATCCCTTACAACCAGTTCAGCACCTGGACCTGACAATATCTCAACTAGAAAATCGAAACACTGTTATGGTTATCTTTGCTACCACATTTATCTGATCCTGAGAAAGTCGTCCACTAGTAGTTCTATTCCTGAGGTTTGGTCTGCGCTGGATGTTACAGACATTTTCAAAAAGGTAGCAAACTTCATGCGGACAACTATCGACCCCTAAGTCTCACTCTCATAGTTTGCAAGGGTACGGAGAGGATTATTGTTAAGCAATTGAAGCCTCTTCGTATAGAGTGTGCTATTATCGACCGCTTGCAGCATGGCTTTATTCCCGGTAGATCCAGCGTAACCAGTATCATGTGTTCCAATAATGACTGATCTAGATTACTTGTCAATGGACATTTTTTGCATGTAATCGACTTTAGCAAAGCCTTTGATAAAATTCTCCACGATCTGCTCGTCCATAAATTGGGTAATGTTGGATTAAGTGGCCTTTTACTGGGCTGAATCAGGGCCTTTGTAACCAATGGATCCTTGTATATCAAGGTGGGCTTAGGCAAGTCGCCAATATTATCTGTATCTAGTGGTGTGCCTCAGAGATCAGTCCTCGGGACGATTTTATTCCTACTGTGTACTTCAGACTTACTCAGATCACTGAAGGCCAGTTGCACAACATATGCCGACGATACAAAAATAGATGGCGATTCAGTTATCAATGACGACATACTGCAGAGGACCCGGATTTGTCAATGAATAAAGTGCCGTATGGAAAATCCCTCTGAGTTTAGAAAAGTGTGGTGTGCTTCACATGGGGCCGAGAAATTCCAAACACTCCTACTATGTCGGCAGTCAGCCTGATTTTGGCATCATCATATCGCCTCATTTGTCATGGACTTCTTAGGTAGAACGAGCGTCCCAAAAAAGTCAACAGCGTGGTCTGCATCTTGAAGAAAGTGTTCCCGCATCATGATCCTCAGTTCGCCGCTAAGCCCTACTCTACATATGTGAGACCGCATCTGGAATTCGGAATTACGGCCTGGGCACCGATACTGATTGCAGATATGAAATCTCTCAACAGAGTCCAACACAACGCTTCACTTTGGTCTAGTAGATTCAGCTTTCTGTCTTAGGAACAACAGTTTCACCTGATGAATAGTGAGCCCCTGGAATGTAGGCGGAGTAGAGCCGATTTGATACAGATGTTTCGTATCACACCCGACTTGCCACCATCCGATGCGGCATCATTTGTGATTTTTTACAGAAGTTCCAGATCCCGGGGCACAGCCTTAAGTTGAGTAAAGGATAATTTAAAACATCTCATCGTCCGAATTTCTTAGCTATGGCTGAAACTCTCTGCCAAAGAATGCGGTCAATGCTTCGAATGTGAATATGTTCAAGAGGCGCCTTGAATTGCTAAACTTTTTCAACTGAATCCTTAATAAGCTTTTTTACATATTACTTTGTTTAATCTTTTCCAACCACTCAATCTCAATAATAATTTCGCAATCTGTAGCAAAATTTTAGTTTTTGTATATTTACAGGATAGATCTATCATCTTTGCATTAGGTCTGTATTAGTAATACTAAAATAATAATCTCCTTCAACTAGCACAACTACTGTAACAAATTTATAGTTATTCCGATCAGCCAATTCTTAGATATTCAAAAAAATTCGAAATATTTTTATACCCTGTATACAGAAAAGTAAAGCTTCGGCGACACATGCCTATATAAATATTTCCGTCTACTTTGGCATTTCCTACATGATCTATAAATTTGTAACCATATTCATTAGAAATTTCAATAATATTGTCGAACAGGCAAAGTGTAGTGTAAAGGAAATTACCAACTGATCTTCGAGATAAAGCTCATGATTCTCAAAAATACCGGTCAACATTGAATAAATGGTATTTTCCAATAACTGCAAATACATATATTCAGTCAGATTACCCGGTAGAAAAAAGGACCAAGAATATGGTGACCAAAAATTCCAGGCCACATATTGAGTGAAGTCGGGTGTTGTGTGTGGATTCCGTGAAATATTATAGGATTCAAATTGACCCAAATAGTGACAATTAAGATGATCCACGGTACCGTTTAATAAAAACGAACACTCATCTGAAAACCAAATATTAAAAAGAAAATTCTAGTGATTCGCCACTCATTTACTTATCACTTCATCTTCATTTAGTTCCTGGGCAAGATGGATATCGTTTGAAAGATGTAAGTAACACTAAAACAGAAGTTAGTGACAATGAAAAAGATTTTAAAGGTGGTAAGCAGTATGATAATGATGCATTATCAGAAAATGTAAATAGTCATAACAATACTCTTGAAAAAATACTACTGGGACAAACTATAGATAAAGAACTTTCAATTTTTACTGGAAATCCAAAAGAATGGCTTAGTTTTTATAGCCAGTACATACATACAATATACACTCATTGACCAATCAGGAAAAAATATGTACAGTGAGAAAATCATTAAAGGGAGATACTCGTCGAGCAGTTCAGGGATTAATAATCACCATGTCTGTTGAAGCTTCTTCATCTTATGAAAATATTGGAAAATAAATTCGGGAGACCAGATATTATTGTAAAGACATTAGTAAGTGAAGCCAAAAGTTTTTCAATTGTAAGAAATAATGATTTTCTGGCACTTTCTACTATTGCAGAAACTGTAAATAATCTAGCACTAACTTTTGAGTCATTGAATATGAATAATTATATGTCTTGCCCACAACTGATGGATGACTTAATGCAGAAACTCTCATATATTATGCAGCTATCCTGGAGTGAAAAGCTTGCTAGTAGTAGTTATTCTTTAAAGGATTTTAGAAATTGGATTTGTAGTAAAGCTCAAGCTGCCAGTTACATCCAGACTATATCAACTCAGAAAGTTTTAAATAATGACCAAAGAGCACTAGTAATTGTTGGAGATAAAAAGCAAGTGTTACCCGTAAAAAAACTGCACATAAACGTAAAGTGTTTTTAGGTAAGAGTGTAGCAGATAGGCGGAAAGTAGTCAAAGACAACAAAATGTGTTTTTGCTGTTTAAAGTCCTTACATAGAATCACAGATTGTAGAAGTAAACGTAAATGTGGCAGTGAAAACTGTGAGAAAATCCATAACAGACTTCTCCATTTTGAAGGTAAAAAGGAAAGTGGTGTTAGAACAATAACACAGTAACAACCAAAATGATCAGAAGAGTTATGATTATGGCAAAATAGCAGGACCTTCCAAACAGACAGTTGCATATACAGCTCCAAACTATATGAATCAAATTCTACTCAAAATAGCACCAGTGATTATACGAACAAAAAATACTGAAATCACGATTTATGCACTGTTTGATGAAAGTTCCACAATTACTCTTTTAGATGAAGAATTGGCAAATGAACTTGACCTATATGAAAAGGAAAGTACTTTAAATCTAAGGTGGACAGACAAAAATAGTTTGAAACATTCAAGAACTAGAAAAGTCAACTTTGACAGTGCTGCCCTTGATAAAAAAAAGGATTTTATAATATGGAAAATGTATGTACTATACGAGATTTATAAGTACCTGTGCAGAATGTGAATGCTAGTCGCCTCAGAAAGAAATGGAAGCACCTAGAAAATATACATTTTCCAAGCATAGAAAATGTGTAACCCAAATTATTAATAGGTCAAAATTACTGGGAACTTATCGTCACTAGACAGCTTATAGAAGGTCCAAAAAACTCACCTCTGCTTTCAAATACTAAATTTGGTTTCGTCGTCCACGGTAACATAAATCAATTTAAAGGAAAAATTGACAACTTCACAAATTTTCATTTAAATTTAGACATAAAAAAGGAACAGCCGAATGAAGAACTTTAAAATTTAGTTAAATACTTCTTTACTACTGAATAGTTAGGAATAAAATATCAAAACCTGAAACATCAAACAAAAGAAGATGAGCAAGCAGAAAATTTATTAAAAAGAATATCAAGAAGAAAAGATGATAGATGGGAAAGTGGTCTCTTGTGGAGAAATGAGGAAGGAGGTCTTCCTAATAGCAAAAGCACAGCGATACAAAGATTTAGGTCTATAGAAAAAAATATGACTATGAACAAGGAGTTTTTCAATGCGTATTCCCAAAAAAATGTTGAATATGTAGAAAATATGCTAGACTAAAGAAGATTAAGAAGAGCATCAAGAAAAAGTTTGACATTTACCTCAATTTGGGGTAATGAGCACTAACAAACCATACAAGCTACGATTTGTAATAGATTCAGCTGCAAAAGTTCAAGGTAAAAATCTAAATGATTACTTATTAAAAGGACCAGATCTATATAAGAGTTTAGTTGGTATTATATGGAAATTTAAAGAAAATCTGATATCATTTTCAGCCGATATTAGAGAAATGTTCCATATGGTATTAATTAGAAATGAAGATCAACAGGCCCAAAGGTTTTTATGGAGAAACAGTCCCACAGAAAACTTTGATATCTATGTTATGCAAGTCATGGTTTCTGATGCAGTATCTTCACCGTATACTACACAGTATATAAACAACAGAAATGCTTTAGAATTTGAAGATTTGTATCCAGACGCAGTGGAAGCAATTATTAAACGACATTACATGGATGATTATTTAGAAAGTTCAGAGAGTACGGAGAAAGCTGCAAAGTTAATAAATGAAGTAATATCAATCCACAAGAAAGGAGGTTTTGAATTAAGAGGGTGGGTCTGCAATTCTGAAGAAGTTCTCAAAAACTATATACCAGAAAACGTTCGGACTACAGAAAAATTGTTTGAAGATCGTGGAATATCGCAGAGGGTATTGGGATTAAAATGAGAACCTAAGGAAGATATTTTAAGTTTTCCTCTGAATTTATACAGAATTGATAAAGAAATTTTATCAGGTAGTATCGTACCAACACAAAGACAGATGTTAAAAGTTATTGTGTCTATTTTTGACCCACTAGGATTACTTGAACATTATATAGTAAAGTCTAAAATTTTAATGGAGAAAATTTGGAAAAGCGGTTTGGATTGAGATGACAAAATTTCAGACCTAGATAATAAGAAATGGTCATCATGTATTAAGGGATTAAAAATAATTTCTAAGTTACAAATTCAAAGATGCTATAATTTAAATTACTTTAATGTTAGAAACTTACAACTATATGTATTTTGTGATGCAAGCCAACAATCATTTGCAGCAGCTGCCTATTCTCGTTTTGAAGTGGGATAAATAATTATAGTTTGCCTTATAAAAAATCAAGTAAGTTCTTTGAAACCAATGACAATATCCAGATTAGAGCTGCAATCAGCAGTAATAGGGAGCCGTTTAGCAAACATTAAACGAAACGAACACACCATTAAAATTAACCAAACCGTATTTTGGTCAGATTCTACAACGGTACTCTCTTGACTGCGGTCAGAAAGTGTAAACTTACGATCATTCGTAAGTCATAGAGTAGGAGAAATTTCAGCAATTACAGAAGCATCTCAATGGAGTTGGATACCCTCAAAACTCAACATAGCAGATGAAGCAACAAGAGACGACGAAGAAATCGACTTATCAACAGTAAGCAGATGGTTAAAAGGTCCTGAGTTTCTATATTTACCCCCTTGTTTCTGACCAGAAGAAAATTTCGCCCTAAAAAAGCCAAGCATGGAAGAAAATGACTACGAAGCAGTTTTAATCAATCATGAAATCAAAGAAAATTTCTCCCTTCCTGACATCAAAATTTTCTAATTATATAAAATTAATCAGGACTACCGCATATGTTTTTAAATCCATAAAAATCTCTCAGAAAAGAGAAACATGTAAAGAGATTCCATGTAAAGCTTAAAACTGCAGAGAAGTTTTTGTGTTTAAAAACCGAAAAGGATTCATTTCCTACAGATTATAGACTACTTTCAAAAGCAAAAGTTGTAAGCAAAGAGAGTCGTATATATAGATTGTCTCATATTTCAAAAGAAGGTCTTATATGCATTGATGGCAAAATTGACAATGCTCCGGGTCTAGACATAGAAACTAAAAGTCCATTGATTCTTGATGGACAGCATTGTTTTAGTAAGTTACTAATAAAGTAGTACCATGAAAAAAAACATGTGGGGTAGAACTCGTGTGCAATGAGATAAGACAAAGATTTTGCTATACAGGCAATTAGAAAATACATAGCAAGAAGAGGGCAGCCAAAGATCATGTGGAGTGATAATGGAACCAATTTAAAGTCTTCAGATAAAGAATTGAAACTAGAATTAAAGAAAATGGATTAGGGTCTGGTAGAAAGAAAATGAGTCACAGAAGACATAGAATGGAAATTCACGCCTCCAGGTGGCCCTCATATGGGGGCAGTGTGGGAGAAACTAGTGAGAAGTGTAAAGGATACCATGAAGGTGATACTAAAAGAGAAAATACCCAAATTTGAGGTACTCCGAACGGTCTTTGCAGAAATCGAACACACCGTTAATAGTAGACCACTCACATATATATCATCAGATTTTGGTAATTTATAAAGTTTATCCCTAAATCATTTTCTTATTGGGACATCAAGTATTGCAAAACCATTTTGTATTTTTCAGAAAAAGTGACTTTAAGAAAACAATCGATGCACTGGTTAGTCAAAAAGGAAACATGAAAAAGGATGAAATTGTAATCGTAATGGGCAATCAGTTACCTCGAAACAACTGGCCACTTGGAGTAGTTGAAGAAATTTACCCTTCAAAGGAAGGAAAAAGTAGAATTGCTGATGTGAAAACCAAAACAGGAGTATATAGGAGGCCGGTATCACAAATTTGTCCTATAGAAATGTTAGAAGACAATTAGATTATATTTAGGGCGGAGAAATGTTAAAATTAGATATCATGTTTGCATGTTACCCTTGTTTTTTGTTATTTTTGATGATAGTTTTGTTTTTATTGATATCAACAGTGTTGTTTGACAGATAGAGTAAATAAATACTTATAATGTTAGAGCTACATACCTTTTATAGTTATAGTAAATAGTTTATAGTAAAAGACTAGTTCTAACAGTTGGTGTTGGTCTATCTGCAGCTATCTGCAACACTACTAGAAAGCACTCAAATTTATGTGGATAGATATTTCACTAAAATACCGCTGCTTGAATACATGTTAAGCAAAAATATTCTCGTTTTTTGGACCATAATGAAATCCAGAGTACCTAAAATTATTAACGTAAATGATGGCAAGAATAGGTTATGGGTCTTCAGAGCAAGATGTAAGGTCTAACGGAAAAATCGACATCGACAATGGTATGAAATGAAATGTATCCTCATGGCGTCAACTGTTTTGCAAATATAACTGCAAGACGAATGTAGACGATGGCGTAAAAAAGATTCAAAATATGTTAAAATACGTAGGCCACACTTGGGCAGAAAATACAATCAGTTGATGGGCGTAATAGACCTCATTGACAGGACGATAAACTATAATCGATTGGGAACAAGAACAAAGAAATCGACAGTGAAAACAATTTTTCATCTGTTTGACTTAGGAATAGCTAATTCATGGATTTTTTATAGTGATGACCAAAAACGTCTTGGTGGTAGCACAAAAACGATTATGAAGTTCCTGGAATACACAATAAGTGTGGCAGAGTATTTACTTGGGGATGCAAATGGAGAAAATTTTATTCAACTAACTAACATTTCATCACTAGTAACGAGAAATACTTCGATTCCAAGGACCTTTTCTACACCGACAGGATAAAAGCAGAGTATTCAGCATCTTCCTGTTATGGCGTCTAAATTAAAAAACCCTGTAAGATGTAAAAATTCAGAATGTAAGAGTAAAACAAAACTTTCCTGCGAATACTGCAACTTATTTTTGTATTTTGCGGGCCCCAGCAATTGTTTCAAAGAGTTTCATCTGCGATAATTTCTGTGTAAGGTTAAACTGATGTCCAATTTAACAAACACTTTTTTTGTACTTTGCAATGAATTTTTTTTTAATTTAGAAAATTTAATTCCAAACAAACAATTTTTATAGGCTCCGGTCATAGGAGGATGATATGCCACCCCTTGTTAGATTATTTATACTAAACAGAAAATAAATAATTTTACCGTTTCTGACAAAGCCACTAGGATACAGCGCGAATCCTATTCAGAGTGAGAATAAATCATAGCCTATGCAAAAACTGACACCGCACACAAAAAATGTGTACCTTTTCAACAAAACAACGTGACTGAATTATCAGCAATCAATTCTAATTATCATCCGAAATCATTAAATAACACTGACGCAATAATTTTGGTAAACTAAAACCAACTAGACATCCAGCTAATTGTATGAAGGTTATATTTTGCAGGCATACCCTGTTGAATTTTATTGTAAATAACACATCATTATCTGGAAGCATTCAGCTGTGCACGGCATGAGAATTACTTCAATAAGCGTACCTAAACATTCATTATTCCGCCAATAAACAGATAATTTTTTCCTGCGAAACAAATCAATTTAAATGCCATGACAATGATCTTGAGAGCAAAGCGTATTGTAATGCCGCAACAAAGTGATTTAATCTAGTAACATTGAATATTTCATTTGTCATCGGCATATAAACCACTGGACATTTGCATTTGATTTATCAGTGCTAGGATCAGATTGAGTTCAACAGCCGAAAGCTGAGCATTATGTTCTTCGAGAAAAACAGTTTGCACAAACATTCCTTAGCTATATGGTGTACCCTCTGTGACGTACAAACTAGTTAAAACTGAGTTGCTCTTTTTTTTTATGGCCAATAGTTATGCTGTTCTGTAGTCAACGAATTCCAGTCATTCAAGAACCATGTGCGAATTGAATCATGTGCAAGATGCTCAAGTTACGGATAACCCTCGAAATTCTTTTGATAGCTACAAACATATAGCTATAGTGTCTGTAGTAGTGAGAATATCAGAAATGTGTTTATATTCTTTAAGGTTTCCGGTTTGGTTTCTCTCAGTATTTACTAATAGATACTTGCAGGGTAAGTTTTTACAAATTAGAAGTTAGCTTACTAATATTACATATAAGCGCGTACTTACAGACTTGGAGACTACTCCTCTGGCTTCAGTGTTGGGATCGCGTAAGCATGTATGTCGATATTTAATATAAAGATAGAACTAGCCTATTACAGTAATAACTATAATAACAGTTACAACAGTAAAATAACTAAACAATAACAGTAATAGAACAGACTATATAAAATGAAAATATCCACATACATTAATTCATTTTCTGCGTACAACTTTTTTTTTTTTAATTGTTAGATTTATTTCGTTTGATTTATTAAATTAAGAAAAAGCATATCAAAGAAAGGGAATTCATTAAATCAGCCTGCTGATTTAAAACAAGGTATCTATTGTCGTGTGTGTGCTTTTTGACTTCTAAAGATTCAAAGAAGTCTAGTTTACGCTTGTCATTACAAAAATGTTGTGGTATTATGCGGTTATGTACTGTATATCTATGTTGGGTATCAATAATATGTTTTGCAAATGTGTATTTGTGAGCAGAAATATGTTCTTTCTATCGGGTGTTAAAATTTCTAGAAGTTTGACCTATGTAGACTGCGTTACAATGTGTACAAGCTAATTTATAAACTCCAGCTTTTGTCAAGAAACAAGATTTTTCTTTTGCGGTAAATAACAACTCACGCGTCGTGTTGGAAGATTTAAAAGCTACCTTTGTATTTGTAGAGATATTAAAAAAAAAAGTTTCCTGAAATGGTTCCAAAATAAGTTATCGAAACATACCTGTTGTCTTTTTTGTCTCTAATATTAATCGCTAATTTGTTTTTTCTCTATCATTTTATCTATTATTTTAACATAGTGGCCATAATTAAATGTTATTTGCTTAATTATTGAAATTTCTTTTTCAAATTGTTTTGGGATATAGGTATTGAAAATGCACAATGTATCATAGATTGATAGACTGACAGCTTTTGTAAAAAAGGGTGATATGAATCGTAAGTTGGTTTCCTATATATTGAAAAGTCAAATAAATTATTTTTTAACTTTCTAATGGTTAAGTCTAAGAGCCAATAAAATATTTTCAGACAAAATGTCAATTCAAGAATTTCAATCATTAAGCAAATAGCATTTAATAATGGCTACTGTGTTAAAATAATACATAAAATGATAGAGAGCAAATAATGCAGATTAGCGATTAATTTAATTTGTCCAAATACTATAGACAAAAGAATAACAAGTAACATTTTGTAACCATTTCAAAAATTTTAAATACCTGTACAAATACAAGGATCGCTTTTCAATCTTACAACACGACGCGTGATTTGTTATTTAACGCGAAAGAAACATATTGTTTCTGGACAAAACCTGGAGCTTATAAATTAGCTTATACACGCAATATACAGAAGTCAAACTTCTATAAATGTTAACACCCGATACAAAGAACACATTTCTGCATTTAGAAATAACCACGCTAACAAATCTACATTTGCAAAACATATTATTGATACACGACATAGATCTACAATTAATAACTGCATAATACCACCACGTTTTTGTAATGACAAGCGTAGACTAGACTTTTTAAAGCTTTAGAATTAAAAAAGCTCACACACAACAACAGCTGATTTGAATGAGCAAACTGATTTAATGATTTCCCCTTTCTTGGATATTCTTCTTACTGATTAAATAAATCAAGAAAATAAATCTAACAATTTTCTCAAAAAAGTTGTAATAAGAAAACTAATTGTTTTATGTCGAAGTTTCCTTTTAATAAAGTCTGCTTTATTTCTGTTATTGTTTTTTCTCGTCGTAACCGTTATTATAATTATTACTGTTATATGTTCATTATATCTTTATGTTAAATATTGACATACATTACGCAGATATTTTGAAGGGCTCATCCGTCATCGTGTTTCATTTTGTTTTCAATTTTAAAGAATATTTTTATCAAAACATCATAACACAGCAACATATGTTTATTGGTAGTTGTCATGATTTCTTATTAAGTAAATTCTTATCTGTCCGAGAATGCTGTCAACCAGCTGAACCGGTTACAGAAACGTTGAAGGACATCCTAGAACATCTAGAATTCCGAAGGGCCAATTTTTCCAGTTAGCTTACGCGCTAGCTACGTCCTTTACTTACGGCAACGAAACCCAACAGTGAAGCCAGTGGACTAGTCTCCCAGCCTGTATGTAGTATGTACCAGTTTCACCAAGTAAGGGCAACAAGAATTAATGAGTATAAACGAGTATTGAAATAAAAAAAAGATTCAAAGCATCATATTCGTTTAAGAAGAGACTGTCTTATAAATTTCAGTACTGTTCTTTTATGCTTAATAAATTTTCCTGTGACATAGACGACAGGGTCGCCATCTTTGTGCGGAGTCAGGTAGCATGCTGTCACGATAGCTCCAAATAACACAAAATATTATAAAAGAGGGTCTCTGTACAACCAACTAACAAGTGTGAAAACACAAAATTGTTAGTTGGTTTTACACAATCTCTATACGTACTACCTGGTTCCGCACCGAGATGGCGACCGTGTGGTACATCTCACGATGTTCTAGGAGGCTGGGGCTACCATAGCCGTATTACTTTATAAGTGTGTTCTCGCTATAATTAGTATACCGAACTGATGAGCTCTAATTGGAGCGAAATTGGTTGGCGGTTCTAATTATAGTGAGAATACATCTGGCCTTACATAATAAATTTTCACTGAAAATGCAAAACTATTCAATGTTTTCACATTTATTTACAAGATATTACTTACGCAAAAATAAAACATACCCACATATTATTAAAAGTTAATAAACTTGAATAACGAGTGTATTTGGTATAATAGAATTTTAATCAGCTAAAGCTATCTTGATTGGCATATAGCTTCACATTACACCAAATAATCACTGAACTGATTTATTTTGATTTTTTATATAATCTATTGATTTTTGGGCAATTGTTTGAAAATTTTTAGACTTGTTATATATTTATTATTTGTTTAAGTTTTATATATTATTTATTACTTACCTATTTGTTGTTTATTTATTATTTATTTTATCGTTCATCGCACACTGCTCCTACAGGTATAACCGTAAAATTCTCCGGAACGCAGTAACTGCGTTATAGTAGTGGATTTTCATAAGAATTTTGCACTCTTAGCACGGCATATTACTAAAATTAATATTTTAAATTTAAACAGAGCTTAAACATCGGTTCTAGATGTATAATAGATAATTAGCGCTTATTTGAAGAAGTTACCAAAAGTCTTACCATCGATACTTTTTTAATATCATACAAAGAATTTTCGACTTGTGCTTTCTTTTTGACAAATTTGATAGCCTAAAATTCAATTTTTTCATCAAGCTATAAAACTAAAATTTGGGATAATATGCAGGCACTGTAAGTCTCTTTGAAAATGTTTAAAGAATCTACATGGCAAATTATAAACGTGGCAGGTATTTTTCGTTATCAATCGCTTGGATGGTTTCGTTTCAGTCACCCCAATCGAACCAGTTTATATATACAGGGTGGCGCATTGAAAACGAAATAATATTGAGGGGGACATGTTTTGACATAAAACTCAACTTTGTCACATCAGCCCCTTAAGGGTGGTGATAACAACCCTTATATTTTAAATAGGGAACATCGGTCGAGTGTTACATCATTTGAAAGTTCTTTCTTTTCTGAATTCAGCACATGAAATTTTTTTTTGAAGTTTTATCAAGTCTTTAAAAAAATATTCACAGTTGGAGTTGCAAGAACGTATTTCACTCATTGTGATAAGAAATACACTAATTAGTCATTTTTCGTTAAAAAAACTGAAAAACAAAACTAAGCGTTCAAAAAGGTATATTCAGTTAAGTAAGTGTTCAATTTGTTGACCACCAGCTTCCATACAAAAGTACAAATTTTTTTCAAAACGAGCTCTGGCATTCTGGAGCATTTGTGGAGTTATTAGACGGCATTTTTCAACAATGCGTCGTTGCAATTTTTCCAGAGACACCAGGTCTGTTGCGTAAATTCTACTCTTTAAATGTCTCCATAGAAAGAAGTCTAAAGGAGTTAAATCCGGTGATCTAGGGGGCCACTCAATAGCACCTCTACGCCCAATCTATTGTCCTGGAAACTCTCGGTTCGAAAACTCCCTAACACGTTGTCAAAAATGCGGAGGAGCTCCATCTTGTTGAAACACTAATTGATTTTCTTGATAGCGATCATCATTTTTAACAATGCCAATTAGTAGAGGGTAAAGGATATCTTCTAGTAACTCCAAATACGTTTCGCCACTCAACTTGCCATCAAGAAAAATTGGTCCGATTAAACAGTCTCCAAAAATGCCAGTCCAGACATTCAATTTCTGTGGAGTTTGAGTGTGAACTTTGTGAAAATTTCTTGGATTATTATCTGCCCAATAACGACAATTATGACGATTGACTGTAGAGTTTAATAAAAACGTACACTCGTCTGAAAAACAGATATTGAACAGAAAGTTTCCGTTATCAGCTATTTGTGCAGTCATTGTCATAACTTCACAAAACTCCAGCCGCCGATCAAAATCATCTTCATTCAGTTATTGTACAAGACGAATTTTCTACGGGTGAAATTTATGATGCTTCAATATTCGCTGAATAGTTCTTCTTTTGATGTTTGAAACAGCGGCCAATTTTCTCGCGCTCCAAGTTGGGTCTGCAGCAATTTGTCCTAAAACTTTAATCTCAGTAGTCTCGTTTATAACCGGAAATTCACGTTCAGGGTCCCGTTTTTTGTTGCCTACTGAACCACTTTGTCGAAACTCCAAAATGCATTTTCTGTTAACATGTCTGTTCGGATGTCGTTCATTAAACAAATTTGCGGTACGGTTGGCACAGTCATCGCTTTTCAAAAAAAAAGAGTAATCATTTCAACTCTTTCTTCTACAGAATACACCATTGTGAAATTAATTTTCGATAGTACTATCAAGTATCAAACCGACAGATAAATTGAAATAATAAACCGCATTTCTCTCATTCCGATAAGAAATGTTCTGATAGTCAATTTTTTATCTACAAACCAACAAAACATTGACTATCAGCACATTTCTTATCGGAATGAGTGAAATGCGTTTTTGCATCTTCAACTGTGTATAATTTTTAAACGAGTTGATAAAACTTCCAAAAAAATTAGTATGCTGAATTCAGAAAAGAAAGAGCTTTCAAATGATGTGACACACGACCCATCTTCCCTATTTAAAATATAAGGGTTGTTATCACCACCCTTAAGGGGTTGATGAGACAAAGTTGAGTTTTACATAAAAACATGTCCCCTTAATATTAAAATTGAAGAGTTTCAGCGTTTCTCAAAAAAATATTGTCTGGAGGCATATAGGTCTGTTTTGTTTTCAATGCGCCATCATATATATATATATATATATATATATATATATATATATATATATATATATATATATATATATATATATATATATATATATATATATATATATATATATATATATATATATATATATATACTCGTGATATACCTTTAAGTGCCAGAAGAGCAATTTAGTTTATGCATGATGAGGCTCTTGCCCGTTTCAGTGTAAAAGCACGTCAATGTTTAGATGAAACATATAAAAATCGTTGGATAGGCCGGGGTGTACCTCAGTTTTGACTTGCACGATCACTTAAATCCTTTAGATAAAAACTTAGAAGACTTAAGAAACTGCACTGATGAATCGCGTAGTGGCATCCAAGATTCTCCAGGAATCTTTAGTCGAATACGCAGTTCTATGCGCTAACGTGTAGACTCTTGTGAATAGCTCAAGATGGTCATTTTCAACATTTATAATGATATTTGCTAGATATTAATTATAAATACATGGTACGTTTCCAATAATTGCGACATGTCAACCTATGCAAATTATGCTATGTAATTAAATTTAAATTATTGTTTCCTTTAGACATCGCTAAACTAAAAAGGTGTGTTATTGTAGTGAATTTTCATTAAAATATTCTTAATTTTTTAAAATATTTCAACAACATACCACGAGGACTTACAGCCTAAATACTATCTTACCGTGGGTGTCGACAAGGAGGAACGAGGCAACATGTTAATTCTAGACTTGAAGGATTGTAGGTTCGGAGGAGAAGAAAAAACATCTGCCGGCAAGGAATTCCACAACTTGGAGGTCTCGAGATTAAAGAGCGGGCATAACAAGATGTTCTATGTCTGGTGATCTGGACAGTAAAAGGGTGCATTCGCTCTGTTACCCTGGTAGATTTGTTGGTGCAACAGGTGGAGGAACTATGGAAGAAAGCTTCTCTGAGCAGTGCCCGTGCAGTTATCTATAAGAGAGAGAGAGAGAGACAGAGAGAGGACACCAACGTTACATCGGTGGGTAAGAGATGGCACCGTTTGGGTGAGGGTAGGGTCACCGATGAGACGTATAGGTCTCTTCTGAATGGAGTCCAGGATAGCGAGTGTAGAAGCGGCAGCGGCACCCCAGATGTGGGAGCAGTATTCGAGGTTTGGCCTTATTCCTGCTGTATATAAGGTATAGAAATTAGCTAATGGCAAAAATGTCTTTTTTTAAAGAATGCAGGCATTAAATATGGTTACCAGTATAACCTATATATTAGATGCAATGTACCATATTTCATCAAATAAGCATTTCGACAAAACTCCCAAAAACGCTTTTCGCGTAAAAATTTACAAACAATTTTTTTACCAAAATCCGATATTTTCTTAATACCTTTCTAAAAATTTATTTTTATGTCCTTCAGTTCCGAACAGATAAAACATAGACTGTTCTATTTAAAACAATTGAGTTAGGAGAGTTTATTTTTTTTAAATTCCATCGCTATTTGAGAGGGTTTTGTGCATGGCATCTCGATTTTTTCATGAAATAATATAAACAAAAATCTCTTCTAATGCGTCATTTTCATTAGACTCCAATATTTGTTGGTAAAAACGCCGTATCACAATTTTTGATATGTGCCAAAAATGTGAAAAGTGGCAAAACAATTGAAATAACCAATAAAATTGAAAAGAAAAACATGCATTACAATTTCATGGAATATGAAAAATGTTATAATATAAGGGGGTTTGATTTAAAAAAGAAAATTTGCAACGTCAACGACTTATGGGCCAACTGTGATTGTCGAAATAATTTTTCTAAGGTGCAACTCAAATTGCAGCTATTCAAATTTGAAGCATGTAATGAAAATTCACTACCGTAATTTACTTGCTGCGTCCCGAATTTCTCTTATTGAAAACGTGCATTATATTTCGATAGAAAATGCAAAAATGGAATAATATAAGGCATGTTCGATTAAAAAAAAAGATTTGTATAACCAACGACTTTTGGATGATCATGTGATTGTAGAAATATTTTTTTAAGAAGTAGCTCAAGACACCCTATAATGAACGTATACAATTGTTTCTCGTATCTTGTATAATAACCGTAATATTGAGCTTGACCGTAAAAATGCGTGAGCCTGTATATGTGTAGACAGATAAAGGCAGAAACTAACCCCGGATATGGGTCCTAGGGGACTTAGTTTGCGCTTATATGAAAAATTATTTATAAAATTCAAAAGTCGCGGTCTCCTCAATAGCGAATTTCTTGTACGAAAATTAGGTAAAAATTATAGAGAATTAAACCTTAAACTCTATAACTAAAGCTACTGCTAAAGCATCAGAGAACGGATCTATTTGAAATGAATTTTATGGAAACATGTTAGTAAGACGAAGGGCAATGACGGTTGAATCTCAAACTGAAGAAACTGTAAAACGCATTTCTTACAAAATCTTCTCTACATAGCCCGTATTAGCTTCAGGTTCTTGCCTAAAACTGGCCAATTTTTACGTGTCAAATCGTGACTTTTGACGTTCTAAGAGGAAAAGTTATCAAATTTTAAAAGTAATTTTTCCGACACTTCTTGAGTTTTTGCGCCAAAAAACTTAGTCTTTTTCTCTAATATACACATGATTTTGTTATTTATACAAAATATCTTACTTTTGGGCGTCTATCTGGTCATCAGTGGCACCCAATTTTTTTTCTTTAAATGCCTATTACTTTTTTCCTTTCACCCTAAAGATCTAAATTTTGGTACATTGTTTACTTTTTGTGACGTTAACCAGCCCATCAGATTTGGTTGCCCTTACTTTGTTGTTTTCGGAGATATAAAATTTTCCGAAAGAAAGCACAAAATTTTCCCGGAAAAACTGGTTTTTGCTGGCTAACGAACTTATCCAAGCCACTTGCAAAAAAGAGGTACTCGAAATCCGTTGATTATTTTTTGAGTTATCGGTGTGATATATATATATATATATATATATATATATATATATATATATATATATATATATATATATATATATATATATATATATATATATACCTATAAAGATTTAAACTGGCCCTGGATATGGGTTCTAGGGGGGCTAGTTCGCGCTCATTTGAATTATTTTTTTTCAAAATTGAAAGTCGAGATCTCCTCATTAGTGGATTTTTTAAAGAAAATTCACTAAAAAAAACGGGAGACCTCTTTTGTTAAGAACAAACTAGGCTATACAAATGGTATTTTAAAATTGCGATATAGCTTTAATAAAAAAGTTAGGTGTGAAAGAAGTTGTGAGCCTGGCTTTTTTTGCCGCCTACAACCTTACGGGAAAATTAACAAATTGTTCAGTAAGTGTTTTCTTAATAGCAGACAACTTCTACCTGACTTCATTTCTGTCAATTCTTCCATATCTAAATAAAAACTAAAATCTACTTTTTTGGCACCCACTTTAATAAATCATGTCTTCGCAGGAGATAGGTTATAAAACGGACCCCAGATATGAATTTTACGGGCTCTAATTCGTGCTTACTAGAAAACAAAATTGCGCAAATTCGAAAGTCGTTACCTTTCATTAGGAAAATTTCTGGATGAAAATTCACTAAAAATAATGTACCTAATTAATTGCTCCTAAAATGTATAGTGTTTATAGGATCTTTTGAAATATATACACACACGCACACAAATACATACAACCTCCATTTGTTTGATTCTGCGATATCTGGGTTCAGATAGTTTTTCAGCGGATTTGCGTACCAAAATTATTGAAAAGGCGATCTCAAAAAAATCGTCCCTTACAAATATGCATTTTGACCCCTACAAATGGGTTTAATTATCAAAGTATTAATGAGAATAGACATTAGCATTAAAGAAAAGAGAGGAAAATAAAATTACCTAAGGAACAATACCCAAATTGGCAGCTGAGCATAGTCCTAATCAATTTCATATTTTGGCATTTTTTTGACACTTTGTCATCAAATGTCAGATGTAATTCATATTCACTATTTAAAACGTAAGTAATTTAACTTATTATTTATTCCTTAATAATTAGACCTAGCTGTATTTTTAGTGTGAGCTTGTAATTGTTGTATGATATTGTAAATGAATTCACAAATTCTAGAAATAGTTGCGTTTGCTTTCTTGTTAAAGCTTTTCCTTGCTGGCATGCGTACAAGATTGGGTCAAATCTTGATTGCCAAATAAAATAACAGTTTTATTCAAAACTTACGTACTGCGGCTTCTTGCTTATAGATCTCTAACATTACACCGAGGATCGGTAACAATGCTCTCTTTATTTCTAGAATTTGCCTTTGGCACCCCATTGTGTTTTGATTTTTAGTGTTCATACCTAAAATTAAAGCTCAATTATTAGCTGTTTCCCCTACTGGTAATGGTATCTCAGCTTTTAAGTAATAATTTTTATAACTAATTTGAGATATGATATTTTTATTGTAAAATTTGATAGTAAACGGTTTAATAGACTCTCCAAAACTTCTAAGTCAGATACGTTTCAATGTTCCAAACCGACTTCTCAGGGTGGCTGAACCTTTTTCCTTGCCCTGTAGCAGAATTAACGCTGCTCTTAATTCGCCGCTCTCAAGAATCTTGCGAGCAGGTAATGAGTTCTGGGCCATCTACATGTTTTGTGGCTCATTGGTCTGGTATAAAAAAACTCTGAAAGTTCGACTATTGTTGTCGTCTTGATTTTGTTTCTTTATTTCCCTCCATATTATATGACAATTTAATGAAAGATTGTTTTGATTTGTTTTTATAATATTTCATGATAATTTTGTTATCACTGCTGTCTATGTGTTTATGTACTCTGTATGTGATCCTGTTTTGGGGTAACCCCGTTGGTATATATATATATATATATATATATATATATATATATATATATATATATATATATATATATATATATATATATATATATATATATATATATATATATATATATATATATATATATATATATATATATATATATATTGGAATATTGAACTACACTGTAATCACTTTTAAATATACACTTTATTTGTTTGCTGTACGTTTGTAATTTCTTATTGGTTTGCGTGGACTGCAGTTTCGAACCGTCCCGGTTCATCAAAAGCACGTTACTGTGCTGATGATGAACCGGGACGGTTCTAAACTGCAGTCCACGTAAACCAATAAGAGATCACAAACGTACAGCAAACAAATAAATTATATATATATATATATATATATATATATATATATATATATATATATATATATATATATATATATATATATATATATATATATATATATATATATATATATATATATATATATATATAACAAATAAGAATTCAAAGGACCTTGGATTTGAGTTCTAGGGGCCCTAATTCGCGCTCGTTTGAAAAAAATTGCCGTAAGTCCTACCATCGCTATCTCTCGTTAGTGAATTTTCTTAATGAAAAATCACTAAAATATGATGTCAGAATCCAATATGGAGCTCATGAAAAACAAAAAAGTTGATGATGTCCCAAAAAAGCAAATACGTTTTTGGAAAATTTTGGGTTAGCTCTCAGATAAAAAACTGAAAATCGCCGTGCGAATGTATTTTAAGTTTCTTTATACAAGTTCCATTAAATAAGCCAGAAAAGAAATTCAAAAGTCCAATATATTCAGATTCTCTCTTTGACAATTTCTTAAATGAGGGTTCTAGAAAGCTGGTTTTGTCTTAGGCATCAGAAAAAGCACAAGATTTAGCAAATTTGCCAAAGTTAAACCAATACTATATCTTCAATAATAAACGAGATTGTGAGGCTCGACTTTGAATCACCCTGTGTAGTATTTGTTTCATATGAGTCACCTAGGTGCTGGATTTGGTTGCTATAGCTTTGTTACTCTCAGAGAAACAAAAATTTGTCGAAATTCAATTTAAGAAAATCTAAGAAAAACTGTTCCGGTTTGCCTGGCTAACAAGCTATTTACAAACTATTTACAAAAGGAATCTACTTATCAAATTTATATATATATATATATATATATATATATATATATATATATATATATATATATATATATATATATATATATATATATATATATATAAGGAAGGTTGTGGTGAATTCTTCTTGCGGTAAACTGCTGATTTTTCGTGGAAATAGCGAGTAATAAAAGTTTTTTGCGGGACAGGATGTTTGGTGTTATGTCGGTGGGTGTTTTAGCGTTGGCTGGGTGTTATTAGTGGTGGTACATATGCATATATTGCTGCGCAAGTGCAAGTTTGCTAGAGATTTTATGTGAAATTCCCGATACATTTCTTATCGAGAAACAGATAAAACATATACGGTAGAATATATTGGACTACACTGCTAACAAATAAAACTGGTCACCTGGTTGATTTATAGAAGATGCATGGTAGTGTCGAAGAAATTACAAATAACAACTTGTTATGCGAGGTAAAGAAGCTATTAAATGGGATTGAAATTAAGTTATGTCAAAAAATAGATTTACTTTGTGGGAGAATTCATAGGCTGGAAAATCTAGGTGAGCAACTTTCATCAAGACTGGAAATTCTTGAAAGAAAGCAGAAGAAAAATAATATCATTATATTTGGAATAAGTGGCGTAGAGTACAAAATTGAAGAGTTGCCACAGTTTGTAATAGCTAAGTTTAAAAAACTCCTGGATCTTGACCTGAGTATATCAGCGATTAATATTACCTATCCAATTGGTCGGACAGGTGGTGAACGACCAATTATAGTTGAATTTACTTCATATCTGCAGAAAAAAACTTGTTCTAGCAAACTTGGACAAGTTAAGGGATACAAAGGTTTTCAGCACTGGAACGTTTCCAAAAGTGCTAAAAGTTGGGATTATCAAACCTCTGTATAAGAAGGGACCTAAGAATGAAATTTCGAATTACCGACCAATAACTTTGGTATCAAATATTAGTAAAATAATTGAAAAGTTAATCAAATCTAGACTGGTATCCTTTCTTGGTAAACATTGTGTTTTGTCGCAGCGTCAATATGGTTTTCAGGAAAATAAATCCACGGAAGATGCAATTTATGATTTAACATCACATATTTATGATGCACTTGATAATAGTGTTCCTGCTTTGTGCATTTTTGTCGATCTGGCAAAGGCTTTTGACACTGTGTGCCACGATATTTTGTTGAGGAAGCTTGAAGCGTATGGTTTGCGAGGAAAAGCTTATGATTTGTTGAGGAGTTATTTGTCAGAGCGACAGCAGATGGTGATGGTGGGAGATAGCACTAGCAGGCCTCTTTCTGTTAGCTGCGGTGTTCCTCAGGGCTCTGTGCTTGGTCCACTGTTGTTCGCGGTGTATATTAATGACTTTTTAGAACTAAATACCGATTCACATATTGTGAGTTTTGCTGACGACGCAGCAGTTTTTTATGCTTCACACACCTGGGCAGAGCTCAAGACAAAGGTGGAGCGAGAATTTTTTTTCGTGGATGCGTGGTTCAAAGCCAATAAATTGACCGTGAATTACGAAAAAACCAGGTACTTGTCTTTTACATCCTATTCTAATACACAGCCAAGTATGGGTTCACTTTCAATTAGTAGAACGTGCGTGATTCCCGAAGCGACGGAGACTACTTACCTGGGAATTGTAGTGGATAGGCATTTACGGTGGGACTGTCAGGTTAAGTGTCTCACGAATAGACTGAGAGCACTTATATCCAGATTTCGAATTGTGAGAGAATACCTGGATCAAAGGCAACTAAAAACACTCTATTATGCTTTTGTACAGTCACAGCTTGCTTATGGTGTTTTGGGGCGGGGAGGTGTGGCAGACAGTTATTTGAAGAAATTAGAGGTAGTGCAGAAATGGATCATAAAACTTATATATGAGAAGAATATTAGGTATTCTACAGAACTGCTCTATTGCGAGACAGATATAATGGATCTTCGACAGCTTTACAGCCTTTGTCTGCTTATGAATATTTCGAGGAAAAAAATAAAATTGGAATATAGTAAGCACCTACATCATACGCGACACAGAGAGTACAGCTGCATAGTTCCGCGTAAGTTCAAGAGTATTGGTCAGAGGTCTCCCCAATATTTGGCTTCAAGGCTGTACAATATTTTGCTTGGGGAATTGAAGGGAAAAATTGTTTCAAAATCATTTAAAAAATTGGCTAAGAGGTGGATAATCAAAACTGGCAGAAAGATATTTAATGATATTTTTAAGATCGTGTAGAACATTTACAGGTTGATAGTTAATGATATATGGTATGTCAGATATTGTGATCATTTTGTATTGTGTGTGATTACTGAATTGTTGATAGTGATGTGTTTAGTGTGTGTTTGTTTGTGTTGTGTTACTGAACTGAGGAAATTGCCTGGACCGGATATTTTACCTGGACTGGACGTTTTACCTGGCTTGGACATTCACTTTCCTTTTTGCCAGTGATCATTGGAAGGTCAGTCACGCACAGACAACTTTTATGTTGTCTCAGTGACTTAAATTGTTTTATTTAGAACTTGTACACATTTTTAAATACTTTTTTTGTATTGTTGTATTTTGTTTCTAAATAAACATTATTATTATTAAACATTATTATATATATATATATATATATATATATATATATATATATATATATATATATATATATATATATATATATATATATAGGGTGTTTCAATGATGGTTTATGTTTCAGGTGCACATTCAGCATAAAAAAATAAGACTATTTTTTCATATAAGCATGGGTCCGCAAATGCTTAGTTTTTTAAATACAGCGTGTTAGAGTTATTTGCTTTTGTCAGTTTTTCACGAATAAGTCCAAGTCAAATTGAAATTTTATTGTGAAAGTTGGCATGCGGGGGTTTTTGAGGGCAAGAAATTTAAATATGATATTGTTAGTAACACTGCTGGTAGAGGGCGCCACCTGTAAGACTATGCTTGCATTCAATTGGCTATAATTTTTTGACACCCAGTAATATCGACCTACCGTATAGCTACGTTGCAGTCCTTATCAATTGTAAGCAAAAATGTATATTTGATTGAAATCTCTCAGACACACCATTTTCGAGATATTTTAATTTTTGTATGTCGATGTCGCTCAAAAATTAATTCTGCGCCAAATCATGGAAATACATTTTTCACCTTTTAATTGCTATCAGTATGTATAAACTTAATTTTCTTATTCTTTAGTTAAAAATTAAAATCTTACCAGAAAAAAGGACTGACAAGACACAATCATGAAGATAAAATAAAAAGTCATGATAACAAAATTTGAACAAACCATTTAACAAAGTGGTTTCCATCGTTACGGGACTTGACTTTTGGGTTTTCGTCGTGACATATACTACATTTGACTTTTACGTTTGAGACTACTCACTATTTTTAAGTAATTAATTGTATTGTCCGTAATTTTTCTAATTAAATATGGAAGTCTTTACCAAAAATGAACTAACAGACATGAATGTTATGTATTCACGGGCTTTTGGTAACTGTTATGAGGCGAAACGACTGTATGAAGAAGCCTTCCCAAATCGGAGAATTCCAGACAGAGGGATATTTTCAACGGATTGACGTCCGTCTGCAAGAAACAGGTACATACTTACATTATCTAATACACCGATCTGTCTGTTTCGAATATATTTTTTTACCAGGTTCCCTTAATAAAGTTACTACTGATCGAGGCAGACCACGAAGTGCACGAAATCCTGATTTTGAAGAGGCTGTTCTGGATGAAATTAAACAAAATCCAAAAAATAGTACTAGGGCCAATCATCTGGGAGCATCCAATGCAACGATATGGCTTTGTTCTTCACGAGCAATACTTGCGTCCATATCACATCCAACGTATGCAGGCACTATCGCCTGAAAGAGATTTTATACTTCGCCTACAATTTTGCCAATGGTTTCTTCAACATAATAATGTAGAGAACTTGTTGAATTGTGTATTGTTCACTGACAAGTCTGGATTTAGGCGCCACGGGATCGTCAATTTTTGTAACAGCCATATTTGGCTGACGAAAATACCCACGCAGTTTTTGAAAGGCATCATCCACAGCAATTTTCCTTAAATGTATGGGCTGGAATTGTAGGGTGTAATTTGATAGGACCAATTTTTTCACCCCACAGACTTAATTCTACAACTTATCTTGAATTCCTGCAAAACCATCTAAATGGGTTATTAGAAAATGTACCTCTTGACGTAAGACATAACCTGTGGCTTATGCATGACAAAGCCCTCCCCCCAGATTTCGCCATAAATGTCAGAAATTACCTAAGCAATACTTTTGGACGCAGAAGGATCAGACGCGGTGGATCTCAGCCATGGCCTGCTCGATCCCCTGATTCAAATCCTATGGACTTTTATTTATGGGGGCATCTCAAAAGTATTGTTTATGAAGCAAATGTTGTAAATGTTGATGATCTGTAGCAAAGAATTGTACTTGGATGCGAACAAATTAGAAATACACCAGAATTATTTCACAGAGTACGACGTTGTATGGAGGGTGTGGAGGGTGGCCATTTTGAACATTATTGTAGTCAGCTATCATAAAATGTTATAAACTTTTTTATTTGTTATTATATTTGTTGTTAAAATTTGCAGACAATACAATTAATTACTTGACAAAAATTAATTTTTGAGCAACATCGAATACAACAATTGAAATATCTCGAAAATGGTGTGCCTGAGAGATTTGGATCAAATATACATGTTTTGCTTACAATTGATAAGAGCTGCAATGCAGCTATACGGTAGGTCGATATTACTGGGTGTCAAAAAATTATAGCCAATTGAATGCAAGCATAGTCTTACAGGTAGCGACCTCTACCAGCAGTGTTATTAACAATAACATATTTAAATTGCTTGCCCTCAAAACCCCCGCATGCCAACCTTCACGCCAAAATTTTTATTTGACTCAGACTTATTGGTGAAAAACTGACAAAAGCGAATAACTTTGACACGCTGTATTTAAAAAACTAAGCATTTGCGGACCCATGTCTATGCAAAAATAGTCCTATTTTTTGTGCTGAATGTGCACCTGTATCACAGACCATCATTTTTTAAACACCCTGTAGATATATATATATATATATATATATATATATATATATATATATATATATATATATATATATATATATATATATATATATATATATATATATATATATATATATATATATATATATGAAACAAAAACAGAATCACCACAAAAATAATAACAGAGAGTTGTGCGCTAGATACTTATTTCGACAACGAAGTTGTCTTCATCAGCCACCGTTACTGATAGCTCTCTGTTTTTATTTTTGTGGTTTTTGTGGTGATTCTGCTTTTTAATTCAGTTTCCAGCCACAGTAGCCGACCTTAGTCTTATCAAATTTAAACAGAAACCAGAGTTATGATGAAGATGTTTCGAAATAACAGCAAATTAAAACTTTGCAAAAAACTGAGGTGCAAAAAATGTGACCCTGGCGGTGAAATTTTGAATGACAGCGTGTATATTCTTTTATAGATTTGTTTACGATTTTCCATTCCCTATTAAATGCTGTTTGCCGAATGAAAATCGGTTAATAAATAGCTCAGAAAAACAAAATTTATTCTTCATATCAAGTTAACACTGAAAAATTGGGTAAATAAGAAATAGGTACGTTTAAAACAGAACAAAATTAAAGATTATCTACAAAAATAAATCTGCACTAAGAAATGTTAAAATTGTAAACCTCCAGCAACAACGCACGCTTCAAGTCTTGTCAGCAGAGTTCGCGTACATGAAGCTATTATCATTCCTGGCGTTATTCTGCGACACACATTGCTAATTTCATTCTTCAGGTCATCGACGCCATTGGATTCATTCAACTACACGAACAATCAGAGACTAAGATTCGGATTTTTACCATGGCAACCAAATATTTGGAAGTTGTGAATGGTTGTATGAAGCCTTCATCACCTAACCAGCCGTTAAATATTTTACAGAGCTTTATGAAACTGGGCACATATCTGTTAAGGTTTTCTCACACGAAATAATCAGAGGGGGGAAAGTCAGGTGAAGGCGCAGGCCACTTCATCTCAGGTGATGCATTTGCTATAAAATAATCCTGGACCTTTTTTTTCAAAATCAGTAACGATGTGATCATTGTGAGCAAATTTCCATCTTTCTGCCACCATATTTCATTTCTTGTCTTTTAGCCAACGGTGTTTATTCTATAAATTCAGGTAAAATGGTTTGTAGAAAGTGCAGATCTTTTTCTCCTCTCAAACTTTCTTCGTAAAAATAGTGTCCAATTATCTTCCCATTATATAATTCACACCAAACATTAGTACTCAAAATGCGTTGAAATCTGGTCTCCAATAGCCAATGTGGTTTGACAGGAGACCAATAACTGGAATTATGCCTGTTAATTACACCATTATTGTGGACTTTTTTTGAAGAAAGGCAGGATCGTGTCCAAGTTTAACTAGTGTTTGTGTAATCAATTGCAAGCGCCTGTCAGCGTCACCTTGTTAGAGTCCATGTACTAGATAAAATGTATAAGGATGGTACTTAAAATCTTGTTAAATGCCTTCAACGAAACTTTTTGTTATACCAAGTTCTTCAGAAAATTTTCAATTTGCACATGAGAATTAAAATGTACATACGCCAAAACATTTGTAATATTTTCATGATTACGGACTAATCTTCTGGAATTATTGAGATTCCCAGTTAGGAAATGTCCTTGCCGCAAGATGCGTTCTAGGTTCTCAAACATATTTTCACTAGGTGTTGGACGATCATCAAAATAAATTCCATATAAATCTTTAGATTTTTTTTATTTTATTTTTTTAAGCACTTGCTGTAGATTAGAAGAATATCAACATACTCTTCTGCAGTAAACAAAGTTGGCATTTTAACTCAAAAACTGAGAAAACTGATTAAGAAAAACCGCCTTACACTGCCTGATACAGTTAATTTGACAAGTAAGAGGCATCTTCACAGTTGAGAAGTCTGGTTCTTGTTCCAATTCGATATCTGAAACGGTTTACTACAGCCTAGTCGCACCAGTATACACACACACACACACACACACACACACACACACACACACACACACACACACACACAAACACACACACACACACATATATATATATATATATATATATATATATATATATATATATATATATATATATATATATATATATATATATATATAACACTTCCCGAATGTGGGTTCTAGGGGAACTAGTCTGCAATCATTTGAAAAAATGTGTTCAAAATACAAAAATTGCGTTGTCCTCAAGATAGATTTTTTTCTACGAAAATTTGCTAAAGGATAATTAGTGAATTTTCTTAAAAAAAATTCACTAATGAAGAGATCTCGACTTTCGAATTTTGAAAAAATTTCTTCAAATGAGCGCTATTTATGACCCCCGGAACCCAAATCCGAGGTCAGTTTCAGACTTTATATGTTTATATATATATATATATATATATATATATATATATATATATATATATATATATATATATATATATATATATATATATATATATATATATATATATATATATATATATATATATATATATATATTTATGTGTCACACCTATAACTTAAAAAATAATGGACCGATTTTGATAAAACTTGGTGAGTACCTTCCTTTCACAAATGGCTTGGATAAGTTCGTTAGCCAGGAAAATCCGCCGAGGTTTTCCCGGAAAATTTTGTGTTTTATTTCGAAAAAAATCAATTTTTTTTATATTTTCAAAATTAACAAAGTAAGGGCAACGGGTTTATATCCCTATTGGCAAGTTACATACCAAAATTTAGCTCCGTAGGTTAAAGGACAAAAAAGTTACAGGCATTCAAAGAAAAATAAATTTGGGTTCTCCTCAAAACGTCAAAATCGCGATTTTAAACGTCAAAATTGGTGAGTACCTTCGTTTTGCAAGTGGCTTGGATATGTTCGTTATCCAGGAAAATCCGACGAGGTTTTCCCGGAAAATTTTGTGTTTTCTTTCGAAAAAAAATTATATCTCCAAAATTAACAAAGTAAGGGCAACCAAATTTTATACGCGGGTTTATATTATTATAGGCAACCTACCTACCAAAATTTAGCTCTGTAGGTTTAAAGACAAAAAAGTTATAGGCATTTAAACAAAAATAAATTTGGGTTTTTCACAAAACGTCAAAGTTGCGATTTAAACGTCAAAATTGGCAACATTTAGGAAAAGAACTTGTATCTAATACGGGCTATGGAAATAAAATCTCTCAAGAAGAATGCTTTACAAACCCTGAAGTCTTAGTTTCAACCGTCATTGTCCTTCATTTTAATAAAATGTTTCCAGAAAATTCATTTCAAATAGACCCTTTCTCTGACGCTTGTCACTAGTCTTAGCTATAGAGTTTATCGTTAATGGTATATAATTTTTGTAGAATTTTCGTTAAAAAAAATCAATAAAGCTCAATATATCTGTTATTACACAAGATATGAAAAAAATTTGTATATATTAATTATAGGATGTCTTGAGCTACATCTTAAAAAATTATTTCTACAATCACAGGATGGCCCATAAGTCGTTGGTGATACAAATTTTCTTTTTTTTTAATCAATGTTATTGCATTTTTGCATTTTCCATCGAAATATAATGCATGTTTGTAAGAACAAAAATTCTGGACGCAGTAAGTGCGTTATGGTAGCGAATTTTGATCAAATGCTTAATATTTGAATAGTTCAATTTGCTATTAACCTATAAGGTTGACCAAAGAACGAGTTTTTTCGGGAACACTTTAAATTTACTTTCGGATTTTTTTTTACATTTTCAAACAATAAAGTTATTTTGATGAAACATGGCACATTGTTTTTACTATATAGATTTTACTGGTAACCAAATGTAATGCCTGCTTTCTTAAAAAAACACATTATTGCTATTAAAAAATAGTTTTATGAAAATTCACTACCATAACGCACTTGCTGCCTCCAGAGTTTTTTTAATAAGACTAGGTAATACCTCATACCTAAAACTCTATTTCTGTATTTTTAGTAGCATGCCGAATAGCTCAATTCGCGAGGAGAGTAACGTCTATAATTGAACTCCGAGGTCGCGGGTTCGAATCCGGTATCCAGACATTCGGTTTTTTCACTCGAATGTGGAAATACCGGACTCTTAACTACACTCTGAGAACCCAAATCACCACAACACATTTTAAAAGACCTGACGATCGTTTCACTAACCAAGTTAGCGTCATCAGAGGATGAAACATTCTGAATGTTTGATCCTCTGATGACGCTAACTTGGTTAGTGAAACGATCGTCAGGTCTTTTAAAATGTGTTGTGGTGATTTGGGTTCTCCAAGTGTACTTATCAGTGCTCATCACAGGTTCCAATCTTCACTTAGTGAAAACCGGACTCTAATGAGTTGTGGGTGGTGTTCTTTGTCTATATGTGTACGTAAGCTCCCCCCGCAACCGTCTAGTACTTCTGGGTGCAAAATTTGTCTACTGCGGTGTTATTAT
This sequence comes from Tillus elongatus, assembly GCA_964006375.1. Lineage (NCBI taxonomy): Eukaryota > Metazoa > Arthropoda > Insecta > Coleoptera > Cleridae > Tillus > Tillus elongatus. The sequence continues at coordinate 113,284,675 of OZ023265.1, forward strand.
TATTAGATATTATTATCATTATTGTGAATAGATCGAAGTAAGTTGAATGAAAAAGTTCAGGACGCAGCAAGTGCGTTATGGTAGTGAGTTTTTATTAAATGCTTCAAACTTGAATAATTCAATTTTCTATAAACTTAGAAAGTTTAGTTTTGGTTTGTAGTAAGGCCTTCACTAATGTAATATATCCACCAAATTTCATTAAAATAGCTTTGTAATATCCGGAGAAAAAATTTTTTTTTCAAAAGAAAATTTAAATAACTTAATTTTATATAAACTTAGAAAGTTGAATTTTGGTACTTAGTAAGGCCTCTGCTGAGGCAATACTGGTAGTAAATTTCATTAAAATAGCTTTTCTGCTGAGGCAATACTGGTAGTAAATTTCATTAAAATAGCTTTGTAATTTTCGAAGAAAAAATTTTTTTTCGAAAGAAAACTTAAGATTTTTTAAGAAAACCCTGTCCGATTTTTCTGGCTAACGAACTGATCCAAGCTATTAACAAAAGAAAGTGAATTGCAGTTTCATCGAAATCGGTTAATAATTTTTTGAATTATCGTATAGAAATATATATATATATATATATATATATATATATATATATATATATATATATATATATATATATATATATATATATATAAACAGATAAAAATTGAAACTGACCCCGGATATGGGTTCTAGGGGTCCTAGTTCGCGCTCATTTGAAATTTTTTTTGCAAAGTCTCACCATCGATACCTCTCTATTAGTGATTTTTTTTTAAAATAAAAATTCACTAAAATGATTTTGTGCCACCATGAACGCATATTCGGAACTATATTAATAACAGCAATTTTTTCACATTTTTTTACATGTTTTTATGCAGAATCATACCTTAAAATTTGTCACTTGACAATTGTGCATAATTCCCATAACTTTTAGTGAATTTTCTTTAAAAAAAAATCACTAATGAGGAGATCCCGACTTTTGAAGTTTGAAAAAATTTCTTCAATTGAGCGCTAATTAGGCCCCCCAGAACACATATCCGGGGTCAGTTTTAATTTTTATAGCCTGTAACTCCCCATGAAAGCATATTCGGAACTATATTAATAACAGCAATTTTTTCAAATTTTTTTTACATGTTTTTATGCAGAATCATACCTTAAAATTTGTCACTTGACAATTGTGCATAATTCCCATAACTTTTAGTGAATTTTCTTTAAAAAAAAATCACTAATGAGGAGATCCCGACTTTTGAATTTTGAAAAAATTCCTTCAAATGAGCGCCAATTAGGCCCCCCAGAACACATATCCGGGGTCAGTTTCAATTTTTATAGCCTGTAACTCCCCCTGAAAGCATATTCGGAACTATATTAATAACAGCAATTTTTTCACATTTTTTTACATGTTTTTATGCAGAATCATACCTTAAAATTTGTCACTTGACAATTGTGCATAATTCCCATAACTTTTAGTGAATTTTCTTAAAAAAAAATCACTAATGAGGAGATCCCCATTTTTGAATTTTGAAAAAATTTCTTCAAATGAGCGCTAATTAGGCCCCCCAGAACACATATCCGGGGTCAGTTTCAATTTTTATATGTTTATATATATATATATATATATATATATATATACATATATATATATATATATATATATATATATATATATATATATATATATATATATATATATATATATATATATATATATATATATATATCACACCGATAACTCAAAAAATAATGGGCCGATTTTGATTAAAATTGGTGAAAAAATTCCTTTTGCAAATGGCTTGGATGAGTTCGTTAGTCAGGAAAATCTGCCCAGGTTTTCCCGGAAAATTTTGTGTTTTCTTTCGAAAAAAATTTATATCTCCGGAATTAACAAAGTAAGGAAAACCAAATTTAATACGCAGGTTTATATCCTTATAGGTAAGTTACCCATTAAAATTTAGCTATGTAGGACAAAAGACAAAAAGTTATACGCATTTAAAGAAAAATAAATTGGGGTTTTCCTCAAAACGTCAAAGTGGCGATTTAAAATGTCAAAATTGGCAACATTTAGGCAAATAACTTGAATCTAATACGGGCTATGGAGAGAAAATGTCTCAAGAAGGATGTTTTACAAACCCTAAAGTCGTAGTTTCAACCGTCATTGTCCTTCATTTTACTAAGATATTTGCAGAAAATTCATTTCAAATAGACCCTTTCTCTGATGCTTGGCAGTAGCCTTAGGTATAGAGTTTATCGTTTAATGGTATATAATTTTTGTCGAATTTTCGTAAAAAATCAATAAAGCTCAATATATCCGTTATTATATAAGATATGAAAAAGTCGTTGGTGATACAAATTTCCTTTTTTTTTTATCAAATACGCCTTATGTTATTGCATTTTTGCATTTTCCATCGAAATATAATGCATCTTTGTAAGAAAAGAAATTCTGGACGCAGCAAGTGCGTTATGGTAGCGAATTTTGATCAAATGTTTCATATTTGAACAGCTCAAATTGCTATTAACCTATAAGGTTCACCAAGAAACGTGTTTTTTCGGGAACACTTTAAGTTTACTTCTGGAAATTTTTGTATGTGTCACACCGATAACTCAAAAAATAATGGGCCGACTTTGATTAAATTTGGTGAATATCTTTCTTTTGCAAATGGCTTGGATAAGTTCGTTAGCCAGGAAAATCGGTCTAAGTTTTTCCGGAAAATTTTGTATTTTCTTTCAAAAAAAAATTTTATCTCCGGAATTAACAAAGTAAGGGCAACTAAATTTGGTACGCGGGTTTACATCCTTATAGGTAAGCTACCTACCAAAATTTAGCTCTATAGGTCAAAAGACAAAAAAGTTATAGGCATTTAAAGAAAAATAAATCCGGGTTTTCCACAAAACGTCAAAGTTGCGATTTAAACGTCAAAATTGGCAACATTTAGGAAAAGAACTTGAATCTAATACGGGCTATGGAAATAAAATGTCTCAAGAAGAATGTTATACAAACCCAGAAGTCTTAGTTTCAACCGTCATTGTCCTTCATTTTAATAAAATATTTCCAGAAAATTCATTTCAAATAGACCCTTTCTCTGACGCTTGGCAGTAGTCTTAGCTATAGAGTTTATCGCTTAATGGTATATAATTTTTGTAGAATTCTCGTAAAAAAATCAATAAAGCTCAATATATCTGTTATTATACAAGATATGAAAAAAATTGTTTATATTAATTATAGGGTGTCTTAAGCTACATTTTTAAAAATTATTTCTACAATCACAGGGTGGCCCATTAGTCGTTGGTGATACAAATTTTCTTTTTCTTTTTAATCAAACACGCCTTATGTTATTGCATTTTTGCATTTTCCATCGAAATATAATGCATGTCTGTAAGAAAAAAATTCTGGACGCAGTTAGTGCGTCATGGTAGCGAATTTTGATCAAATGCTTAATATTTGAATAGTTCAATTTGCTATTAACCTATAAGGTTGACCAAGAAACGAGTTTTTTCGGGAACACTTTAAGTTTACTTTCGGAAAATTTTGTACATTTTCAAACAATAAAGTTATTTTGATGAAACATGGCACATTGTTTTTACTATATAGATTATAGTGGTAACCAAATTTGATGTCTGCTTTCTTAAAAAAACACACATTATTGCTATTAAAAAATAGTTTTATGAAAATTCACTACCATAACGCACTTGCTGCGTCCAGAGTTTTTTTTTACTTATTGCCTGCCGTTGGAAAACGTCCACCGCATTACTAGATAAAACGCATGGTATAAATACAGCCCACGATTTATAATCCCTTATAAATCAGCTGGTTAATTTAACACTTGTTAAGAAAGTCGACAATCTAAAATTTGTAGTTGACAATCCTTACTATATAGTGCCTTTTCATCTTATGGTATCATATCAAGTATTCAACCAAACGAAAGATAAAAATATGTGCACAAGGTTACAGCAAGTAGTTTCCCTTTACACTTACGCCTTCGCTTAATTTAGGTACATTGTCTTAGGTTTGTGATGTTGTAAAGAAATGAAAAAGAAGAAACACGTTACTTTTGTCGGTAAATATTTTAGAACAACAAACAAAAATCCAAATAAAAGAAAACCAGAGTTAAGTAGCTCGCTAAAATTCAATTTGTAATAGAATATTGCAAATGAATACCCAAATAAATCGTTATACAAAGTTAAAAATCCTGACTCAATTTTTTAATTTTGTTATTATGATACTCGCTGACCGTAGCTAATAGTATTTTTCTAGTTGACACTGCTCAGGACATATTTTTAACCTTTATTTTTTACAGAGAACCTCTGTCTAATCGAGTTTTTACCACTCGCTAACATTAATTTTAAAGGCAATCTTCAACTAACAGAAATATTAAATGTAATATTTAATTTTGGTTTTTTGTATTTATTTACTATTATGGGATAAGTTTATCAGTCACATGTCCAGTTATCAATACGAATAAAAAGCCAAGTGATAAAGACATGAACCTCACACTTAATTCCGAGTGTACACCAGACGCACTGTGATGTTTATAAATTAGTTTGTAAATGTAGTGATTTTTGTTTATCTTGTGTAACCACGAGCATGTCTAGAGTACCGTTGCTTTCAGATAGCGGAAGGCATGTCAATGGGGACGCAAGACACAAGAAATCATCAGTTACAGAATCAGTACACTCAAGAACAAGATTTTCAGAGGTCGAGGATGATGACAGGTAAGGGTTCTTTACTAACTCTTTAGTTTAAATATTATACAATATTACAATTTTTAATGGCAAATTTTCATTAAAAAATTTGCTTACACGGTGGTAAGGTTACTTTATGTCTACGTACACACCTATATATATATATATATATATATATATATATATATATATATATATATATATATATATATATATATATATATATATATATATATATATATATATATATACAGGTTCTTCCAGGACAAAGGCCCGCGGTCGATTTCTCGGAAACTAGACTTTAGAAACTTTTGAAAATTTGGAAGCTTACTGAAGTCGATAGTAGCAACTCGGCTATAATATTTTAAAAATGGTGGCACTTCCGGTTACACAGGGTGTGAATGTTAACCTGCTTATTTTAAATAGGACACTTATCATTTATTTGGATTTGATTTCATTGTAAAACCACTTTCGTGGCCTGTAATACTATTTTCATAATATATAAATACAGGATGATCAAAAATTAACATTGTGTGTGTGTGTGTGTTTTGTTTCTTTAACGTCGGCCTATTTCCGCGACTATGGCCAATCACCGACGCCAGGGAGCAGTTTTACCTCACTATCTTGGAAATTTTGCCGAACCCCTGCCTTTCTGTAAGAAGGGTAGGGATCTTTAACGTGCCCAACATCGCATGGACACGGGACCAACGGCTTTACGCCCCCTCCGAAGGGCGAAACGTGCAGACATTCAACTTGCTCAAATACAATGCCAGAACCTCGGTTGATGTTTTTTTTTTGTTCCCTCAGGGCTCGTCCGCGGCCTTGCCGCCCCGATAGCACCGCAACCCTTGGTTGATTGTGCCTACCCTTAGTCTTACTCCACCCATTCCAAGATCACTGTGCCTTGAACTAGTCTCTCTTCGCGAGACTGTCAGCTTCTTCATTGCCTTTAACCCCCGAGTGACCCAGCACCCAGATGAGGGTCACCTCATTCTGCCCAGCCAGGTCGCTCGTCTCGTCTCGGCACTCACTCACCAGCCAGGAATTTACCCGTGGGCTACTTAGTGCCTTAAGGGCTGCCTGGCTGTCTGTGGCTATGAGGATCCGCTTGCTGGTGTAGCCCCTCCTCTTGTTCTCCCGCACACAGTGCAGGATGGCGTACATCTCGGCCTGAAACACCGTTGCATGCACTCCGAGGGAAATACTATGACTTACCCTCGGTCCTTCCGAGTAAACACCTGCCCTCGTCCCACGCTCCCCGCCAGATCCGTCCGTGTACCAGACGAGCGCATCCCGTGGCATGCCCGGCGTCTCCTCCCGCCATGCCTCGCGATCAGGGATTTCCACTGTAAAGTTGTTTTCCCTGCACATTCGCGGGCTCGCGAAGTCTGACCTCATTTCAAGCATGGGCTCCTTCACGATCTCCTGAATTTTGCAGTGGCCCCTGAAGCCTGGGTTGATCTTCAGTCTACCATTGCAGGCTAGTCTGTATAGTCCTAGCCTGGCCTCTCCCATAATAACTAAGTGTAGGGGGGGGTAGATCCAGCAACACCTCCATGGCGGCTGTTGGGGGTGAAGACATGGCCCCTGTGATGCCTAGGCAAGCGATCCTTTGGATCTTGCCTAGTTTTTGTTTGGCACTGGATTGTGTCACCTTAGGCCACCAGACCAGTGCCGCATATGTTAACGATGGTCTGACCACCCTTGTGTACAGCCAGTGGGCCATACTAGGTCTTAGTCCCCACGTTTTTCCATATAGCCGCCTAGTGACGGCTAAGGTCATGACTGCCTTACGCAGTATTTTTCCAATGTGACCATTCCAGGTTAGCTTAGAGTCCAATACGACCCCAAGATATTTTACCTCCCTGGCGATTGGAACGCTCCTACCGTATAGAGTGAGAGTTCTGTGGCTTTCACACTTCCTCCTCCTCGTAAACGGCACGACGGTTGCCTTCTCGGGGCTCACCCCGAGCCCTTGATCAACCGTCCACCCTTCCACCACTTTCAGTGCAGTCTGCATACGCTCCCACACTGCCTGTGTGACCTTTCCTCGGACTATGATGACAATGTCGTCTGCATAGCCCTGTACCTCATACCCCCCTCCCGAGAGCCTCCCCAGCAGGCCGTCCACGACTAGACACCAGAGCAAGGGAGACAGAACGCTCCCCTGCGGACACCCCGCCGCGACCCCCCCAGCAGAGTCCCTCCCGCGAGTGAGGTGAACACCGCCCTGTCCCTGAGCATGGAACCGATCCACCTGCAGCAGGTCTCCTCTATTCCACGCTCCCGGGCAGCTGCCAGAACCGATCCGAACGAGGTGTTGCTAAAGGCCCCCTCTATGTCTAGGAAGGCCCCCAGCGCCACCTCCTTGTTCTCCAGCGTATTCTCCAGTTTCAGCACCAGTTGGTGCAGTGCTTTTCTGTTGAGAATCCTGCTCTGTATGCATATTGTCCGCAGTGTAGAGGATATGCTTCCAGTACACCGCCCCTAATGTGCCGGTCGAGCAGTTTTTCCACTGTTTTCAGCAAGAAGGACATGAGACTTATTGGCCTCAGGGCCTTTGCCTGGTCTGTTGGACGCCCAGGTTTAGGAATAAATACAACCCTGGCCAGTCTCCATGCCCTCGGAATGTACCCCAGAGCCAGGCTGGCCCTCATAATGAGGGTAAGCACCGGCGCCAGTATATCTATCCCCTGTTGGAGCATGATGGGCATTATTCCATCAAATCCCGGCGATTTGTATGGCCTAAAGCTGTTAATGGCCCATCTGATTTTGCTCCAGGTAACCAACTCTTTAGCGACTGTCCAGTCTACTCTAGATGCCCGCCTATAAGGCGCCTTTATTTCTGAGTGTTCCCAGTCCGGAGGTGATTGGTTTATTATGTTACAGCCGGGGAAGTGCGTCTGGAGTAAAATTTCCATAGTTTCCTCCCCCGAGCTTGTAAAGCCTCCCGTGGGTGTTCTAAAGGAGCCTATGTTAGTCTGAGGGCCCTTAGACAGGATCTTGTGTAGTCGAGCACTCTCGGACGTGTTTTCCACTTCTTCGCAGTGCCTCCTCCACGACTCCTTCTTGGCGTCCCTCAGTCTTTTGTTATAGGTCGATAGGGCCTGTCTATATTCATCCCATGCTCCCGACCTTTAGGCCGCGTTAAACAGCTTACGAACCTGCGTCCTCCTTTGCCTGAGGTCCTCGTTCCACCACGGGACGTTCCTGGTGAACACCCTCATTTTCAGGGGGCAGTTGGCGTTATAGGCCGAGGTAATTGCGTCTCGCAAATGGACTGCTGCAATCTCGTGGTCTATTGAATTTTTTATGGTACTCTTAACCCCCCGCAGTTCCACAGCCAGGTCTGCCCTGTAGGCTTCCCAGTCCGCCTTGCGGGGGTCCCGGTACCATACCGTTTCTCTTTCGACTTTGGCGATTTCAAACCGGATGTATCTGTGGTCTGAGCTACTCACATCCCCAGACACAGCCCAGCTTTTAACAAAGTCACCCAGAAACTGGGTGGAAACTGTTAGATCTAAAACTTCCTCACGCCGTGTTGTGACGAAGGTCGGTTTATTACCTCTATTCAATATGTCTAAATTAAATTTCATAAAGAATTGTAAAAGTGCCTCACCCCTAGAGTTTGTGTCCGAGCTACCCCACAACTCATGGTACGCATTCGCATCCATGCCGATGATGGTCTGCCATCCACCTGCTCTGCTACCCACCATCAGCTGCTCCAATTCGTTGGGTGGAGGAGGGTC